>CM025848.1:578849-1012008 GCA_014673565.1 Sebastes schlegelii | reverse complement strand
TGAGTTGGTGTAGTGACATGGAGTGACTTTTAGTAGCGACATGGAGGAGTAACCTGGAGGAGTGACATGAGGGAGTGAAAAGGTTGAGTGACATGGAGGAGTGAGTTGTTATAGCGACGTGGAGGAGTGACATGGAGGAGGGACATGAGGAGCAACACGGAGGAGCAACATGGAGGAGGGACATGGAGTAGTGACATGGAAGACATATACAGATGACATGGAGGAGTGAACTGGAGGAGTGACATAAAAGAGTGACATGGAGGAGTTACAAGGATGGTTGAGTTGGTGTAGCAACATGTAGGAGTGACATGGAGTAGCGACATGGAGGAGTGACATGGAGGTGTGACATGGAGGAGTTACATAGAGGAGTGATGTGGAGGAGTGACAAGAAGGATTGCGTTTGTGTAGTGACATGGCGGAGGGACATAGAGGAGTGACGTGGAGGAGAGACATGGAAGAGTGACATGGAGAAGTGACAGGTCGGATCACCAAGGGAGATTGATAGGGTGGAGTGACATGGCGGAGGGACATGGATGAGTGACATGGAGAAGTGACATGGAGGAGTGAATTGGAGGAGTGACATGAAGTAGCGACATGGAGGAGTGACCTGGAGGAGTGACATGAAGGAGTGAAATGGTGGAGTGACATGGAGGAGTGACTTGTTATAGCGAAATGGAGGAGAGAAATGGAGGAGTGATATGGAGGAGTGACATTGAGGAGTGACTTGGTGTAGTAACATGGAGGAGTGACTTTGAGTAGCGACATGGAGGAGTGACATGGAGTAGCTACATGGAGGAGTTACATGGAGGAGTGACTTGGGGAGCAACAAGGAGGGCGACATGGAGGAGTGATATGGAAGAGTGACATGGAGTAGCTACATGTAGGAGTTACATGGAGGAGAGACTTGGAGGAGCAACATGGAGGAGTGACATGGAGTAGTGATATAAACGAGTGACATGGAGTAGCGACATGGAGGAGTGACATTAGTAATGAGTTGGTGTTGCGACATTGAGGACTGACATGGAATAACGACATGGAGGAGTGACGTGGAGGTGTGACATGGAGGAGTGACATAGAGGAGCGACATGGAGGAGTGACATGGAGGAGGGACATGGAGGAGTGACATGGAGTAGCGACGTGGAGTGAGTGACATGAAGTAGTGACATGGAGGAGTGACATTGAGGAGTGAGTTGGTGTAGTGACATGGAGGATTGACATGGAGTAGTGACTTGAGTAGCGACATGGAGGAGTGACCTGGAGGAGTGACATAGAGAAGAGAAATGAAGGAGTGACATGGAGGAGTGACATGGAGGAGTGACTTGGAGAAGTGACAGGTCGGATCACCAAGGAAGATTGATAGGGTGGGAGTGACATGGCGGAGGGACATGGATGAGTGACATGGAGGAGTGACATGGAGGAGTGAATTGGAGGAGTGACATAAAGGATTGACATGGGGGAATGACATGGATGAGTGACATGGAGGAGTGACAAGGAGGGTTGAGTTTGTGTAGCGACATGGAGGAGTGACATGAAGTAGTGACATGGAGGAATGACATTGAGGAGTGAGTTGGTGTAGTTACATGGAGGAGTGACTTTGAGTAGCGACATGGAGGAGTGACATGGCGGAGTGAAATGGTGGAGTGACATGGAGGAGTGAGTTGTTAGAGCGACATGGAGGAGAGACATGGAGGAGTAACATTGAGGAGTGACATAGAGGATTGTTGTGGAGTAGTGACATAGAGGAGTAACATTGAGGAGTGACTTGGAGAAGTGACAGGTCGGATCACCAAGGAAGATTGATAGGGTGGAGTGACATGGCGGAGGGACATGGATGAGTGACATGGAGGAGTGACATGGAGGAGTGAATTGGAGGAGTGACATAAAGGATTGACATGGGGAATGACATGGATGAGTGACATGGAGGAGTGACAAGGAGGGTTGAGTTTGGTAGCGACATGGAGGAGTGACATGAAGTAGGACATGGAGGAATGACATTGAGGAGTGAGTTGGTGTAGTTACATGGAGGAGTGACTTTGAGTAGCGACATGGAGGAGTGACATGGCGGAGTGAAATGGTGGAGTGACATGGAGGAGTGAGTTGTTAGAGCGACATGGAGGAGAGACATGGAGGAGTAACATTGAGGAGTGACATAGAGGATTGTTGTGGAGTAGTGACATAGAGGAGTAACATTGAGGAGTGACTTGGAGAAGTGACAGGATTGATCAGGAAGGAGGGTTGATATGGTGGAGTGAAATCGTGGAGGGACATGGGTGAGTGACTTGGAGGAGTGACAAGGAGGACTAATACGGAGGAGCGACATGGAGGAGTGACATGGAGGATGGACATGGAGGAGTGACATGGAAGACATATAGAGGTGACATGGAGGAGTGAATTGGAGGAGTGACATAAAGATTTGACATGGAGGAGTTACAAGAAGTAGTGACATGGAGGAGTGACATTGAGGAGTGAGTTGGTGTAGTGACATGGAGGAGTGACCTGGAGGAGTGACATGGAGGAGTGAAACTGTGGAGTGACATGGAGGAGTGAGTTGTTATAGCGACATGGAGTAGAGAAATGAAAGATTGACATGGAGGAGTGACATGGAGGAGTGACTTGGAGGAGTGATGTGGAGGTGAAATATGGAAGAGTAACATGGAGAAGTGACAGGTCGGATCACAAAGAAAGATTGATAGGGTGGAGTGACATGTCGGAGTGACATGGATGAGAGACATGGAGGAGTGAAATGAGGAGTGAATTGGAGGGAGGAGTAACATAAAGGAGTGACATGGAGGAATGACATGGATGAGTGACATGGAGGAGTGACAAGGAGGGTTGAGTTTGTGTAGCGACATGTAGGAGTGACATGAAGTAGTGACATGGAGGAATGACATTGAGGAGTGAGTTGGTGTAGTTACATGGAGGAGTGACTTTGAGTAGCGACATGGAGGAGTGACCTGGAGGAGTGACATGGAGGATTGAAATGGTGGAGTGACATAGAGGAGTGAGTTGTTAGAGCAACATGGAGGAGAGACATGGAGGAGTGACATGGAGGAGTGACAAGGAGGAGTGACATAGAGGAGTGATGTGGATTAGAGACATGGAAGAGTGACATGGAGAAGTGACAGGGCGGATAACCAAGGAGGGTTGATATGGTGGAGTGACATCGCGGAGGGACATGGGTTTGTGACTGGGAGGAGTGACATAGAGGAGTGACATGGAGGATGGACATGGAGGAGTGACATGGAAGACATATAGAGGTGACATGGAGGAGTGAATTGGAGGAGTGACATCAAGGATTGACATGGAGGAGTTACAAGAAGTAGTGACATGGAGGAGTGACATTGAGGAGTGAGTTGGTGTAAGTGACATGGAGGAGTGACATGGAGTAGCGACATAGAGTAGTAACATGAGGAGTGAGTTTGTGTAGCGACATGGAGGGTGACATGGAGGAGTGACATGGAGGAGTGAAATAGAGTAGCGACATGGGGATATACATTGGAGGAGTGACATGGAGGAATAACGTGGAGGAGTGACATGGAGGAGTGGACATGGAAGAGCAATATGGAGGAGTGACATGAAAGAGTGTAAAGCAGGATTGAGTTTGTGTAGCGACATGGAGTAGTGACATGAAGTAGTTACATTGAGGAGTGACATTGCGGAGTGAGTTGGTGTGTAGTGACATGGAGGAGTGACTTGTGTTGTGACATGGAGGAGTGACTTTGAGTAGCGACATGGAGGAGAGAAATGAGAGGAGTGACCTGGAGGAGTGACATGGAGGAGTGAATGGAGGAATGAGTTGTTAGAGCGACATAGAGGAGAGACATGGATTGAGTGACAATGGAGGAGTGACAATGAGGATTGAGTTTGTATTGTGACATGGAGGATTGACATGAAGTAGTGACTTGGATGAGTGATATGGAGGAGTGACATGAGGAGCAACACGGAGGAGTGACCATGAGGATGGACAAAGAGGTTAAGTTGGTGTATTGACATGGAGGAGTCATATGAAATAGCGACATGGAGGAGTAACAGGGAAGATTGAGGTTGGTGTAGCGACAATGGAGGACTGACATGGAATAGCGACATGGAGGAGTGACTTTGAGTAGCGACAGTGGAGGAAGTGACCTGGAGGAGTGACATGGAGGAGTGACATGGAGTAGTGACATGGAGTAGCTACATGTAGGAGTTACATGGAGGAGTTGACTTGGAGGAGCAACATGGAGGAGTGACACAGAGGATTGATGATGGAGGAGCAACAAGGAGGAGCAACACGGAGGAGTGACATGGAATAGTGACATGGAGGATGGACATGGAGCAAGTGACATGAAAGACATATAGAGGTGACATGGAGGAGTGAATTGGAGGAGTGACATAAATGAGTGACATGGAGGAATGACATGGATGAGTGACATGGAGGAGTGACTTTGAGTAGCGACATGGAGGAGTGACCAGGAGAAGTTACATGGAGGTGTGAAATATTGGAGTGACATGGAGGAGCGACATGGAGGATTGATGTGGAGGATCAACAAGGAGGAGCGACATGGAGGAGTGACATGGAATAGTGACATGGAGGAGGGACATGGAGGAATGACTTGGAGAAGTGACAGGGTTGATCAGGAAGTAGGGTTGAAATATTGGAGTGACATCGTGGAGGGACATGGGTGAGTGACTTGGAGGAGTGACATGGAGGAGTGAAATGGTGGAGTGACATGGAGGAGTGTGTTGTTATAGCGACATGGAGGAGAAACATGAAGGAGTGACATGGAGGAGTGACATGGAGGAGTAACATAGAGGAGTGACGTGGAGGAGATACATGGAGGAGTGACATGGAGGAATGACATGGAGGAGTGACATGAAGTAGTGACATTGAGGGAGTGACATTGAGGAGTGAGTTGGTGTAGTGACATGGAGGAGTGACTTTGAGTAGCGACATGGAGGAGTGACCTGGAAGAGTGAGTAGGTTTAGCGACATGGAGGATGGACATGGAGGAGTGACATGGAAGACATATAGAAGTGACATGGAGGAGTGAATTGGAGGAATGACATGGTTGAGTGACATGGAGGAGTGACTTTGAGTAGCGACATGGAGGATTGACCTGGAGGAGTGACATGGAGGAGTGAAATGGTGGAGTGACATGGAGGAGTGAGTTATTAGAGCGTCATGGAGGAGTGACATGGAGGATGGACATGGAGGAGTGACTTGGAGAAGTGACAGGGTTGATCAGGAAGGAGGGTTTATATGGTGGAGTGACATCGTGGAAGGACATGGGTGAGTGACTTGGAGGATTGACAAGGAGGAGCAACACGGAGGAGCGACATGGAGGAGTGACATTGAGTAGTGACATGGAGGATGGACATGGAGGAGTGAGTTGGTGTAGTTACATGGAGGAGTGACTTTGAGTAGCGACATGGAGGAGTGACCTGGAGGAGTGACATGGAGGATTGAAATGGTGGAGTGACATGGAGGAGTGAGTTGTTAGAGCGACATGGAGGAGAGACATGGAGGAGTGACATGGAGGAGTGACAAGGAGGAGTGACATAGAGGAGTGATGTGGATTAGAGACATGGAAGAGTGACATGGAGAAGTGACAGGGCGGATAACCAAGGAGGGTTGATATGGTGGAGTGATATCGCGGAGGGACATGGGTGAGTGACTTGGAGGAGTGACATGGAGGAGTGACATGGAGGATGGACATGGAGGAGTGACATGGAAGACATATAGAGGTGACATGGAGGAGTGAATTGGAGTTGTGACATAAAGGAGTGACATGGAGGAATGACATGGATGAGTGACATGGAGGAGTGACAAGAAGTAGTGACATGGAGGAGTAACATTGCAGAGTGAGTTGGTGTAGCGACATGGAAGAGTGACATGGAGGAGTGACATGGAGGAATGACATGGAGGAGTGACATGAAGTAGTGACATTGAGGAGTGACATTGAGGAGTGAGTTGGTGTAGTGACATGGAGGAGTGACTTTGAGTAGCGACATGGAGGAGTGACCTGGAGGAGTGACATGGAGGAGTGAGTTGTTATAGCGACATGGAGGAGAGAAATGGAGGAGTGACATGGAGGAGTGACATGAAGTAGTGACATTGAGGAGTGACATTGAGGAGTGATTTGGTGTAGTGACATGGAAGAGTGACTTTGAGTAGCGACATGGAGGAGTGAAATGGTGGAGTGACATGGAGGAGTGAGTTGTTAGAGCGACATGGAGGAGTGACATGGAGTAGCGACATGGAGGAGTGACATTAGTAATGAGTTGGTGTAGCGACATGGAGGAGTGACATGGAGGTGTGACATGGAGGAGTGACATAGAGGAGCGACATGGAGGAGTGACATGGTAGACATATAGAATTGACATGGATGAGTGACATGGAGGAGTGACAAGAAGGATTGAGTTGGTGTAGTGACATGGAGGAGTGACCTGGAGGAGTGACATGGAGGAGTTAGTTGTTAGAGTGAAATGAAGGAGTGACATGGAGGAGTGACATAGAGTAGGGACATGGAGGAGATACATGGAGGAGTGACTTGGAGAAGTGACAGGGTTGATCAGGAACGAGTGTTTATATGGTGGAGTGACATCGTTGAGGGACATGGGTGAGTGACTTGGAGGAGTGATAAGGAGGAGCAATACGGAGGAGCAACATGGAGGAGTGACATGGAGTAGTGACATGGAGGATGGACATGGAGGAGTGACATGGAGGACTAACATAAAGGAGTGACATGGAGGAATGACATGGAGGAGTGACAAGAAGTATTGACATGAAGGAGTGACATTGAGGAGTGAGTTTGTGTAGCGACATGGAGGAGTGACATGGAGGAGTGACATAGAGTAGCGACATGGAGGAGATACATGGAGGAGTGACATGGAGGAATTACATGGAGGAGTGACATAGAGTAGCGACATGGAGGAGATACATGGAGGAGGTACATGGAGGAGCGATATGGAGGAGTGACATGAAAGAGTGTAAAGGAGGCTTGAGTTTGTGTAGCGACATGGAGGAGTGACATGAAGTATTGACATTGAGGAGTGACATTGAGGAGTGAGTTGGTGTAGTGACATGGAGGAGTGACTTTGAGGAGTGACATGGAGGAGTGAAATGGTGGAGTGTCATGGAGGAGTGAATTGTTAGAGCGACATGGGGGAGTGAATTGTTAGAGCGACATGGAGGAGTGACATGGAGTAGCGACATGGAGGTGTGACATGAGTAATGACTTGGTGTAGCGACATGGAGGAGTGACATGGAGGTGTGACATGGAGGAGTGACATAGAGGAGTGACGTGGAGGAGTGACTTTGAGTAGGGACATGGACGAGATACATGGAGGAGTGACTTGGAGAAGGGACATGGAGGAGTGACCTGGAGGAGTGACATGGAGGAGTGACAAGAAGGATTGAGTTGTTAGAGCGACATGGAGGAGTGACATGGAGGAGTGACATAGAGGATTGATGTGGAGTAGTGACATGGAGGATAGACATGGAGGAGTGACTTAGAGAAGTGACAGGGTTGATCAGGAAGGAGGGTTGATATGGTGGAGTGAAATCGTGGAGGGACATGGGTGAGTGACTTGGAGGAGTGACAAGGAGGACTAACACGGAGGAGCGACATGGAGGAGTGACATGGAGGATGGACATGGAGGAGTGATATGGAAGACATATAGAGGTGACATGGAGGAGTGAATTAGAGTTGTGACATAAAGGAGTGACATGGAGGAATGACATGGATGAGTGACATGGAGGAGTGAAAAGAAGTAGTGACATTGAGGAGTGACATTGAGGAGTGAGTTGGTGTAGCGACATGGAGGAGTGACATGGAGTAGCGACATAGAGTAGTAACATGAGGAGTGAGTTTGTGTAGCGACATGGAGGAGTGACATGGAGGAGTGACATGGAGGAGTGACATGGAGTAGCTACATGGAGGAGTTACATGGAGGAGTGACTTGGAGGAGCAACACGGAGGAGCGACATGGAGGAGTGACATGGAGTAGTGACATGGAGTAGCTACATGTAGGAGTTACATGGAGGAATGACTTGGAGGAGCAACATGGAGGAGTGACATAGAGGATTGATGTGGTGGAGCAACACGGAGGAGTGACATGGAGGAGTGACATGGAGTAGTGACATGGAGGAGGGACATGGATGAGTGACTTGGAGAAGTAACAGGGTTGAACAGGAAGTAGGGTTGATATGGTGGAGTGGCATAGTGGAGGGACATGGGTGAGTGACTTGGAGGAGAGACATGGAGGAGTGAAATAGTGGAGTGACATGGAGGAGTGAGTTGTTAGAGCGACATTGAGGAGAGACATGGAGAAGTGAGTTGGTGTAGCGACATGGAGGATGGACAAAGAGGTTTGAGTTGGTGTATTGACATGGAGGAGTGACATGGAGAAGCGACATGGAGAAGTGACATGGAAGAGTGAGTTGGTGTAGCGACATAGAGGGTTGATGTGGAGGAGCAACATGGAGGAGCGACATGGAGGAGTGACATGAGTAGTGACATGGAGGATTGACATGGAGGAGTAACATGGAGGAGTGACAAGGAGGGTTGAGTTTGTGTATTGACATGGAGGAGTGACATGTAGTAGTGACATGGAGGAGTGACAGTGAGGAGTGAGTTGGTGTAGTGACATGGAGGAGTGACTTTGAGTATCGACATGGAGGAGTGACCTGGAGGAGTGACATGAAGGAGTGAAATGGTGGAGTGACATGGAGGAGTGAGTTGTTAGAGCGACATGGAAAGAGAGACATGGAGGAGTGACATGGAGGAGTTACATAGAGGATTGATGTGGAGGAGCAACACGGAGGAGTGAAAAGGTGGAGTGACATGGAGTAGCTACATGGAGGAGTTACATGGAGGAGTGACTTTGAGGAGTGACATGGAGGAATGACATGGATGAGTGATATGGGGGAGTGACAAGGAAGATTGAGTTGGTGTAGTGACATGAGGAGTGACGTAGAGGAGAGACGTCGTGGAGTGAAATGGAGGAGTGACATGGAGGAGCAACATGAAGGAGCGACATGGAGGAGTGACAAGGAGGAGTGACATGATTGAGTGACATGGAGGAATTACATAAAGGAGTGACATGGAGGAATGACATGGATGAGTGACATGGAGGAGTGACATGGAGGAATTACATAAAGGAGTGACATGGAGGAATGACATGGATGAGTGACATGGAGGAGTGAGAAGAAGTAGTGACATGGAGGAGTGACATTGAGGAGTGAGTTGGTGTAGCGACATGGAGGATTGACATGGAGGAGTGACATGGAGGAGTGATATAGAGTAGCGACATGGAGGAGATATATGGAGGAGTGACATGGAGGAATGACATGGAGGAGGGACATGGAGGAGCGATATGGAGGAGTGACATGAAAGAGTGTAAAGGAGGAATGAGTTGGTGTAGCGACATGGAGTAGTGACATGAAGTAGTGACAATGAGGAGTGACATTGAGGAGTGAGTTGTTGTAGTGACATGGAGGAGTGACTTTGAGTAGCGACATGGAGGAGTGACCTGGAGGAGTGACATGGAGGAGTGAGTTGTTATAGCGACATGGAGGAGAGAAATGGAGCAGTAACATGGAGGAGTGAGTTGATGGAGCGACATTGAGGAGTCACATGGAGGAGTGACATGGAGGAGTGACATGGAGGAGTAACATGGAGGAAGGAGTTGGTGGAGCGACATGGAGGAGTCACATGGAGGTGTGACAAGGAGGAGTGACATGGAGGAGTGACATGGAGGAGTAACATGGAGGAAGGAGTTGGTGGAGCGACATGGAGGAGTCACAAGGAGGTGTGACATGGAGGAGTGACATAGAGGAGCGACGTGGAGGAGTGACATGGAGGAGGGACATGGAGGAGTGACATGGAGGAGGGACATGGAGGAGTGACATTCAAGACATATAGAAGTGACATGGATGAGTGACATGGAGGAGTGATAAGAAGGATTGAGTTGGTGTAGTGACATGGAGGAGTGACTTTGATTAGCGACATGGAGGAGTGACCTGGAGGAGTGACATGGAGGAGTGAGTTTTTAGAGCAACATGGAGGAGTGACATGGAGTAATGACATGGAGGAGTGACATGGAGGAGGGACATGGAGGAGCGACATTGAGGAGTGACATTGAGGAGTGAGTTGGTGTAGTGACATAGAGGAGTGACTTTGAGGAGTGACATGGAGGAGTGAAATGGTGGAGTGACATGGAGGAGTGAGTTGTTAGAGCGACATGGAGGAGTGACATGGAGTAGCGACATGGAGGAGTGACATGAGTAATGAGTTGGTGTAGCGACATGGAGGAGTGACATGGAGGTGTGACACGGAGGAGTGACATAGAGGAGCGACGTGGAGGAGTGACATGGAGGAGGGACATGGAGGAGTTACATGGAAGACAAATAGAAGTGACATGGATGAGTGACATGGAGGAGTCACATAGAGTAGGGACATGGAGGAGATACATGGAGGAGTGACTTGGAGGAGCAACAGGGTTGATCAGGAAGGAGTGTTTATATGGTGGAGTGACATCGTTGAGGGACATGGGTGAGTGACTTGGAGGAGTGAAAAGGAGGAGCAACACGGAGGAGCGAAATGGAGGAGTGACATGGAGTAGTGACTTGGAGGATGGACATGGAGGAGTGACAGGGTTGATCATGAAGGAGGGTTGATATGGTGGAGTGAAATAATGGAGGGACATGGGTGAGTGACTTGGAGGAGTGACAAGGATGAGCAACACGGAGGAGTGACATGAGGAGTGAGTTTGTGTAGCGACATGGAGGAGTGACATGGAGTAGCTACATGGAGGAGTTACATGGAGGAGTGACTTGGAGGAGCAACACGGAGGAGCGACATGGAGGAGTGACATGGAGTAGTGACATGGAGTAGCTACATGGAGGAGTTACATGGATGAATGAATTGGAGGAGTGACGTGTAGGATTGACATAGAGGAGTGACGTGGAGGAGAGACATGGAGGAGAGACATGGAGGAGAGACATGGAGAAGTGACAGGGCGGATCAAAAAGGAGGGTTGATATAGTGGAGTGACATCGCGGAGTGACATGGAAGAGTGACATGAGGAGTGAGTTTGTGTAGCGACATGGAGGAGTGACATGGAGTAGCTACATGGAGGAGTAACTTGGAGGAGCAACATGGAGGAGTGACATAGAGGATTGATGTGGAAAAGCAACACGGAGGAGCGACATGGAGGAGTGACATGGAGTAGTGACATGGAGGATGGACATGGAGGATTAACATGGAAGACATATAGAGATGACATGGAGGAGTGAATTGGAGGAGTGACATAAACGAGTGACATGGAGGAATGACATGAATGAGTGACATGGAGGAGTTACAAGGAGGTTTGAGTTGGTGTAGCGACATGGAGGAGTGACATGGAGTACCGACATGGAGGAGTGACATGAGGAATGAGTTGGTGTAGCAACATGGAGGAGTGACATGGAGGTGTGACATGGAGGAGTGACAAGGAGGGTTGAGTTGGTGTAGCGACATGGAGGAGTGACTTTGAGTAACGACATGGAGGAGTGACCTGGAGGAGTGACATGGAGGAGTGAAATGGTGGAGTGACATGGAGGAGTAACTTGGAGGAGTGACATAAAGGATTGACATGGAGGAGTTACATGGAGGAGTAACATGGAGGAGTAACATAAAGGGTTGACATGGAGGAGTGACATGGAGGAGTGAAAAGGAGGAGTAACATAAAGGGTTGACATGGTGTAGCGACATGGAGGAGTGACATAGAGTAGCGACATGGAGGAGTGACATGGAAGAGTGAGTTGGTGTAGCAACATGGAGCACTGATATGGAATAGCGACATGGAGAAGTGACATGGAGGAGTGAAATGGAGGAGTGACATAGAGGGTTGATGTGGAGGAGCAACACGGAGGAGCGACATGGAGGAGTGACATGGAGTAGTGACATGGAGGAGGGACATGGAGTAGTGACTTGGAGAAGTGACATGGAGGAGCAACACAGAGGAGCGACATGGAGTAGTGACATGAGTAGTGACATGGAGGATGGACATCGAGGAGTGACATGTAAGACATATAGAGGTGACATGGAGGAGTGAATTGGAGGAGTGACATAAAGGAGTGACATGGAGGAATGACATGGATGAGTGACATGGAGGAGTGACATTGAGGAGTGAGATGGTGTAGTGACATGGAGGAGTGACTTTGAGTATCGACATGGAGGAGTGACCTGGAGGAGTGACATGGAGGAGTGAAATGGTGGAGTGACATGGAGGAGTGACATGTAGGAGTGACATGGAAGAGTGAGTTGGTGTAGCAACATGGAGCACTGATATGGAATAGCGACATGGAGAAGTGACATGGAGGAGTGAAATGGAGGAGTGACATAGAGGGTTGATGTGGAGGAGCAACACGGAGGAGCGACATGGAGGAGTGACATGGAGTAGTGACATGGAGTAGTGACATGGAGGAGGGACATGGAGTAGTGACTTGGAGAAGTGACATGGAGGAGCAACACAGAGGAGCGACATGGAGTAGTGACATGAGTAGTGACATGGAGGATGGACATCGAGGAGTGACATGTAAGACATATAGAGGTGACATGGAGGAGTGAATTGGAGGAGTGACATAAAGGAGTGACATGGAGGAATGACATGGATGAGTGACATGGAGGAGTGACATTGAGGAGTGAGATGGTGTAGTGACATGGAGGAGTGACTTTGAGTATCGACATGGAGGAGTGACCTGGAGGAGTGACATGGAGGAGTGAAATGGTGGAGTGACATGGAGGAGTGACATGTAGGAGTCACATGGAGGAGTAACTTGGAGGAGCAACATGGAGGAGTGACATAGAGGATTGATGTGGAGGAGTGACATAAAGGAGTGACATGGAGGAGCGACATGGAGGAGTGACAAGGAGGATTGAGTTGGTGTAGCGACATGGAGGAGTGACATGGAGGAGTGACATAGAGGAGTGACGTGGAGGAGAGACATGGAAGAGTGACATGGAGAAGTGACAGGTCGGATAAGCAAGGAAGATTGATAGGATGGAGTGACATGGAGGAGGGACATGGATGAGTGACATGGAGGACTGACATGGAGGAGTGAATTGGAGGAGTGACATAAAGGAGTGACATGGAGGAATGACATGGATGGGTGACATGGAGGAGTGAGAAGAAGTAGTGACATGGAGGAGTGACATGGAGTAGCGACATAGAAGAATGACATGGAGTAGCGACATAGAGTAGTAACATGAGGAGTGAGTTTGTGTAGCGACATGGAGGCGTGACATGGAGGAGTGACATGGAGGAGTGATATAGAGTAGCGACATGGAGGAGATACATGGAGGAGTGACATGGAGGAATGACATGGAGGAGTGACATGGAGGAGGGACATGCAGGAGCGATATGGAGTAGTGACATGGAGGAGTGACATGAGTAATGAGTTGGTGTAGCGACATGGAGGAGTGACATGGAGGTGTGACACGGAGGAGTGACATAGAGGAGCGACGTGGAGGAGTGACATGGAGGAGGGACATGGAGGAGTTACATGGAAGACAAATAGAAGTGACATGGATGAGTGACATGGAGGAGTCACATAGAGTAGGGACATGGAGGAGATACATGGAGGAGTGACTTGGAGGAGCAACAGGGTTGATCAGGAAGGAGTGTTTATATGGTGGAGTGACATCGTTGAGGGACATGGGTGAGTGACTTGGAGGAGTGAAAAGGAGGAGCAACACGGAGGAGCGAAATGGAGGAGTGACATGGAGTAGTGACTTGGAGGATGGACATGGAGGAGTGACAGGGTTGATCATGAAGGAGGGTTGATATGGTGGAGTGAAATAATGGAGGGACATGGGTGAGTGACTTGGAGGAGTGACAAGGATGAGCAACACGGAGGAGTGACATGAGGAGTGAGTTTGTGTAGCGACATGGAGGAGTGACATGGAGTAGCTACATGGAGGAGTTACATGGAGGAGTGACTTGGAGGAGCAACACGGAGGAGCGACATGGAGGAGTGACATGGAGTAGTGACATGGAGTAGCTACATGGAGGAGTTACATGGATGAATGAATTGGAGGAGTGACGTGTAGGATTGACATAGAGGAGTGACGTGGAGGAGAGACATGGAGGAGAGACATGGAGGAGAGACATGGAGAAGTGACAGGGCGGATCAAAAAGGAGGGTTGATATAGTGGAGTGACATCGCGGAGTGACATGGAAGAGTGACATGAGGAGTGAGTTTGTGTAGCGACATGGAGGAGTGACATGGAGTAGCTACATGGAGGAGTAACTTGGAGGAGCAACATGGAGGAGTGACATAGAGGATTGATGTGGAAAAGCAACACGGAGGAGCGACATGGAGGAGTGACATGGAGTAGTGACATGGAGGATGGACATGGAGGATTAACATGGAAGACATATAGAGATGACATGGAGGAGTGAATTGGAGGAGTGACATAAACGAGTGACATGGAGGAATGACATGAATGAGTGACATGGAGGAGTTACAAGGAGGTTTGAGTTGGTGTAGCGACATGGAGGAGTGACATGGAGTACCGACATGGAGGAGTGACATGAGGAATGAGTTGGTGTAGCAACATGGAGGAGTGACATGGAGGTGTGACATGGAGGAGTGACAAGGAGGGTTGAGTTGGTGTAGCGACATGGAGGAGTGACTTTGAGTAACGACATGGAGGAGTGACCTGGAGGAGTGACATGGAGGAGTGAAATGGTGGAGTGACATGGAGGAGTAACTTGGAGGAGTGACATAAAGGATTGACATGGAGGAGTTACATGGAGGAGTAACATGGAGGAGTAACATAAAGGGTTGACATGGAGGAGTGACATGGAGGAGTGAAAAGGAGGAGTAACATAAAGGGTTGACATGGTGTAGCGACATGGAGGAGTGACATAGAGTAGCGACATGGAGGAGTGACATGGAAGAGTGAGTTGGTGTAGCAACATGGAGCACTGATATGGAATAGCGACATGGAGAAGTGACATGGAGGAGTGAAATGGAGGAGTGACATAGAGGGTTGATGTGGAGGAGCAACACGGAGGAGCGACATGGAGGAGTGACATGGAGTAGTGACATGGAGGAGGGACATGGAGTAGTGACTTGGAGAAGTGACATGGAGGAGCAACACAGAGGAGCGACATGGAGTAGTGACATGAGTAGTGACATGGAGGATGGACATCGAGGAGTGACATGTAAGACATATAGAGGTGACATGGAGGAGTGAATTGGAGGAGTGACATAAAGGAGTGACATGGAGGAATGACATGGATGAGTGACATGGAGGAGTGACATTGAGGAGTGAGATGGTGTAGTGACATGGAGGAGTGACTTTGAGTATCGACATGGAGGAGTGACCTGGAGGAGTGACATGGAGGAGTGAAATGGTGGAGTGACATGGAGGAGTGACATGTAGGAGTGACATGGAAGAGTGAGTTGGTGTAGCAACATGGAGCACTGATATGGAATAGCGACATGGAGAAGTGACATGGAGGAGTGAAATGGAGGAGTGACATAGAGGGTTGATGTGGAGGAGCAACACGGAGGAGCGACATGGAGGAGTGACATGGAGTAGTGACATGGAGTAGTGACATGGAGGAGGGACATGGAGTAGTGACTTGGAGAAGTGACATGGAGGAGCAACACAGAGGAGCGACAAGGAGTAGTGACATGAGTAGTGACATGGAGGATGGACATCGAGGAGTGACATGTAAGACATATAGAGGTGACATGGAGGAGTGAATTGGAGGAGTGACATAAAGGAGTGACATGGAGGAATGACATGGATGAGTGACATGGAGGAGTGACATTGAGGAGTGAGATGGTGTAGTGACATGGAGGAGTGACTTTGAGTATCGACATGGAGGAGTGACCTGGAGGAGTGACATGGAGGAGTGAAATGGTGGAGTGACATGGAGGAGTGACATGTAGGAGTCACATGGAGGAGTAACTTGGAGGAGCAACATGGAGGAGTGACATAGAGGATTGATGTGGAGGAGTGACATAAAGGAGTGACATGGAGGAGCGACATGGAGGAGTGACAAGGAGGATTGAGTTGGTGTAGCGACATGGAGGAGTGACATGGAGGAGTGACATAGAGGAGTGACGTGGAGGAGAGACATGGAAGAGTGACATGGAGAAGTGACAGGTCGGATAAGCAAGGAAGATTGATAGGATGGAGTGACATGGAGGAGGGACATGGATGAGTGACATGGAGGACTGACATGGAGGAGTGAATTGGAGGAGTGACATAAAGGAGTGACATGGAGGAATGACATGGATGGGTGACATGGAGGAGTGAGAAGAAGTAGTGACATGGAGGAGTGACATGGAGTAGCGACATAGAAGAATGACATGGAGTAGCGACATAGAGTAGTAACATGAGGAGTGAGTTTGTGTAGCGACATGGAGGCGTGACATGGAGGAGTGACATGGAGGAGTGATATAGAGTAGCGACATGGAGGAGATACATGGAGGAGTGACATGGAGGAATGACATGGAGGAGTGACATGGAGGAGGGACATGGAGGAGCGATATGGAGTAGTGACATGAAAGAGTGTAAAGGAGGATTGAGTTTGTGTAGCGACATGTAGGAGTGACATGAAGTAGTGACATTGAGGAGTGACATTGAGGAGTGAGTTGTTGTAGTGACATGGAGGAGTGACTTTGAGTAGCGACATGGAGGAGTGACCTGGAGGAGTGACATGGAGGAGTGAGTTGATGGAGCGACATGGAGGAGTCACAAGGACGATTGAGTTTGTGTGGCAACATGGAGGAGTGACATGAAGGAGTGACATTGAGGAGTGAGTTGGTGTAGTGACATGGAGGAGTGACTTTGAGGAGTGACATGGAGGAGTGAAATGGTGGAGTGACATAGAGGAGTGAGTTGTTAGAGCGACATGGAGGAGTGACATAGAGGAACGACGTGGAGGAGTGACATGGAGGAGGGACATGGAGGAGTGACATGGAAGACATATAGAAGTGACATGGATGAGTAACATGGAGGAGTGACAAGAAGGATTAAGTTGGTGTAGTGACATGGAGGAGTGACTTTGAGTAGGGACATGGACGAGATACATGGAGGAGTGACTTGGAGAAGGGACATGGAGGAGTGACCTGGAGGAGTGACATGGAGGAGTGACAAGAAGGATTGAGTTGGTGTAGTGACATGGAGGAGTGACATAGAGGAGTGACATGGAGGAGTGACATAGAGGAATGACGTGGAGGAGAGACATGGAAGAGTGACATGGAGAAGTGGCAGGGCGGATAACCAAGGAAGATTGAAATGGTGGAGTGACATGGCGGAGGGACATGGATGAGTGACATGGAGGAGTGACACGGAGGAGCAACATGGAGGAGCGACATGGAGGAGTGACATGGAAGAGTGAGTAGGTGTAGCGACATCGAGGATGGACATGGAGGAGTGACATGGAAGACATATAGAAGTTACATGGAGGAGTGAATTGAAGGAGTGACATAAACGAGTTACATGGAGGTATAACATGGTTGAGTGACATGGAGGAGTGACATGGAGGTGTGACAAGAAGGATTGAGTTGGTGTAGTGACATGGAGGAGTGACATGAAAGAGCAACATGGAGGAGCGACGTGGAGTAGTGAGTTGGTGGAGCGACATGGAGGAGTCACATGGAGTAGCGACATGGAGGAGTCACATGGAGTAGCGACATGGAGGATGGACATGGAGGAGTGACTTTGAGTTGCGACATGGAGGAGTGACCTGGAGGAGTGACATGGAGGAGTGAAATGGTGGAGTGACATGGAGGAGTGAGTTGTTATAGCGACATGGAGGAGAAACATGGAGGAGTGACATGGAGGAGTGACATGGATGAGTGATATGGAGGAGTGACATCGCAGAGGGACATGGGTGAGTGACTTGGAGGAGTGACTTTGAGTAGCGACATAGAGGAGTGACCTGGAGGAGAGACATGGAGGAGTGAAAGTGTGGAGTGACATGGTGGAGTGAGTTGTTATAGCGACATGGAGGAGAGAAATGGAGGAGTGATATGGAGGAGTGATATTGAGGAGTGAGTTGGTGTAGTGACATGGAGGAGTGACTTTGAGGAGTGACATGGAGGAGTGAAATGATGGAGTGACATGTAGGAGTGAGTTGTTAGAGCGACATGGAGGAGTCACATGGAGAAGGGACATGGAGGAGTGACATGGAGGAGTGATATGGAGAAGCAACATGGAGGAGCGACATGGAGGAGTGACAAGGAGGATTGAGTTGGTGTAGCGACATGGAGGTGTGACATGGAGGAGCAACACGGAGGAGTGACATGGATGATGGACAATGAGGTTCTAGTTGGTGTATTGACATGGAGGAGTCACATGGAGGAGTGACATAGAGAATTGATGTGGAGGAGCAACACGGAGGAGCAACATGGAGGAGTGACATGGAGGAGTGACATGGAGTAGTGACATGGAGGAGGGACATGGAGGAGTGACTTGAAGAAGTGACAGGATTGATCAGGAAGGAGGGTTGATATGGTGGAGTGACATTGTGGAGGGACATGGGTGAATGACTTGGAGGAGTGACATGGAGGAGTTACATGAGGAGTTAGTTTGTGTAGCGACATGGAGGAGTGACATGGAGTAGCTACATGTAGGAGTTACATGGAGGAGTGACTTGGAGGAGCAACATAGAGGAGTGACATAGAGGCTTGATGTGGAGGAGCAACACGGAGGAGCGACATGGAGGAGTGACATGGAGTATTGACATGGAGGAGGGACTTGGAGGAGTGACATGGAGGAGTGAAATGTTGGAGTGACATGGAGGAGAGACATGGAGGAGTGATATGGAGGAGTGACATAGAAGATTGATGTGGAGTAGTGACATGGAGGATGGACATGGAGGAGTGACTTGGAGAAGTCACAGGATTGATCAGGAAGGAGGGTTGATATGGTGGAGTGAGATGGAGTAGTGACATGGAGGAGTGACATTGAGGAGTGAGTTGGTGTAGCGACATGGAGGAGTGACATGGAGTAGCTACATGGAGGAGCTACATGGAGGAGTGACATGGAGTAGTGACATGGAGTAGCTACATGTAGGAGTTACATGTAGTAGTTACATGGAGGAGTGACTTGGAGGAGCAACAAGGAGGAGCGACATGGAGGAGTGACTTGGAGATGTGACTTAGAGGAATGGTGTGGAGGAGCAACACGGAGGAGTGACATGGAGGAGTGACATGGAGTAGTGACATGGTGGAGTGACATGGCAGAGGGACATGGATGAGTGACTTAGAGGAGTCACATGGAGAAGTGACATGGATGAGTGACATGAGGAGTGAGTTTGTGTAGCGACATGGAGGAGTGACATGGAGGAGCTACATGGAGGAGTAACATGGAGGAGTGACTATGGAGGAGCAACATGGAGAAGTGACAGAGAGGATTGATTTGGAGGAGCAACACGGAGGAGCAACATGGAGGAGTGACATGGAGTAGTGACATGGAGGAGGGATATGGAGGAGTGACTTGGATAAGTGACAGGGTTGATCAGGAAGGAGGGTTGATATGGTGGAGTCACATCGTGGAGGGACATGGGTGAGTGACTTGGAGGAGTGACATGGAGGAGCAACAAGGAGGAGAAACATGGAGTAGTGACATAAACTAGTTACGAGGAGGGTTGACATGGATGAGTGACATGGAGGAGTGACATAGAGGAGTGATGTGGAGGAGTGACATGGAGGAGTGACTTGAGGAATGAGTTGGTGTAGCGACATGGAGGAGTGACATGGAGGTGTTATATGGAGGAGTGACATAGAGGAGTGATGTGGAGGAGTGACATAGAGGAGTGACATGGAGGAGTGACTTGAGGAATGAGTTGGTGTAGCGACATGGAGGAGTGACATGGAGGTGTGACATGGAGGAGTGACATAGAAGAGTGATGTGGAGGAGTGACATGGAGGAGTGACATGGAGGAGTAACAAGGAGGGTTGAATTGGTTTAGCGACATAAACGAGTGACATGGAGAAATGACATGGATGAGTTACATGGAGGAGTTACATAGAGGAGTGATGTGGAAGACATATAGAAGTGACATGAATGATTGAATTGGAGGAGTGACATAAACGAGTGACATGGAGGAGTGACATGGAGTAGCGACATGGAGGAGTGACATGGATATGTGACATGGAGGAGTGATGTGGAGGAGTGACTTGGAGGAGTGAAATGGTGGTGTGACATGTAGGAGTAACTTGGAAGAGTGACATAAAGGGTTGACATGGAGGAGTGACATGGAGGAGTAACATGGAGGAAGGAGTTGGTGGAGCGACATGGAGGAGTCACATGGAGTAGTAACATGAGGAGTGAGTTTGTGTAGCAACATGAAGGAGTGACATGGAGGAGTGACATGGAAGAGTGAGATAGAGTAGCGACATGGAGGAGATACATGGAGGAGTGACATGGAGGAATGACATGGAGGAGTGATATGGAGGAGGGACATGGAGGAGCGATATGGAAGAGTGACATGAAAGAGTGTAAAGGAGGATTGAGTTTGTGTAGCGACTTGGAGTAGTGACATGAACTAGTGACATTGAGGAGTTAGTTGGTGTAGTAACATGGAGGAGTGACTTTGAGTAGCGACATGGAGGAGTGACCTGAAGGAGTGACATGGAGGAGTGAAATGGTGGAGTGACATGGAGGAGTGAGTTCTTATAGCGACATGGAGGAGAGAAATGAAGGAATGACATGGAGGAGTGACATGGAGGAGTGACTTGGAGGAGTGACATGGATGAGAAACATGGAAGAGTGACATGGAGAAGTGACAGGTCGGATAACCAAGGAAGATTGATAGGGTGGAGTGACATGGCGGAGGGACGTGGATGAGTGACATGGAGGAGTGACATGGAAGAGCAACATGGAGGAGCGACGTGGAGGAGTGAGTTCTTGTAGTTACATGGAGGAGTGACTTTGAGTACCGACATGGAGGAGTGACCTGGAGGAGTGACATGGAGGACTGAAATGGTGGAGTGAAATCCAGGAGTGAGTTTTTATAGCGACATGGAGGAGAGACATGGAGGAGTGACTTTGAGTAGCGACATGGAGGAGTGACCTGGAGGAGGGACATGGAGGAGTGAAATGGTGGAGTGACATGGAGGAGTGTGATGTTATAGCGACATGGAGGAGAGACATGGAGGAGTGACATAGAGGATTGATGTGGAGGAGCATCACGGCGGAGTGACAAGGAGGAGTTACATGGAGTAGCTACATTGAGGAGTTACATGGAGGAGTGACTTGGAGGAGAAACACGGAGGAGCGACATGGAGGAGTGACATAAGGAATGAGTTGTTGTAGCGACATGGAGGAGTGACATGGAGGAGTGACATGGAGTAATGACATGGAGGAGGGACATGGAGGAGTGACTTGGAGAAGTGACAGGGTTGATGAGGAAGGTGGGTTTAAATGGTGGATTGACATGCAGGAGTGACATGAGGAGTGAGTTTGTGTAGCGACATTGAGGAGTGACATGGAGTAGCTACATGGAGGAGTGACATGGAGGGGTGACATGGAGATGTGACATGGAGGAGGGAAATGGATGAGTGACTTAGAGGAGTGACATGGAGAAGTGACATGGAGGAGTGATATGAGGAGTGAGTTTGTGTAGCGACATGGAAGAGTGACATGGAGTAGCAACATGGAGGAGTTACATGGAGGAGTGACATGGAGTAGTGACATGGAGTAGCTACATGTAGGAGTTACATGGAGGAGTGACTTGGAGGAGCAATATGGAGGAGTGACATGGAGGAGTGACAAGGAGGATTGAGTTGGTGTAGCGACATGGAGGAGTGACATAGAGTAGCGACATGGAGGAGTGACATGGAGGAGTGACATGGAGGAGCAACATGGAGGAGTGACATGGAGGAGTGAAATGGTTGAGTGACATGGAGGAGAGACATGGAGGAGTGACATGGAGGAGTGACTTGGAGAAGTGACAGGATTGATCAGGAAGGAGGGTTGATATGGTGGAGTGAAATCGTGGAGGGACATGGGTGAGAGACTTGGAGGAGTGACAAGGAGAAGCAACACGGAGGAGCGACATGGAGGAGTGACATGGAGGAGTGACATGGAGGAGGGACATGGAGGAGCGATATTGAGGAGTGACATGAAAGAGTGACATTGAGGAGTAACATTTAGGAGTGAGTTGGTGTAGTGACATGGAAGAGTGACTTTGAGTAACGACATGGAGGAGTGAAATGGTGGAGTGACATGGAGGAGTGAGTTTTTAGAGTGACATAGAGGAGAGACATGGAGGAGTGACTTTGAGTAGAGACATGGAGGAGTGACCTGGAGGAGTGACATGGAGGAGTGAAATGGTGGAGTGACATGGAGGAGTGACATGGAGGAGTGAGTTTTTAGAGTGACATAGAGGAGAGACATGGAGGAGTGACTTGTAGGAGTGACATGGAGGAGTGAGTTGTTAGAGCGACATAGAGGAGAGACATGGAGGAGTGACATGTAGGAGTGACATGGTGGAGTGATATCGCGGAGGGACATGGGTGAGTGACTTGGAGAAGTGACATGGAGGGTTGACATGGAGGAGTGACTTGGAGGAGCAACACGGAGGAGCGACATGAAGGAGGGACATGGAGGGGTGACATGGAAGACATATAGAAGTGACATGGAGGAGTGACTTGGAGGAGTGACATAAAGGAGTGACATCGTGGAAGGACATGGGTGAGTGATTTGGAGAAGTGACATGGAGGAGCAACACGGAGAAGTGACATGGAGGATGGACATGGAGTAGTGACATGGAGGATGGACATGGAGGAGTGACATGGAATACATATAGAGGTGACATGGAGGAGTGAATTGGAGGAGTGAAATAAAGGAGTGACATGGAGGAGTGACATGAAGTAGTGACATGGAGGAGTGACATTGAGGAGTGAGTTGGTGTAGTGACATGGAGGATTGACTTTGAGTAGCGACATGGAGGAGTGACATGGAGGAGCTACATGGAGGAGAGACATAGAGTAGCGACATGGAGGAGTGACATGGAGGAATGACATGGAGGAGTGACATGGAGGAGTGACATGAAAGAGTGTAAAGGAGGGTTGAATTTGTGTAGCGACATGGAGGAGTGACTTTGAGTAGCGACATGGAGGAGTGAAATGGAGGATTGACATGGAGGAGTGAGTTGTTAGAGCGATATAGAGGAGAGACATGAAGGAGTGACATGGAGGAGTGACATGGAGTAATGACATGGAGGAGGGACATGGAGGAGTGACTTGGAGAAGTGACAGGGTTGATGAGGAAGGAGGGTTTATATGGTCGATTGACATGCAGGAGTGACATGAGGAGTGAGTTTGTGTAGCGACATTGAGGAGTGACATGGAGTAGCTACATGGAGGAGTGACATGGAAGAGCAACATGGAGGAGCGACGTGGAGGAGTGAGTTGGTGGAGCGACATGAAGGAGACACATGGAGGAGTGACATAGAGGATTGATGTGGAGGAGCATCACGGCGGAGCGACATGGAGGAGTGACATGGAGAAGCTACATGGAGGAGTAACATGGAAGAATGAGTTGGTGTAGCGACATGGACGACTAACTTGGAATAGCGACATGGAGGAGTGACATGGAGGAGTGACATGGATGAGTGACATAGAGAATTGATGTGGAGGAGCAATACGGAGGAGTGACTTGGAGGAGTGACATGAGGTGTGAGTTTGTGTAGCGACATGGAGGAGTGACATGGAGTAGCTACATGGAGGAGTTACATGGAGGAGTGACTTGGAGGAGCAACACGGAGGAGGGACATGGAGGAGTGACATGGAGTAGTGACATGGAGTAGCTAAATGTAGGAGTTACATGGAAGAGTGACTTGGAGGAGCAACATGGAGGAGTGACATAGAGGATTGAAGTGGAGGAGCAACACGTTGGAGCGACATGGAGGAGTGACATGGAGTAGTGACATGGAGGAGGGACATGGAGGAGTGACTTGGAGAAGTGACAGGGTTGATCAGGAAGGAGGGTTGATATGGTGGAGTGACATCGTGGAGGGACATGGGTGATTGACTTGGAGGAGTGACATGGAGGAGCAATTCGGAGGAGCAACATGGAGTAGTGACATGGAGGATGGACATGGAGGAGTGACATGGAGGAATGACATGGATGAGTGACATGGAGGAGTGACATGGAGGAGTGAGTTGTTAGAGCGACATGGAGGAGTGACATGGAGTAGTGACATGGAGTAGCTACATGTAGGAGTTACATGGAGGAGTGACTTGGAGGAGTGACATGGAGGAGTTAAATGGTGGAGTGACATGGAGGAGTGAGTTGTTAGAGCGACATGGAGGAGTGACATGGAGTAGTGACATGGAGTAGCTACATGAAGGAGTTACATGGAGGAGTGACTTGGAGGAGCAACATGGAGGAGTGACATAGAGGATTGAAGTGGAGGAGCAACACGGAGGAGCGACATGGAGGAGTCACATGGAGTAGTGACATGGAGGAGGGACATGGAGGAGTGACTTGGAGAAGTGACAGTGTTGATCAGGAAAGAGGGTTGATATGGTGGAGTAACATCGTGGAGGGACATGGGTGAGTGACTTGGAGGAGTGAAATGGAGGAGCAACACGGAGGAGCAACATGGAGGAGTGACATGGAGTAGTGACATGGAGGATGGACATGGAGGAGTGACATGGAAGACATATAGAGGTGACATGGAGGAGTGACATGGAGGAGTAACTTGGAGGAGTGACGTACAGGAGTGACCTGGAGGAGTGACATGGAGGAGTGAAATTGTGGAGTGACATGGAGGAGTAACTTGGAGGAGTAACATAAAGGATTGATATGGAGTATTGACATGGAGGAGTAACATGGAATAGCGACATAGAGGAGTGACATGGATGAGTGACATAGAGGATTGATGTGGAGTAGTGACATGAAGGATGGACATGGAGGAGTGACTTGGAGAAGTGACAGGTTTGATCAGGAAGGAGGATTGATATGGTGGAGTGACATGGCAGAGGGACATGGATGAGTGACTTGGAGGAGTGACATGGAGGAGTGACATGGAGGAGTGACATGAGGAGTGAGTTTGTGTAGCGACATGGAGGCTTGACATATAGTAGCTACATGGAGGAGTTACATGGAGGAGTGACTTGGAGGAGCAACACGGAGGAGCGACATGGAGGAGTGACATGGAGTAGTGACATGGAGGAGCTACATGTAGGAGTTACATGGAGGAGTGACTTGGAGGAGTAACATGGAGGAGTGACATAGAGGATTGATGTAGAGGAGCAACACGGAGGAGCGACATGGAGGAGTGACATGGAGTAGTTACATGGAGGAGGGACATGGAGGAGTGACCTGGAGTAGTGACATGGAGGATGGACATGGATGAGTGACTTGGAGGAGTGAAACGGAGGAGCAACACGGAGGAGCAACTTGGAGGAGTTACCTGGAGTAGTGACATGGAGGATGGACATGGATGAGTGACTTGGAGGAGTGACACGGAGGAGCAACATGGTTAAGTGACATGGAGGAGTGACTTTGAGTAGCGACATAGAGGAGTGACCTGGAGGAGTGACATGGAGGAGTGAAATGGTGGAGTGACATGGAGGAGTGAGTTGTTAGTGCGACATGGAGGAGAGACATGGAGAAGTGACATGGAAGAGTGACATAAACGACTGACATGGAGGAATGACATGGATGAGTGACATGGAGGAGTGACTTTGAGTAGCGACATGGAGGAGTGACCTGGAGGAGTGACATGGCAGAGGGACATGGATGAGTTACATGGAGGAGTGACTTGGAGGAACAACATGGAGGAGTGACATGGATTAGTGACATAAACGAGTGACATAGAGGAATGACATGGATGACTGACATGGCGGAGTTACAAGGAGGGTTGAGTTGGTGTAGCGACATGGAGGAGTGACATTAATAATGAGTTGGTGTAGCGACATTGAGGAGTGACATGGAATAACGACATGGAGGAGAGACATGGAGGTGTGACCTGGAGGAGTGACATAGAGGAGCGACGTGGAGGAGTGACATGAAGTAGTGACATGGAGGAGTGACTTTGAGGAGCGACATGGAGGAGTGACCCGGAGGAGTGACTTGGAGAAGTGACAGGTCGGATCACCAAGGAAGATTGACAGGGTGGAGTGACATTGCGGAGGGACATGGATGAGTGACATGGAGGAGTGACATGGAGGAGTGAGTTGGTGTAGTTACATGGAGGAGTGACATGGCGGAGTGAAATGGTGGAGTGACATGGAGGAGTGAGTTGTTAGAGCGACATGGAGGAGAGACATGGAGGAGTGACAAGGAGGATGGACATGGAGGAATGACATGGAAGACATATAGAGGTGACATGGAGGAGTGAATTAGAGGAGTGAGTTGTTATAGCGACATGGAGGAGAGAAATGAAGAAGTGACATGGAGGAGTGACATGGAGGAGTGACTTGGAGGAGTGACGTGGAGGAAAAACATGGAAGAGTGACATGGAAAAGTGACTGGTCAGATCACCAAGGAAGATTGATAGGGTGGAGTGACATGTCGGAGGGACATGGATGAGTGACATGGAGGAGTGACATGGAGGAGTGAATTGGAGGAGTAACATAAAGGAGTGACATGGAGGAATGACATGGATGAGTGAAATGAAGGAGTGACAAGGAGGGTTGAGTTTGTGTAGCGACATGGAGGAGTGACATGAAGTATTGATATGGAGGAATGACATTGAGGAGTGAGTTGGTGTAGTTACATGGAGGAGTGACTTTGAGTAGCGACATGGAGGAGTGACCTGGACGAGTGACATGGAGGAGTGAATTGGTGGAGTGACATGGATGAGTGAGTTGTTAGATTAACATGGAGGAGAGACATGGAGGAGTGACATGGAGGAGTGACATAGAGGATTGATGTGGAGTAGTGACAAGGAGGAGTAACATGGGTGAGTGACTTGGAGGAGTGATAAGGAGGAGCAACACGGAGGATTGACATGGTGGAGTGACATGGAGTAGTGACATGGAGGATGGACATGGAGGAGTGACATGGAAGACATATTGAGGTGACTTGGAGGAGTGAATTGGAGGAGTGACATAAAGGATTGACATGGAGGAGTTACAAGAAGTAGTGAAATGGAGGAGTGACATAGAGTAGCGACATAGAGTAGTAACATGAAGAGTGAGTTTGTGTAGCGACATGGAGGAGTGACATGGAGTAGCGACACAGAGTAGTAACATGAGGAGTGAGTTTGTGTAGCGACATGGAGGAGTGACATGGAGGAGTGACATGGAGGAGTGACATAGAGTAGCGACATGGAGGATATACATGGAGGAGTGACATGGAGGAATAACATGGAGGAGTGACATGGAGGAGGTACATGGAGGAGCGATATGGAGGAGTGACATGAAGTAGTGACATTGAGGAGTGACATTGCGGAATGAGTTGGTGTAGTGACATGGAGGAGTGACTTTGAGTAGCGACATGGAGGAGTAACCTGGAGGAGTGACATGGAGGAGTGAAATGGTGGAGTGACTTGGAGGAGTGAGTTGTTATATCGACATGGAGGAGAGAAATGGAGGAGTTACATGTAGGAGTGACATTGAGGAGTGAGTTGGTGTAGTAACATGGAGGAGTGACTTTGAGTAGCGAAAGGAGGAGTGACCTGGAGGAGTGACATGGAGGAGTGAAATAGAGGAATGAGTTGTTAGAGCGACATAGAGGATAGACATGGAGAAGTGAATTGAAGGAGTGACATAAAGGAGTGACATGGAGGAATGACATGGATGAGTGACATGGAGGAGTCAGAAGAAGTAGTGACTTGGAGGAGGGACTTGGAGGAGTGACATGGAGGAGCAACACGGAGGAGTAACATGGAGGATGGACAAAGGTTTGGGTTTGTGTATTGACATGGAGGAGTCACATGGAGTAGCGACATGGAGGAGTAACATGGAAGAGTGAGTTGGTGTAGCGACATGGAGGACTGACATGGAATAGCGGCATGGAGTAGTGACATGGAGGAGTGACATGAAGGAGTGACATAGAGAATTGATGTGGAGGAGCAATACGAAGGACTGACATGGAGGAGTGACATGGAGGAGTGACTTGGAGAAGTGACAGGTCGGATCACCAAGGAAGATTGATAGGGTGGAGTGACATTGCGGAGGGACATGGATGAGTGACATTGAGGAGTGACATTTAGGAGTGAGTTGGTGTAGTGACATGGAGTAGTGACTTTGAGTAGCGACATGGAGGAGTGACCTGGAGGAGTGACATGGAGGAGAAAAATGGTGGAGTGACGTGGAGGAGAGACATAGAGGAGTGACGTGGAGGAGAGACAAGGAAGAGTGACTTGGAGGAGCAACACGGAGGAGCGACATGGAGAAGGGACATGTAGGAGTGACTTGGAAGACATATAGAAGTGACATGGAGGAGTGAATTGGAGGAGTGACATAAAGGGTTGACATGGAGGAGTGACATGGAGGAGTGACATGGAGGAGTGACAAGGAGGATTGAGTTGGTGAAGTGACATGGAGGAGTGACATGTAGGAGTGACGAGGAAAACATGTAGAATTGAGTCGGAGGAGTGACAATGTGGAGCTACACGGATGAGAGATATGATATTGAAGACTTGGAGAAGTGATATGGAGGAGCGACATGGAAGAGTTACAAGGAGGAGTGACATGGAGTAGTGACATGGAGGACTGACATAAAGGAGTGACATGGAAGACATATAGAGGTGACTTGGAGGAGTGAATTGGAGGACTGACATAAAGGAGTGACATGGAGGAATGACATGGAGGAGTGACAAGAAGTATTGACATGGAGGAGTGACATTGAGGAGTGAGTTTGTGTAGCGACATGGAGGAGTGACATGGAGGAGTGACATGGAGGAGTGACATAGAGTAGCGACATGGAGGAGATTCATGGAGGAGTGACATGGAGGAATGACATGGAGGAGTGACATGGAGGAGGGACATGGAGGAGCGATATGGAGGAGTGACATGAAAGAGTGTAAAGGAGGCTTGAAGTAGTTACATTGAGGAGTGACATTGAGGAGTGAGTTGCTGTAGTGACATGGAGGAGTGACTTTCAGGAGTGACATGGAGGAGTGAAATGGTGGAGTGACATGGAGGAGTGAATTGTTAGAGCAACATGGAGGAGTGACATGGAGTAGCGACATGGAGGAGTGACATGAGTAATTAGTTGGTGTAGCGACATGGTTGAGTGACTTGGAGGTGTGACATGGAGGAGTGACATAGAGGAGCGACGTGGAGGAGTGAATTGTTAGAGCAACATGGAGGAGTGACATGGAGTAGCGACATGGAGGAGTGACATGAGTAATTAGTTGGTGTAGCGACATGGAGGAGTGACATGGAGGTGTGACATGGAGGAGTGACATAGAGGAGCGACGTGGAGGAGTGACATGGATGAGGGACATGGAGGAGTGACAAGAAGGATTGAGTTGGTCTAGTGACATGGAGGAGTGACATGGAGGAGTGACTTTGAGTAGCGACATGGAGGAGTGACCTGGAGGAGTAACATGGAGGAATGAGTTATTAGAGCGAAATGGAGGAGTGACATGGAGGAGTGACATAGAGGATTGATGTGGAGTAGTGACATGGAGGATAGATATGGAGGAGTGACTTGGAGAAGTGACAGGGTTGATCAGGAAGGAGGGTTGATATGGTGGAGTGAAAATGTGGAGGGACAAGGGTGAGTGACTTGGAGGAGTGAGAAGGAGGAGCAACACGGAGGAGCGACATGGAGGAGTGACATGGAAGACATATAGAGGTGACATGGAGGAGGGAATTGAAGTTGTGACAAAAAGGAGTGACATGGAGGAAAGACATGGGTGAGTGACATGGAGGAGTAAAAAGAAGTAGTGACATGGAGGAGTGACATTGAGGAGTGAGTTGGTGTAGCGACATGGAGGAGTGACATTGAGTAGCGACATAGAGTAGTGACATGAGGAGTGAGTTTGTGTAGCGACATGGAGGAGTGACATGGAGGAGTGACATAGAGTAGGGACATGGAGGAGATACATGGAGGAGTGAAATGGAGGAATGACATGGAGGAGTGACATGGAGGAGGGACATGGAGGAGCGATATGGAGGAGTGACATGAAAGAGTTTAAAGGAGGGTTAAGTTTGCGTAGCGACATGGAGGAGTGACATGAAGTAGAGACATTGAGGAGTGACATTGAGGAGTGAGTTGGTGTAGTGACATGGAGGAGTGACTTTGAGTAGCGACATGGAGGAGTGACCTGGAGGAATGACATGGAGGAGTGAAATGGTGGAGTGACATGGAGGAGTGAGTTGTTAGAGCGACATGGAGGAGTGACATGGAGGAGTGACATGGAGGAGTGACATAGAGGAGTGACATGGAGGAGTGACATGGAGTAGTGACATGGAGGAGGGACATGGAGGAGTGACTTGGAGAAGTGACAGGGCGGATAACCAAGGAGGGTTGATATGGTGAAGTGACATCGCGGAGTTACATGGAGGAGTGACTTGGAGGAGCAACACGGAGGAGCGACATGGAGGAGTGACATGGAGTAGTGACATGGAGTAGCTACATGTAGGAGTTACATGAAGGAATGACTTGAAGGAGCAACATGGAGGAGTGACATAGAGGATTGATGCGGTGGAGCAACACGGAAGAGTGACATGGAGGGGTGACATGGAGTAGTGACATGGAGGAGGGACATGGAGGAGTGACTTGGAGAAGTGACAGGGTTGATCAGGAAGTAGGGTTGATATGGTGGAGTGACATGGCGGAGGGACATGGATGAGTGACATGAAGGAGTGACACGGAGGAGCAACATGGAGGAGTGACATGTAGGAGTGACATAGAGGAGTGACGTGGAGGAGCAACATGGAGGAGTGACATGTAGGAGTGACATCGCGGAGGGACATGGGTGAGTGACTTGGAGGAGTGACATGTAGGACTGATTTGGAGGAGAAACACGGAGGAGCGACATGGAGGAGAGACATGAAGGAGTGACTTGGAAGACATATAGAAGTGACATGGAGGAGTGAATTGGAGGAGTGACATAAAGGAGTTACATGGAGGAATGACATGGATGAGTGACATGGAGGAGTGACTTTGAGTAGCGACATGGAGGAGTGACCTGGAGGAGTGACATGGAGGTGTGAAATGGTGGAGTGACATGGAGGAGTGAGTTGTTAGAGAGACATGGAGTAGAGACATGGAAGAGTGACATGGAGTAGTGACATGGAGGAGAGACATAAAGGAGTGACAAGGAGGGTTGAGTTTGTGTAGCGACATGGAGGAGTGACATGAAGTAGCGTCATGGTGGAGTTACCTGGAGGAGTGACATGAAGGAGAGAAATGGTGGAGTGACATGGAGGAGTGAGTTGTTAGAGCGACATGGAGTAGAGACATGGAGGAGTGACATAGAGGAGTGACATGGAGGACTGACATAGAGGAATGACGTGGAGGAGAGACATGGAAGAGTGACATGGAGAAGTGACAGGGCGGATAACCATGGAAGATTGATATGGTGTAGTGACATGGAGGATGGACATGGAGGAGTGACATGGAAGACATATAGAAGTGACATGGAGGAGTGAATTGGAGGAGTGACATAAAGGAGTGACATGGAGGAATGACATGGATGAGTGACATGGAGGAGTGACTTTGAGTAGCAACATGGAGGAGTGACCTGGAGGAGTGACATGGAGGAGTGAAATGGTGGAGTGACATGAAGGATTGAGTTGTTAGAGCGACATGGAGGAGAGACATGGAGAAGTGACATGGAGGAGTGACATGGAGGAGTGACATGAGGAGTGAGTTTGTGTAGCGACATGGAAGAGTTACATGGAATAGCTACATGGAGGAGTTACATGGAGGAGTGACTTGGAGGAGCAACACGGAGGAGCGACATGGAGGATTGACATGGAGTAGTGACATGGAGAAGCTACATGTAGGAGTTACACGGAGGAGTGACTTGGAGGAGCAACATGGAGGAGTGACATGGAGGAGTGACATGGAGTAGTGACATAGAGTAGCTACATGTAGGAGTTACATGGAGGAGTGACTTGGAGGAGCAACATGGAGGAGTGACATAGAGGATTGATGTGGAGAAGTGACATGGAGGATGGACAAAGAGGTTTGTGTTGGTGTATTGACATGGAGGAGTGACATGAGGAGTGATGTAGAGGAGTGACGTGGTGGAGTGAAATGGAGGAGTGACATGGAAGATTGAGTTGGTGTAGCGACATGGAGGACTGACATGGAATAGCGACATGGAGGAGTGACATGGAGGAGTGACATGGAGGAGTGACATGGAGTAGCTACATGGAGGAGTTACATGGAGGAGTGACTTGAGTATCAACACGGAGGAGCGACATGGAGGAGTGACATGAGGAATGAGTTGTTGTAGCGACATGGAGGAGTGACATGGAGGAGTGACATGGAGTAGCTACATGGAGGAGTTACATGGAGGAGTGACTTGGGGGAGCAACACGGAGGAGCGACATGGAGGAGTGACATGGAGTAATGACATGGAGGAAGGACATGGAGGAGTGACTTGGAGAAGTGACAGGGTTTATCAGGAAGGAGGGTTGATATGGTGGAGTGACATCGTAGAGGGACATGGGTGAGTGACTTGGAGAAGTGACATGGAGGAGCAAAACGGAGGAGCGACTTTGAGGAGTGACATGGAATAGTGACATGGAGGATGGACATGGAGGAGTGACATGGAAGACATACAGAGGTGACATGGAGGAGTGAATTGGAGGAGTGACATAGAGGAGTGAAATGGTGTAGTGACATGGAGGAGTAACTTGGAGGAGTGACATAAAGGATTGGCATGGAGGAGTGACATAGAGTAGCTACATGAAGGAGTTACATGGAGGAGTGACTTGGAGGAGCAACATGGAGGAGTGACATAGAGGATTGAAGAGGAGGAGCAACACGGAGGAGCGACATGGAGGAGTCACATGGAGTAGTGACATGGAGGAGGGACATGGAGGAGTGACTTGGAGAAGTGACAGTGTTGATCAGGAAAGAGGGTTGATATGGTGGAGTAACATCGTGGAGGGACATGGGTGAGTGACTTGGAGGAGTGAAATGGAGGAGCAACACGGAGGAGCAACATGGAGGAGTGACATGGAGTAGTGACATGGAGGATGGACATGGAGGAGTGACATGGAAGACATATATAGGTGACATGGAGGAGTGACATGGAGGAGTAACTTGGAGGAGTGACGTACAGGAGTGACCTGGAGGAGTGACATGGAGGAGTAACTTGGAGGAGTAACATAAAGGATTGATATGGAGTATTGACATGGAGGAGTAACATGGAATAGCGACATAGAGGAGTGACATGGATGAGTGACATAGAGGATTGATGTGGAGTAGTGACATGAAGGATGGACATGGAGGAGTGACTTGGAGAAGTGACAGGTTTGATCAGGAAGGAGGATTGATATGGTGGAGTGACATGGCAGAGGGACATGGATGAGTGACTTGGAGGAGTGACATGGAGGAGTGACATGGAGGAGTGACATGAGGAGTGAGTTTGTGTAGCGACATGGAGGCTTGACATATAGTAGCTACATGGAGGAGTTACATGGAGGAGTGACTTGGAGGAGCAACACGGAGGAGCGACATGGAGGAGTGACATGGAGTAGTGACATGGAGGAGCTACATGTAGGAGTTACATGGAGGAGTGACTTGGAGGAGTAACATGGAGGAGTGACATAGAGGATTGATGTAGAGGAGCAACACGGAGGAGCGACATGGAGGAGTGACATGGAGTAGTTACATGGAGGAGGGACATGGAGGAGTGACCTGGAGTAGTGACATGGAGGATGGACATGGATGAGTGACTTGGAGGAGTGAAACGGAGGAGCAACACGGAGGAGCAACTTGGAGGAGTTACCTGGAGTAGTGACATGGAGGATGGACATGGATGAGTGACTTGGAGGAGTGACACGGAGGAGCAACATGGTTAAGTGACATGGAGGAGTGACTTTGAGTAGCGACATAGAGGAGTGACCTGGAGGAGTGACATGGAGGAGTGAAATGGTGGAGTGACATGGAGGAGTGAGTTGTTAGTGCGACATGGAGGAGAGACATGGAGAAGTGACATGGAAGAGTGACATAAACGACTGACATGGAGGAATGACATGGATGAGTGACATGGAGGAGTGACTTTGAGTAGCGACATGGAGGAGTGACCTGGAGGAGTGACATGGCAGAGGGACATGGATGAGTTACATGGAGGAGTGACTTGGAGGAACAACATGGAGGAGTGACATGGATTAGTGACATAAACGAGTGACATAGAGGAATGACATGGATGACTGACATGGCGGAGTTACAAGGAGGGTTGAGTTGGTGTAGCGACATGGAGGAGTGACATTAATAATGAGTTGGTGTAGCGACATTGAGGAGTGACATGGAATAACGACATGGAGGAGAGACATGGAGGTGTGACCTGGAGGAGTGACATAGAGGAGCGACGTGGAGGAGTGACATGAAGTAGTGACATGGAGGAGTGACTTTGAGGAGCGACATGGAGGAGTGACCCGGAGGAGTGACTTGGAGAAGTGACAGGTCGGATCACCAAGGAAGATTGACAGGGTGGAGTGACATTGCGGAGGGACATGGATGAGTGACATGGAGGAGTGACATGGAGGAGTGAGTTGGTGTAGTTACATGGAGGAGTGACATGGCGGAGTGAAATGGTGGAGTGACATGGAGGAGTGAGTTGTTAGAGCGACATGGAGGAGAGACATGGAGGAGTGACAAGGAGGATGGACATGGAGGAATGACATGGAAGACATATAGAGGTGACATGGAGGAGTGAATTAGAGGAGTGAGTTGTTATAGCGACATGGAGGAGAGAAATGAAGAAGTGACATGGAGGAGTGACATGGAGGAGTGACTTGGAGGAGTGACGTGGAGGAAAAACATGGAAGAGTGACATGGAAAAGTGACTGGTCAGATCACCAAGGAAGATTGATAGGGTGGAGTGACATGTCGGAGGGACATGGATGAGTGACATGGAGGAGTGACATGGAGGAGTGAATTGGAGGAGTAACATAAAGGAGTGACATGGAGGAATGACATGGATGAGTGAAATGAAGGAGTGACAAGGAGGGTTGAGTTTGTGTAGCGACATGGAGGAGTGACATGAAGTATTGATATGGAGGAATGACATTGAGGAGTGAGTTGGTGTAGTTACATGGAGGAGTGACTTTGAGTAGCGACATGGAGGAGTGACCTGGACGAGTGACATGGAGGAGTGAATTGGTGGAGTGACATGGATGAGTGAGTTGTTAGATTAACATGGAGGAGAGACATGGAGGCGTGACATGGAGGAGTGACATAGAGGATTGATGTGGAGTAGTGACAAGGAGGAGTAACATGGGTGAGTGACTTGGAGGAGTGATAAGGAGGAGCAACACGGAGGATTGACATGGTGGAGTGACATGGAGTAGTGACATGGAGGATGGACATGGAGGAGTGACATGGAAGACATATTGAGGTGACTTGGAGGAGTGAATTGGAGGAGTGACATAAAGGATTGACATGGAGGAGTTACAAGAAGTAGTGAAATGGAGGAGTGACATAGAGTAGCGACATAGAGTAGTAACATGAAGAGTGAGTTTGTGTAGCGACATGGAGGAGTGACATGGAGTAGCGACACAGAGTAGTAACATGAGGAGTGAGTTTGTGTAGCGACATGGAGGAGTGACATGGAGGAGTGACATGGAGGAGTGACATAGAGTAGCGACATGGAGGATATACATGGAGGAGTGACATGGAGGAATAACATGGAGGAGTGACATGGAGGAGGTACATGGAGGAGCGATATGGAGGAGTGACATGAAGTAGTGACATTGAGGAGTGACATTGCGGAATGAGTTGGTGTAGTGACATGGAGGAGTGACTTTGAGTAGCGACATGGAGGAGTAACCTGGAGGAGTGACATGGAGGAGTGAAATGGTGGAGTGACATGGAGGAGTGAGTTGTTATATCGACATGGAGGAGAGAAATGGAGGAGTTACATGTAGGAGTGACATTGAGGAGTGAGTTGGTGTAGTAACATGGAGGAGTGACTTTGAGTAGCGAAAGGAGGAGTGACCTGGAGGAGTGACATGGAGGAGTGAAATAGAGGAATGAGTTGTTAGAGCGACATAGAGGATAGACATGGAGAAGTGAATTGAAGGAGTGACATAAAGGAGTGACATGGAGGAATGACATGGATGAGTGACATGGAGGAGTCAGAAGAAGTAGTGACTTGGAGGAGGGACTTGGAGGAGTGACATGGAGGAGCAACACGGAGGAGTAACATGGAGGATGGACAAAGGTTTGGGTTTGTGTATTGACATGGAGGAGTCACATGGAGTAGCGACATGGAGGAGTAACATGGAAGAGTGAGTTGGTGTAGCGACATGGAGGACTGACATGGAATAGCGGCATGGAGTAGTGACATGGAGGAGTGACATGAAGGAGTGACATAGAGAATTTATGTGGAGGAGCAATACGAAGGACTGACATGGAGGAGTGACATGGAGGAGCGACTTGGAGAAGTGACAGGTCGGATCACCAAGGAAGATTGATAGGGTGGAGTGACATGGCGGAGGGACATGGATGAGTGACATTGAGGAGTGACATTTAGGAGTGAGTTGGTGTAGTGACATGGAGTAGTGACTTTGAGTAGCGACATGGAGGAGTGACCTGGAGGAGTGACATGGAGGAGAAAAATGGTGGAGTGACGTGGAGGAGAGACATAGAGGAGTGACGTGGAGGAGAGACAAGGAAGAGTGACTTGGAGGAGCAACACGGAGGAGCGACATGGAGAAGGGACATGTAGGAGTGACTTGGAAGACATATAGAAGTGACATGGAGGAGTGAATTGGAGGAGTGACATAAAGGGTTGACATGGAGGAGTGACATGGAGGAGTGACATGGAGGAGTGACAAGGAGGATTGAGTTGGTGAAGTGACATGGAGGAGTGACATGTAGGAGTGACGAGGAAAACATGTAGAATTGAGTCGGAGGAGTGACAATGTGGAGCTACACGGATGAGAGATATGATATTGAAGACTTGGAGAAGTGATATGGAGGAGCGACATGGAAGAGTTACAAGGAGGAGTGACATGGAGTAGTGACATGGAGGACTGACATAAAGGAGTGACATGGAAGACATATAGAGGTGACTTGGAGGAGTGAATTGGAGGACTGACATAAAGGAGTGACATGGAGGAATGACATGGAGGAGTGACAAGAAGTATTGACATGGAGGAGTGACATTGAGGAGTGAGTTTGTGTAGCGACATGGAGGAGTGACATGGAGGAGTGACATGGAGGAGTGACATAGAGTAGCGACATGGAGGAGATTCATGGAGGAGTGACATGGAGGAATGACATGGAGGAGTGACATGGAGGAGGGACATGGAGGAGCGATATGGAGGAGTGACATGAAAGAGTGTAAAGGAGGCTTGAAGTAGTTACATTGAGGAGTGACATTGAGGAGTGAGTTGCTGTAGTGACATGGAGGAGTGACTTTCAGGAGTGACATGGAGGAGTGAAATGGTGGAGTGACATGGAGGAGTGAATTGTTAGAGCAACATGGAGGAGTGACATGGAGTAGCGACATGGAGGAGTGACATGAGTAATTAGTTGGTGTAGCGACATGGAGGAGTGACATGGAGGTGTGACATGGAGGAGTGACATAGAGGAGCGACGTGGAGGAGTGACATGGATGAGGGACATGGAGGAGTGACAAGAAGGATTGAGTTGGTCTAGTGACATGGAGGAGTGACATGGAGGAGTGACTTTGAGTAGCGACATGGAGGAGTGACCTGGAGGAGTGACATGGAGGAATGAGTTATTAGAGCGAAATGGAGGAGTGACATGGAGGAGTGACATAGAGGATTGATGTGGAGTAGTGACATGGAGGATAGATATGGAGGAGTGACTTGGAGAAGTGACAGGGTTGATCAGGAAGGAGGGTTGATATGGTGGAGTGAAAATGTGGAGGGACAAGGGTGAGTGACTTGGAGGAGTGAGAAGGAGGAGCAACACGGAGGAGCGACATGGAGGAGTGACATGGAAGACATATAGAGGTGACATGGAGGAGGGAATTGAAGTTGTGACAAAAAGGAGTGACATGGAGGAATGACATGGGTGAGTGACATGGAGGAGTAAAAAGAAGTAGTGACATGGAGGATTGACATTGAGGAGTGAGTTGGTGTAGCGACATGGAGGAGTGACATTGAGTAGCGACATAGAGTAGTGACATGAGGAGTGAGTTTGTGTAGCGACATGGAGGAGTGACATGGAGGAGTGACATAGAGTAGGGACATGGAGGAGATACATGGAGGAGTGAAATGGAGGAATGACATGGAGGAGTGACATGGAGGAGGGACATGGAGGAGCGATATGGAGGAGTGACATGAAAGAGTTTAAAGGAGGGTTAAGTTTGCGTAGCGACATGGAGGAGTGACATGAAGTAGAGACATTGAGGAGTGACATTGAGGAGTGAGTTGGTGTAGTGACATGGAGGAGTGACTTTGAGTAGCGACATGGAGGAGTGACCTGGAGGAATGACATGGAGGAGTGAAATGGTGGAGTGACATGGAGGAGTGAGTTGTTAGAGCGACATGGAGGAGTGACATGGAGGAGTGACATGGAGGAGTGACATAGAGGAGTGACATGGAGGAGTGACATGGAGTAGTGACATGGAGGAGGGACATGGAGGAGTGACTTGGAGAAGTGACAGGGCGGATAACCAAGGAGGGTTGATATGGTGAAGTGACATCGCGGAGTTACATGGAGGAGTGACTTGGAGGAGCAACACGGAGGAGCGACATGGAGGAGTGACATGGAGTAGTGACATGGAGTAGCTACATGTAGGAGTTACATGAAGGAATGACTTGAAGGAGCAACATGGAGGAGTGACATAGAGGATTGATGCGGTGGAGCAACACGGAAGAGTGACATGGAGGGGTGACATGGAGTAGTGACATGGAGGAGGGACATGGAGGAGTGACTTGGAGAAGTGACAGGGTTGATCAGGAAGTAGGGTTGATATGGTGGAGTGACATGGCGGAGGGACATGGATGAGTGACATGAAGGAGTGACACGGAGGAGCAACATGGAGGAGTGACATGTAGGAGTGACATAGAGGAGTGACGTGGAGGAGCAACATGGAGGAGTGACATGTAGGAGTGACATCGCGGAGGGACATGGGTGAGTGACTTGGAGGAGTGACATGTAGGACTGATTTGGAGGAGAAACACGGAGGAGCGACATGGAGGAGAGACATGAAGGAGTGACTTGGAAGACATATAGAAGTGACATGGAGGAGTGAATTGGAGGAGTGACATAAAGGAGTTACATGGAGGAATGACATGGATGAGTGACATGGAGGAGTGACTTTGAGTAGCGACATGGAGGAGTGACCTGGAGGAGTGACATGGAGGTGTGAAATGGTGGAGTGACATGGAGGAGTGAGTTGTTAGAGAGACATGGAGTAGAGACATGGAAGAGTGACATGGAGTAGTGACATGGAGGAGAGACATAAAGGAGTGACAAGGAGGGTTGAGTTTGTGTAGCGACATGGAGGAGTGACATGAAGTAGCGTCATGGTGGAGTTACCTGGAGGAGTGACATGAAGGAGAGAAATGGTGGAGTGACATGGAGGAGTGAGTTGTTAGAGCGACATGGAGTAGAGACATGGAGGAGTGACATAGAGGAGTGACATGGAGGACTGACATAGAGGAATGACGTGGAGGAGAGACATGGAAGAGTGACATGGAGAAGTGACAGGGCGGATAACCATGGAAGATTGATATGGTGTAGTGACATGGAGGATGGACATGGAGGAGTGACATGGAAGACATATAGAAGTGACATGGAGGAGTGAATTGGAGGAGTGACATAAAGGAGTGACATGGAGGAATGACATGGATGAGTGACATGGAGGAGTGACTTTGAGTAGCAACATGGAGGAGTGACCTGGAGGAGTGACATGGAGGAGTGAAATGGTGGAGTGACATGAAGGATTGAGTTGTTAGAGCGACATGGAGGAGAGACATGGAGAAGTGACATGGAGGAGTGACATGGAGGAGTGACATGAGGAGTGAGTTTGTGTAGCGACATGGAAGAGTTACATGGAATAGCTACATGGAGGAGTTACATGGAGGAGTGACTTGGAGGAGCAACACGGAGGAGCGACATGGAGGATTGACATGGAGTAGTGACATGGAGAAGCTACATGTAGGAGTTACACGGAGGAGTGACTTGGAGGAGCAACATGGAGGAGTGACATGGAGGAGTGACATGGAGTAGTGACATAGAGTAGCTACATGTAGGAGTTACATGGAGGAGTGACTTGGAGGAGCAACATGGAGGAGTGACATAGAGGATTGATGTGGAGAAGTGACATGGAGGATGGACAAAGAGGTTTGTGTTGGTGTATTGACATGGAGGAGTGACATGAGGAGTGATGTAGAGGAGTGACGTGGTGGAGTGAAATGGAGGAGTGACATGGAAGATTGAGTTGGTGTAGCGACATGGAGGACTGACATGGAATAGCGACATGGAGGAGTGACATGGAGGAGTGACATGGAGGAGTGACATGGAGTAGCTACATGGAGGAGTTACATGGAGGAGTGACTTGAGTATCAACACGGAGGAGCGACATGGAGGAGTGACATGAGGAATGAGTTGTTGTAGCGACATGGAGGAGTGACATGGAGGAGTGACATGGAGTAGCTACATGGAGGAGTTACATGGAGGAGTGACTTGGGGGAGCAACACGGAGGAGCGACATGGAGGAGTGACATGGAGTAATGACATGGAGGAAGGACATGGAGGAGTGACTTGGAGAAGTGACAGGGTTTATCAGGAAGGAGGGTTGATATGGTGGAGTGACATCGTAGAGGGACATGGGTGAGTGACTTGGAGAAGTGACATGGAGGAGCAAAACGGAGGAGCGACTTTGAGGAGTGACATGGAATAGTGACATGGAGGATGGACATGGAGGAGTGACATGGAAGACATACAGAGGTGACATGGAGGAGTGAATTGGAGGAGTGACATAGAGGAGTGAAATGGTGTAGTGACATGGAGGAGTAACTTGGAGGAGTGACATAAAGGATTGGCATGGAGGAGTGACATAGAGGAGTAACATGGAGGAGTAACAAAAAGGGTTGACATGGAGGAGTGACATGGAGGAGCAACACGGAGAAGTGACATGGAAGAGTGAGTTGGTGTAGCGACATGGAGGACTGACATGGATTAGCGACATGGAGGATGGACAAAGAGGTTTGAGTTGGTGTATTGACATGGAGGAGTGACATGGAGAAGCGATATGGAGAAGTAACATGGAAGAGTGAGTTGGTGTAGCGACATGGAGGACTGACATGGAATAGCGACATGGAGGAGTGACATGGAGGAGTGAAATGGAGGAGTGACATAGAGTGTTGATGTGGAGGAGCAACACGGAGGAGCGACATGGAGGAGTGACATGAGTAGTGACATGGAGGATTGACATGGAGGTGTGACATGGAGGAGTGACAAGGAGGGTTGAGTTTGTGTATTGACATGGAGGAGTGACATGTAGTAGTGACATGGAGGAGTGACAGTGAGGAGTGAGTTGGTGTATTGACATGGAGGAGTGACCTGGAGGAGTGACAGGGAGGAGTGAAATGGTGGAGTGACCTGGAGGAGTGACATGGATGAGTGACATGGAGGAGTTACATAGAGGATTGATGTGGAGGAGCAACACCGAGGAGTGAAAAGGAGTAGTGACATGGAGTAGCTACATGGAGGAGTTACATGGAGGAGTGACATGGAGGAATGACATGGATGAGTGATATGGGTGAGTGACAAGGAGGATTGAGTTGGTGTAGTGACATGAGGAGTGACATGGAGGAGTGACATGATGTATCGACATGGAGGAGTGACCTGGAGGAGTGACAAGAAGGAGTGAAATGGTGGAGTGACATGGAGGAGTGAGTTGTTAGAACGACATGGAGTAGAGACATGGAGGAGTGACATAGAGGAGTGACATGGAGTAGTGACATGGAGTAGCTACATGTAGGAGTTATATGGAGGAGTGACATGGAGGAGCGACATGGAGGATTGATGTGGAGGATCAACAAGGAGGAGCGACATGGAGGAGTGACATGGAATAGTGACATGGAGGAGGGACATGGTGGAGTGACTTGGAGAAGTGACAGGGTTGATCAGGAAGTAGGGTTGATATGGTGGAGTGACATCGTGGAGGGACATGGGTGAGTGACTTGGAGGAGTGACATGGAGGAGTGAAATGATGGAGTGACATGGAGGAGTGTGTTGTTATAGCGACATGGAGGAGAAACATGGAGGAGTGACATGGAGGAGTGACATGGAGGAGTGACATAGAGGAGTAACGTGGAGGAGATACATGGAGGAGTGACATGGAGGAATGACATGGAGGAGTGATATGAAGTAGTGACATTGAGGAGTGACATTGAGGAGTGAGTTGGTGTAGTGACATGGAGGAGTGACTTTGAGTAGCGACATGGAGGAGTGACCTGGAAGAGTGAGTAGGTGTAGCGACAAGGAGGATGGACATGGAGGAGTGACATGGAAGACATATAGAAGTGACATGGAGGAGTGAATTGGAGGAATGACATGGTTGAGTGACATGGAGGAGTGACTTTGAGTAGCGACATGGAGGATTGACCTGGAGGAGTGACATGGAGGAGTGAAATTGTGGAGTGACATGGAGGAGTGAGTTATTAGAGCGACATGGAGGAGTGACATGGAGTAGTGACATGGAGGATGGACATGGAGTAGTGACATGGAAGACATTTAGAGGTGACATGGAGGAGTGAATTGGAGTTGTGACATAAAGGAGTGACATGGAGGAATGACATGGATGAGTGGCATGGAGGAGTGACAAGAAGTAGTGACATGGAGGAGTAACATTGCAGAGTGAGTTTGTGTAGCGACATGGAGGAGTGACATGAAGTAGTGACATTGAGGAGTGACATTGAGGAGTGAGTTGGTGTAGTGACATGGAGGAGTGACGTTGAGTAGCGACATGGAGGAGTGACCTGGAGGAGTGACATGGAGGAGTGAGTTGTTATAGCGACATGGAGGAGAGAAATGGAGGAGTGACATGGAGGAGTGACATGAAGTAGTGACATTGAGGAGTGACATTGAGAAGTGACAGGGCTGATAACCAAGTAGGGTTGATATGATGGAGTGACATCGTGGAGGGACATGGGTGAGTGACTTGGAGGAGTGACATGGAGGAGTGACTTTGAGTAGCGACATGGAGGAGTGACCTGGAGGAGTGAAATGGAGGAGTGAAATGGTGTAGTGACATGGAGGAGTAACTTGGAGGAGTGACATAAAGGATTGGCATGGAGGAGTGACATAGAGGAGTAACATGGAGGAGTAACAAAAAGGCTTCACATGGAGGAGTGACATGGAGGAGTGAAAAGGAGGATTGAGTTGGTGTAGCGACATGGAGGAGTGACATAGAGTAGCGACATGGAGGAGTGACATGGAGGAGTGACATGGAGGAGCAACACGGAGAAGTGACAAGGAAGAGTGAGTTGGTGTAGCGACATGGAGGATGAACAACGAGGTTGGAGTTGGTGTATTGACATGGAGGAGTGACATGGAATAGCAACACGGAGGAGTGACATGGAGGAGTGACATGATTAGTGACATGGAGGATTGACATGGAGGAGTGACATGGAGGAGTGACAAGGAGGGTTGAGTTTGTGTATTGACATGGAGGAGTGACATGTAGTAGTGACATGGAGGAGTGACAGTGAGGAGTGAGTTGGTGTATTGACATGGAGGAGTGACTTTGAGTATCGACATGGAGGAGTGACCTAGAGGATTGACATGGAGGAGTGAAATGGTGGAGTGACATGGAGTAGTGAGTTGTTAGAGCGACATGGAGGAGAGACATGGTGGAGTGACATGGAGGAGTTACATAGAGGATTGATGTGGAGGAGCAACACGGAGGAGTGAAAAGGTGGAGTGACATGGAGTAGCTACATGGAGGAGTTACATGGAGGAGTGACTTGGAGGAGTGAAATGGAGGAATGACATGGATGAGTGATATGGGGGAGTGACAAGGAGGATTGAGTTGGTGTAGTGACATGAGCAGTGACGTAGAGGAGAGACGTCGTGGAGTGAAATGGAGCAGTGACATGGAGGAGTGACAAGGAGGATTGACATAGAGGAGTGACGTGGAGGAGAGACATGGACGAGTGACATGGAGAAGTGACATGGTCGGATCACCAATGAAGATTGATAGGATGGAGTGACATGGAGGAGTGACATAGAGGAGTGACGTGGAGGAGAGACATGGAAGAGTGACATGGAGAAGTGACATGGTCGGATTATCAATGAAGATTGATAGGATGGAGTGACATGGAGGAGGGACATGGATGAGTGACATGGAGGAGTGAATTGGAGGAGTGACATAAAGGAGTGACATGGAGGAATGACATGGATGAGTGACATGGAGGAGTGAGAAGAAGTAGTGACATGGAGGAGTGACATTGAGGAATAAGTTGGTGTAGCGACATGGAGGATTGACATGGAGGAGTGATATAGAGTAGCGACATGGAGAAGTGACATGGAGTAGTGACATGATGGATGGACATGGAGGAGTGAAATGGAAGACATATAGAAGTGACATGGAGGAATGAATTGGAGGACTGACATAAAGGAGTGACATGGAGGAATGACATGGAGGAGTAACAAGAAGTATTGACATGGAGGAGTGACATTGAGGAGTGAGTTTGTGTAGCGACATGGAGGAGTGACATGGAGTAGCGACATAGAGTAGTAACAAGAGGAGTGAGTTTGTGTAGCGACATGGAGGAGTGACATGGAGTGACATGGACGAGTGACATAGAGGAGTGACATGAAGGAGTGACATAGAGGAGTGACATGGATGAGTGACATGGAGGAGTGACATGGAGGAGCAACCTGGAGGAGCAACATGGAGGAGTAACTTGGAATAGCCACATGGGGGAGTGACATGGGGGAGTGACATGGAGGAGTGACATAGAGGATTGATGTGGAGTAGTGACATGGAGGATGGATATGGAGGAGTGACTTGGAGAAGTGACAGGCATGATCAGGAAGGAGTATTGATATGGTGGAGTGACATCGTTGAGGGACATGGGCGAGTGACTTGGAGGAGTGACAAGGAGGAGCAACACGGAGGAGCGACATGGAGGAGTGACATGGAGTAGTGACATGGAGGATGGACATGGAGGAGTGACATGGAAGACATATAGAGGTGACATGGAGGAGTGAATTGGAGGACTGACATAAAGAAGTGACATGGAGGAATGACATGGAGGAGTAACATGAAAGACTGTAAAGGAGGATTGAGTTTGTGTAGCAACATGGAGGAGTGACATAAAGTAGTGACATTGAGGAGTGACATTGAGGAGTGAGTTGTTGTAGTGACATGGAGGAGTGACTTTGAGGAGTGACATGGAGGAGTGAAAAGGTTGAGTGACATGGAGGAGTGAGTTGTTATAGCGACGTGTAGGAGTGACATGGAGGAGGGACATGGAGGAGCAACACGGAGGAGCAACATGGAGACATGGAGAAGTGACATGGAGGAGTGAATTGGAGGAGTGACATAAAGGAGTGACATGAGGAATGACATGGATGAGTTACATGGAGGAGTGACAAGGAGGTTTGAGTTTGTGTAGCGACATGGAGGAGTGACATGAAGTAGCGACATGGAGGAGTAACCTGGAGGAGTGACATGAAGGAGTGAAATGGTGGAGTGACATGGAGGAGTGTGTTGTTAGAGCGACATGGAGTAGAGAAATGGAGGAGTGACATAGTGGAGTGACATAGAGGAATGACGTGGAGGAGAGACATGGAAGAGTGACATGGAGAATTGACAGGGCGGATAACTAAGGAAGATTGATATGGTGGAGTGACATGGCGGAGGGACATGGATGAGTGACATGGAGGAGTGACACGGAGGAGCAACATGGAGGAGCGACATGGAGGAGTGACATGGAAGAGTGAGTAGGTGTAGCGACATGGAGGATGGACATGGAGGAGTGACATGGAAGACATATAGAAGTGACATGGAGGAGTTAATAGGAGGAGTGACATAAACGAGTGACATGGAGGAATGACATGGATGAGTGACCTGGAGGAGTGACATGGAGGAGTGAAATGGTGGAGTGACATGGAGGAGTGAGTTGTTAGAGCGACATGGAGGAGAGACATGGAGAAGTGACATGGAGGAGTGACATGGAGGAGTAACTTTGAGTAGCGACATGGAGGAGTGACATGGAGGAGTGACATGGAGAAGTGACATGGATGAGTGACATGGAGGAGTGACAAGAAGGATTGAGTTGGTGTAGTGACATGGCAGAGGGACATAGATGAGTTACATGGAGGAGTGACATGGAAGAGCAACATGGAGGAGCGACGTGGAGTAGTGAGTTGGTGGAGCGATATGGAGGAGTGACCTAGAGGAGTGACATGGAGGAGAGACATGGAGAAGTGACATGGAGGACTGACATGGAGGAGTGACATAGAGGAGTGACGTGGAGGAGAGACATGGAAGAGTGACATGGACAAGTGACAGGGCTGATAACCAAGGAAGGTTGATATGTTGGAGTGACATCGCGGAGGGACATGGGTGAGTGACTTGGAGGAGTGACATGGAGGAGTGACATGGATTAGCTACATGGAGGATGGACATGGAGGAGTGACTTGGAGAAGTGACAGGCATGATCAGGAAGGAGGATTGATATGGTGGAGTGACATCGTTGAGGGACATGGGTGAGTGACTTGAAGGAGTGACAAGGAGGAGCAACACGGAGGAGCGACATGGAGGAGTGACATGGAGTAGTGACATGGAGGATGGACATGGAGGAGTGACATGGAAGACATATAGAGGTGACATGGAGGAGTGAATTTGAGGACTGACATAAAGGAGTGACATGGAGGAATGACATGGAGGAGTGACATGGAGGAGTGAAATGGTGGAGTGACATGGAGGAGTGAGTTGTTAGAGCGAAATGGAGGAGTGACAAGAAGTAGCGACATGGAGGAGTGACATGAGTAATGAGTTGGTGTAGCGACATGGAGGAGTAACATGGAGGTGTGACTTGGAGGAGTGACATGGAAGACATATAGAAGTGACATGGATGAGTGACATGGAGGAGTGACAAGAAGGATTGAGTTGGTGTAGTGACAAGGAGGAGTGACTTTGTGTAGCGACATGGAGGAGGGACCTGGAGGAGTGACATGGAGAAGTGAAATGGTGGGGTGACATGGAGGAGTGAGTTGTTAGAGCGACATGGAAGACATATAGAGATGACATGGAGGAGTGAACTGGAGTTGTGACATTAAGGAGTGACATGGAGGAGTGACATGGAGTAGAGACATGGAGGAGTGACATGAGGAACGAGTTAGTGTAGCGACATGGAGGAGTGACATGGAGGTGTGACATGGAGGAGTGACATAGAGGAGTGATGTGGAGGAGTGACATGGAAGAGGAACATGGAGGAATGACATGGAAGACATATAGAAGTGACATGGATGATTGACATGGAGGAGTGGCAAGAAGGATTGAGTTGGTGTAGTGACATGGCGGAAGATCATAGATGAGTTACATGGAGGAGTGACATGGAAGAGCAACATGGAGGAGCGACGTGGAGGAGTGAGTTGGTGGAGCGACATGGAGGAGTCACATAGAGTAGCGACATGGAGGAGTGACATGAAGTAGTGACATGGAGGAGTCACATGAGGAATGAGTTGGTGTAGCGACATGGAGGAGTGACTTTGAGTACCGACATGGAGGAGTGACCTGGAGGTGTGACATGGAGGAGTGAAATGGTGGAGTGACATGGAGGAGTAACTTGGAGGAGTGACATAAAGGATTGATATGGAGGAGTGACATGGAGGAGTAACATGGAGGAAGGAGTTGGTGGAGCGACATGGAGGAGTAACATGGAATAGCGAAGTGGAGGAGTGACATGGAGGAGTGACATAGAGGATTGATGTGTAGTAGTGACATAGAGGATGGACATGAAGGAGTGACTTGGAGAAGTGACAGGGTTGATCAGGAACGAGGGTTGATATGGTGGAGTGACATCGTGGAGGGACATGGGCGAGTGACTTGGAGGAGTGACAAGGAGGAGCAACACGGAGGAGCGACATGGAGGAGTGACATTGAGGAGTGAGTTGGTGTAGTAACATGGAGGAGTGACTTTGAGTAGCGACATGGAGGAGTGAACTGGAGGAGTGACATGGAGGAGTGACTTTGAGTAGCGACATGGAGGAGTAACCTGGAGGAGTGACATGGAGGAGTGAGTTGTTAGAGCGACATAGAGGAGAGACATGGAGGAGTGACATAGAGGAGCAACACGGAGGAGCGACATGGAGGAGAGACATGGAAGACATATAGAAGTGATATGGAGGAGTGACATGTAGGAGTGACAGGGCGGATCAAAAAGGAGGGTTGATATGGTGGAGTGACATCGCGGAGGGACATGGGTGAGTGACTCGGAGGAGTGACATGGAAGAGTGACATGAGGAGTGAGTTTGTGTAGCGACATGGAGGAGTGACATGGAGAAGTGACATGGAGGAGTGACATGGAGGAGTGACATGAGGAGTGATTTTGTGTAGCGACATGGAAGAGTTACATGGAGTAGCTACATGGAGGAGTTACATGGAGGAGTGACTTGGAGGAGCAACACGGAGGAGCGACATGGAGGAGCGACATGGAGGAGAGACATGGAGAAGTGACCTGGAGAAGTGACATGGAGGAGTGAAATGGTGGAGCAACAAGGAGGAGCGACATGGAGGAGTGACATGGAGTAGTGACATGGAGGAGGGACATGGAGCAGTGACTTGGAGAAGCGACAGGGTTGATCAGGAAGTAGGGTTGATATGGTGTAGTGACATCGTGGAGGGACATGGGTGAGTGACTTGGAGGAGTGACATGGAGGAGTGACTTTGAGTAGCGACATGGAGGAGTGACCTGGAGGAGTGACATGGAGGAGTGAGTTGTTATAGCGACATGGAGGAGAGAAATGGAGGAGTGACATGGAGGAGTGACATGAAGTAGTGACATTGAGGAGTGACATTGAGGAGTGATTTGGTGTAGTGACATGGAAGAGTGACTTTGAGTAGCGACATGGAGGAGTGACGTGGAGGAGAGACATGGAAGAGTGACATGGAGAAGTGACAGGGCTGATAACCAAGTAGGGTTGATATGATGGAGTGACATCGTGGAGGGACATGGGTGAGTGACTTGGAGGAGTGACATGGAGGAGTGACAAGAAGAATTGAGTTGGTGTAGTGACATGGAGGAGTGACTTTGAGTAGCGACATGGAGGAGTGACCTGGAGGAGTGACATGGAGGAGTGAAATGGTGTAGTGACATGGAGGAGTAACTTGGAGGAGTGACATAAAGGATTGGCATGGAGGAGTGACATAGAGGAGTAACATGTAGGAGTAACAAAAAGGCTTCACATGGAGGAGTTGTTGTAGCGACATGGAGGATGGACAACGAGGTTTGAGTTGGTGTATTGACATGGAGGAGTGACATGGAGAAGCGACACGGAGGACTGACATGGAATAGCAACACGGAGGAGCGACATGGAGGAGTGACATGAGTAGTGACATGGAGGATTGACATGGAGGAGTGACATGGAGGAGTGACAAGGAGGGTTGAGTTTGTGTATTGACATGGAGGAGTGACATGTAGTAGTGACATGGAGGAGTGACAGTGAGGAGTGAGTTGGTGTATTGACATGGAGGAGTGACTTTGAGTATCGACATGGAGGAGTGACCTGGAGGATTGACATGGAGGAGTGAAATGGTGGAGTGACATGGAGTAGTGAGTTGTTAGAGCGACATGGAGGAGAGACATGGTGGAGTGACATGGAGGAGTTACATAGAGGATTGATGTGGAGGAGCAACACGGAGGAGTGAAAAGGTGGAGTGACATGGAGTAGCTACATGGAGAAGTTACATGGAGGAGTGACTTGGAGGAGTGACATGGAGGAATGACATGGATGAGTGATATGGGGGAGTGACAAGGAGGATTGAGTTGGTGTAGTGACATGAGGAGTGACGTAGAGGAGAGACGACGTGGAGTGAAATGGAGGAGTGACATGGAGGAGCAACATGAAGGAGCGACATGGAGGAGTGACAAGGAGGATTGAGTTGGTGTAGTGACATGGAGGAGTGACATGGAGGAGTGACATAGAGGAGTGACGTGGAGGAGAGACATGGAAGAGTGACATGGAGAAGTGACAGGTCGGATCACCAATGAAGATTGATAGGATGGACTGACATGGAGGAGGGACATGGATGAGTGACATGGAGGAGTGAATTGGAGGAGTGACATAAAGGAGTGACATGGAGGAATGACATGGATGAGTGACATGGAGGAGTGAGAAGAAGTAGTGATATGGAGGAGTGACATTGAGGAATGAGTTGGTGTAGCGACATGGAGGATTGACATGGAGGAGTGATATAGAGTAGCGACATGGAGGAGTGACATGGAGTAGTGACATGATGGATGGACATGGAGGAGTGAAATGGAAGACATATAGAAGTGACATGGAGGAGTGACTTGGAGGATTCACATAAAGGAGTGACATGGAGGTATGACATGGATGAGTGATATGGAGGAGTGACAAGGAGGTTTGAGTTGGTGTAGTGACATGAGGAGTGACGGGGAGGAGAGACGTCGTGGAGTGAAATGGAGAAGTGACATGGAAGAGTGACATGGAGAAGTGACAGGTCGGATAACCAAGGAAGATTGATAGGATGGAGTGACATGGAGGAGGGACATGATTGAGTGACATGGAGGAGTGACATGGAGGAGTGAATTGGAGGAATGACATGAAGGAGTGACATGGAGGAATGACATGGATGAGTGACATGGAGGAGTGAGAAGAAGTAGTGACATGGAGGAGTGACATTGAGGAGTGAGTTGGTGTAGCGACATGGAGGATTGACATGGAGGAGTGACATGGAGGAGTGATATAGAGTAGCGACATGGAGGAGATATATGGAGGAGTGACATGGAGGAATGACATGGAGGAGGGACATGGAGCAGCAATATGGAGGAGTGACATGAAGGAGTGTAAAGGAGGAGTGAGTTGGTGTAGCGACATGGAGTAGTGACATGAAGTAGTGACATTGAGGAGTGACATTGAGGAGTGAGTTGTTGTAGTGACATGGAGGAGTGACTTTGAGTAGCGACATGGAGGAGTGACCTGGAGGATTGACATGGAGGAGTGAGTTGTTATAGCGACATGGAGGAGAGAAATGGAGGAGTGACATGGAGGAGTGAGTTGATGGAGCGACATGGAGGAGTCACATGGAGGAGTGACATGGAGGAGTGACATGGAGGAGTAACAAGGAGGAAGGAGTTGGTGGAGCGATATGGAGGAGTCACATGGAGGTGTGACATGGAGGAGTTACATGGAGGTCTGACAAGGAGGAGTGACATGGAGGAGTGACATGGAGGAGTAAAATGGAGGAAGGAGTTGGTGGAGCGACATGGAGGAGTCACATGGAGGTGTGACATGGAGGAGGGACATAGAGGAATGACATTCAAGACATATAGAAGTGACATGGATGAGTGACATGGAGGAGTGACAAGAAGGATTGAGTTGGTGTAGTGACATGGAGGAGTGACTTTGAGTAGCGACATGGAGGAGTGACATGGAGGAGTGAGATGTTAGAGCGACATGGAGGAGTGACATGGAGTAATGACCTGGAGGAGTGACATGGAGGAGGGACATGGAGGAGCGACATTGAGGAGTGACATTGAGGAGTGAGTTGGTGTAGTGACATAGAGGAGTGACTTTGAGAAGTGACATGGAGGAGTGAAATGGTGGAGTGACATGGAGGAGTGAGTTGTTAGAGCGACATGGAGGAGTGACATGGAGTAGCGACATGGAGGAGTGACATGAGTAATGAGTTGGTGTAGCGACATGGAGGAGTGACATGGAGGTGTGACATGGAGGAGTGACATAGAGGAGCGACGTGGAGGAGTGACATGGAGGAGGGACATGGAGGAGTGACATGGTAGACATATAGAATTGACATGGATGAGTGACATGGAGGAGTGACAAGAAGGATTGAGTTGGTGTAGTGACATGGAGGAGTGACCTGGAGGAGTGACATGGAGGAGTTAGTTGTTAGAGTGAAATGGAGGAGTGACATGGAGGAGTGACATAGAGTAGGGACATGGAGGAGATACATGGAGGAGTGACTTGGAGAAGTGACAGGGTTGATCAGGAACGAGTGTTTATATGGTGGAGTGACATCGTTGAGGGACATGGGTGAGTGACTTGGAGGAGTGACAAGGAGGAGCAATACGGAGGAGCGACATGGAGGAGTGACATGGAGTAGTGACATGGAGGATGGACATGGAGGAGTGACATGGAAGACATATAGAGGTGACATGGAGGAGTGAATTGGAGGACTAACATAAAGGAGTGACATGGAGGAATGACATGGAGGAGTGACAAGAAGTATTGACATGAAGGAGTGAAATTGAGGAGTGAGTTTGTGTAGCGACATGGAGGAGTGACATGGAGGAGTGACATGGAGGAGTGACATAGAGTAGCGACATGGAGGAGATACATGGAGGAGTGACATGGAGGAATTACATGGAGGAGTGACATAGAGTAGCGACATGGAGGAGATACATGGAGGAGGTACATGGAGGAGCGATATGGAGGAGTGACATGAAAGAGTGTAAAGGAGGCTTGAGTTTGTGTAGCGACATGGAGGAGTGACATGAAGTAGCGACATGGAGGAGTGACCTGGAGGAGTGACATGAAGGAGTGAAATGGTGGAGTGACATTGAGGAGTGAGTTGGTGTAGTGACATGAAGGAGTGACTTTGAGGAGTGACATGGAGGAGTGAAATGGTGGAGTGTCATGGAGGAGTGAATTGTTAGAGCGACATGGGGGAGTGAATTGTTAGAGCGACATGGAGGAGTGACATGGAGTAGCGACATGGAGGTGTGACATGAGTAATGACTTGGTGTAGCGACATGGAGGAGTGACATGGAGGTGTGACATGGAGGAGTGACATAGAGGAGTGACGTGGAGGAGTGACATGGAGGAGGGACATGGAGGAGTGACATTCAAGACATATAGAAGTGACATGGATGAGTGACATGGAGGAGTGACAAGAAGGATTGAGTTGGTGTAGTGACATGGAGGAGTGACTTTGAGTAGGGACATGGACGAGATACATGGAGGAGTGACTTGGAGAAGGGACATGGAGGAGTGACCTGGAGGAGTGACATGGAGGAGTGACAAGAAGGATTTGAGTTGTTAGAGCGACATGGAGGAGTGACATGGAGGAGTGACATAGAGGATTGATGTGGAGTAGTGACATGGAGGATAGACATGGAGGAGTGACTTAGAGAAGTGACAGGGTTGATTAGGAAGGAGGGTTGATATGGTGGAGTGAAATCGTGGAGGGACATGGGTGAGTGACTTGGAGGAGTGACAAGGAGGACTAACACGGAGGAGCGACATGGAGGAGTGACATGGAGGATGGATATGGAAGAGTGACATGGAAGACATATAGAGGTGACATGGAGGAGTGAATTAGAGTTGTGACATAAAGGAGTGACATGGAGGAATGACTTGGATGAGTGACATGGAGGAGTGAAAAGAAGTAGTGACATTGAGGAGTGAGTTGGTGTAGCGACATGGAGGAGTGACATGGAGTAGCGACATAGAGTAGTAACATGAGGAGTGAGTTTGTGTAGCGACATGGAGGAGTGACATGGAGGAGTGACTTGGAGGAGCAACATGGAGGAGTGACATAGAGGATTGATGTGGTGGAGCAACACGGAGGAGTGACATGGAGGAGTGACATGGAGTAGTGACATGGAGGAGGGACATGGATGAGTGACTTGGAGAAGTAACAGGATTGAACAGGAAGTAGGGTTGATATGGTGGAGTGGCATAGTGGAGGGACATGGGTGAGTGACTTGGAGGAGAGACATGGAGGAGCAACACGGTGGAGCAACATGGAGGAGTGACATGGATTAGTGACATGGAGGATAGACATGGAGGAGGGACATGAAGTAGTGACATGGAGGAGTTACCCTGAGGAGTGAGTTGGTGTAGTAACATGGAGGAGTGACTTTGAGTAGCGACATGGAGGAGTGACCTGGAGGAGTGACATGGAGGAATGAAATGGTGGAGTGACATGGAGGAATGAGTTGTTAGAGCGACATGAAGGAGAGACATGGAGGAGTGAATTGGAGGAGTGACATAAACGAGTGACATTTTTGAATGACACGGATGAGTGACATGGAGGAGTGACTTTGAGTAGCGACATGGAGGAGTGACCTGGAGAAGTGACATAGAGGCGTGAAATGGTGGAGTGACATGGAGGAGCGACATGGAGGATTGATATGGAGGAGCAACAAGGAGGAGCGACATGAAGGAGTGACATGGAGTAGTGACATGGAGGAGAGACATGGAGGAGTGACTTGGAGAAGCGACAGGGTTGATCAGGAAGTAGGGTTGATATGGTGGAGTGACATCGTGGAGGAACATGGGTGAGTGACTTGGAGGAGTGACATGGAGGATGGACATGGAGGAGTGACATGGAGGAGTGACATGGAGGAGTGAAATGGTGGAGTGACATGGAGGAGTGAGTTGTTAGAGCGACATGGAGGAGAGACATGGAGGAGTGACATGGAGGAGTGACATAGAGGAGTGATGTGGAGGAGAGAAATGGAAGAGTGACATGGAGAAGTGACAGGGCGGATAACCAAGGAGGGTTGATATGGTTGAGTGACATCGCGGAGGGACATGGGTGAGTGACTTGGAGGAGTGACATGGAGGAGTGACATGGAGGAGTGACATGAGGAGTGAGTTTGTGTAGCGACATGGAGGAGTGACATGGAGTAGCTACATGGAGGAGTTACATGGAGGAGTGACTTGGAGGAGCAACACGGAGGAGCGACATGGAGGAGTGACATGGAGTAGTGACATGGAGGAGTGACATAAAGGAGTGACATGAGGAATGACATGGATGAGTGACATGGAGGAGTGACAAGGAGGGTTGAGTTTGTGTAGCGACATGGAGGAGTGACATGAAGTAGCGACATGGAGGAGTGACCTGGAGGAGTGACATGAAGGAGTGAAATGGTGGAGTGACATGGAGGAGTGAGTTGTTAGAGCGACATGGAGTAGAGACATGGAGGAGTGACAAAGAGGAGTGACATGGAGGAGTGACATAGAGGAATGACGTGGAGGAGAGGCATGGAAGAGTGACATGGAGAAGTGACAGGGCGGATAACCAAGGAAGATTGATATGGTGGAGTGACATGGGGGAGGGACATGGATGAGTGACATGGAGGAGTGACACGGAGGAGCAACATGGAGGAGCGACATGGAGGAGTGACATGGAAAGTGAGTAGGTGTAGCGACATGGAGGAATGACATGGTTGAGTGACATGGAGGAGTGACTTTGAGTAGCGACATGGAGGAGATACATCGAGGAGTGACATGGAGGAGTGACATGGAGGAGAGGTATGGAGGATTGACATGAAAGAGTGTAAAGGAGGATTGAGTTTGTGTAGCGACATGGAGGAGTGACATGAAGTAGTGACATTTTGGAGTGACATTGAGGAGTGAGTTGGTGTAGTGATAGGGAGGAGTGACTTTGATGAGTGACATGGAGGAGTGAATTGGTGGAGTGACATGGAGGAGTGAGTTGTTAGAGCGACATGGAGGAGTGACATGGAGTAGCGACATGGAGGAGTGACATGAGTAATGAGTTGGTGTAGCGACATGGAGGAGTGACATGGCGGTGTGACTTGGAGGAGTGACATAGAGGAGCGACGTGGAGGAGTGACATGGAGGAGGGACATGGAGGAGTAACACGGAGGAACAACATGGAGGAGTGACATGGAGTAGTGACATGGAGGATGGACATGGAGGAGTGACATGGAAGACATATAGAGATGACATGGAGGAGTGAACTGGAGGAGTGACATAAACGAGTGACATGGACGAGTGACATGAAGTAGTGACATGGAAGAGTGACATGAGCAATGAGTTGGTGTAGCGACATGGAGGAGTGACTTTGAGTACCGACATGGATGAGTGACCTGGAGGTGTGACATGGAGGAGTGACATAGAGTAGCGTCATGGAGTAGATACATGGAGGAGTGACATGGAGGAATGACATGGAGGAGTGACATGGAGGAGTCACATGGAGTAGCTACATGTAGGAGTTACATGGAGGAGTGACTTGGAGGAGCAACATGGAGGAGTGACATGGAGAACATATAGAGGTGACATGGAGGAGTGAATTGGAGGAGTGACATAAAGTAGTAACATGGAGGAGTTACATTGAGGAGTGAGTTGGTGTAGCAACATGAAGGAGTGAAATGGAGTAGCGACATAGAGTAGTAACTTGAGGAGTGAGTTTGCGTAGCGACATGGAGGAGTGACATGGAGGGGTGACATGGAGGAGTGAAATAGAGGAATGACATGGAGGAGTGACATGGAGGAGGGACATGGAGGAGCGATATGGAGGAGTGACATGAAAGAGTGTAAAGGAGGATTGAGTTTGTGTAGCGTCATGGAGGAGTGACTTTGAGGAGTGACATGGAGGAGTGAAATGATGGAGTGACATGTAGGAGTGAGTTGTTAGAGCGACATGGAGGAGTCACAAGGAGTAGGGACATGGAGGAGTGACATGGAGGAGTGACATGGAGGAGCAACATGGAGGAGCGACATGGAGGAGTGACAAGGAGGATTGAGTTGGTGTAGCGACATGGAGGAGTGACATGGAGGAGCAACACGGAGGAGTGACATGGAGGATGGACAAAGAGGTTCTAGTTGGTGTATTGACATGGAGGAGTGACATAGAGAATTGATGTGTAGGAGCAACACGGAGGAGCAACATGGAGGAGTGACATGGAGTAGTGACATGGAGGAGGGACATGGAGGAGTGACTTGGAGAAGTGACAGGATTGATCAGGAAGGAGGGTTGATATGGTGGAGTGACATCGTGGAGGGACATGGGTGAATGACTTGGAGGAGTGACATGGAGGAGTGACTTGGAGAAGTGACATTGAGGAGTTACATTTAGGAGTGAGTTGGTGTAGCGACATGGAGGAGTGACATGGAAAAGCGTCATGGAGGAGTGACATGAGTAATGAGTTGGTGTAGCGACATGGAGGAGTGACATGGAATAACGACATGGAGGAGTGACATGGAGGTGTGACATGGAGGAGTGACATAGAGGAGCGACGTGGAGGAGTGACATGGAGGAGCAACCTGGAGGAGCAACATGGAGGAGTAACTTGGAATAGCCACATGGGGGAGTGACATGGGGGAGTGACATGGAGGAGTGACATAGAGGATTGATGTGGAGTAGTGACATGGAGGATGGATATGGAGGAGTGACTTGGAGAAGTGACAGGCATGATCAGGAAGGAGTATTGATATGGTGGAGTGACATCGTTGAGGGACATGGGCGAGTGACTTGGAGGAGTGACAAGGAGGAGCAACACGGAGGAGCGACATGGATGAGTGACCTGGAGGAGTGACATGGAGGAGTGAAATGGTGGAGTGACATGGAGGAGTGAGTTGTTAGAGCGACATGGAGGAGAAACATGGAGAAGTGACATGGAGGAGTGACATGGAGGAGTAACTTTGAGTAGCGACATGGAGGAGTGACATGGAGGAGTGACATGGAGAAGTGACATGGATGAGTGACATGGAGGAGTGACAAGAAGGATTGAGTTGGTGTAGTGACATGGCGGAGGGACATAGATGAGTTACATGGAGGAGTGACATGGAAGAGCAACATGGAGGAGCGACGTGGAGTAGTGAGTTGGTGGAGTGATATGGAGGAGTGACCTAGAGGAGTGACATGGAGGAGAGACATGGAGAAGTGACATGGAGGACTGACATGGAGGAGTGACATAGAGGAGTGACGTGGAGGAGAGACATGGAAGAGTGACATGGACAAGTGACAGGGCGGATAACCAAGGAGGGTTGATATGGTGGAGTGACATCGCGGAGGGACATGGGTGAGTGACTTGGAGGTGTGACATGGAGGAGTGACATGGAGTAGCTACATGGAGTAGTGACATGGCGGAGTGACATGGACGTGTGACATAGAGGAGTGACATGGAGCAGTGACATAGAGGAGTAACATGGAATAGCGACAAGGAGTAGTGACATGGCGGAGGGACATGGATGAGTGACTTGGATGAGTGACTTGGAGGAGTGACATGGAGTAGCTACATGGAGGATGGACATGGAGGAGTGACTTGGAGAAGTGACAGGCATGATCAGGAAGGAGGATTGATATGGTGGAGTGACATCGTTGAGGGACATGGGTGAGTGACTTGAAGGAGTGACAAGGAGGAGCAACACGGAGGAGCGACATGGAGGAGTGACATGGAGTAGTGACATGGAGGATGGACATGGAGGAGTGACATGGAAGACATATAGAGGTGACATGGAGGAGTGAATTTGAGGACTGACATAAAGGAGTGACATGGAGGAATGACATGGAGGACTGACATGGAGGAGTGAAATGGTGGAGTGACATGGAGGAGTGAGTTGTTAGAGCGACATGGAGGAGTGACATGAAGTAGCGACATGGAGGAGTGACATGAGTAATGAGTTGGTGTAGCGACATGGAGGAGTAACATGGATGAGTGACATGGAGGAGTGACAAGAAGGATTGAGTTGGTGTAGTGACAAGGAGGAGTGACTTTGTGTAGCGACATGGAGGAGGGACCTGGAGGAGTGACATGGAGAAGTGAAATGGTGGGGTGACATGGAGGAGTGAGTTGTTAGAGCGACATGGAGGAGTGACATAGAGGATTGATGTGGAGTAGTGACATGGAGAATGGACATGGAGGAGTGACTTGGAGAAGTGACATGGAAGACATATAGAGATGACATGGAGGAGTGAACTGGAGTTGTGACATAAAGGAGTGACATGGAGGAATTACATGGATGAGTGACATGGAGGAGTTACAAGGAGGGTTGAGTTGGTGTAGCAACATGGAGGAGTGACATGGAGTAGAGACATGGAGGAGTGACATGAGGAACGAGTTAGTGTAGCGACATGGAGGAGTGACATGGAGGTGTGACATGGAGGAGTGACATTGAGGAGTGAGTTGGTGTAGTAACATGGAGGAGTGACTTTGAGTAGCGACATGGAGGAGTGAACTGGAGGAGTGACATGGAGGAGTGACTTTGAGTAGCGACATGGAGGAGTAACCTGGAGGAGTGACAAGGAGGAGTGAGTTGTTAGAGCGACATAGAGGAGAGACATGGAGGAGTGACATAGAGGAGCAACACGGAGGAGCGACATGGAGGAGAGACATGGAAGACATATAGAAGTGACATGGAGGAGTGACATGTAGGTGTGACAGGGCGGATCAAAAAGGAGGGTTGATATGGTGGAGTGACATCGCGGAGGGACATGGGTGAGTGACTCGGAGGAGTGACATGGAAGAGTGACATGAGGAGTGAGTTTGTTGAGCGACATGGAGGAGTGACATGGAGTAGCTACATGGAGGAGTTACAAGAAGGACTGACTTGGAGGAGCAACACGGAGGAGCGACATGGAGGAGTGACTTGGAAGACATATAGAAGTGACATGGAGGAGCGAATTGGAGGAGTGACATAAAGGAGTGACATGGATGAATGACATGGATGAGTGACATGGAGGAGTGAAATGGTGGAGTGACATGGAGTAGTGAGTTGTTAGAGCGACATGGAGGAGAGACATGGAGAAGTGACATGGAGGAGTGACATGGAGGAGTGACATGAGGAGTGATTTTATGTAGCGACATGGAAGAGTTACATGGAGTAGCTACATGGAGGAGTTACATGGAGGAGTGACTTGGAGGAGCAACACGGAGGAGCGACATGGAGGAGCGACATGGAGGAGAGACATGGAGAAGTGACCTGGAGAAGTGACATGGAGGAGTGAAATGGAGCAGTGACTTGGAGAAGCGACAGGGTTGATCAGGAAGTAGGGTTGATATGGTGTAGTGACATCGTGGAGGGACATGGGTGAGTGACTTGGAGGAGTGACATGGAGGAGTGACTTTGAGTAGCGACATGGAGGAGTGACCTGGAGGAGTGAAATGGTGGAGTGACATGGAGGAGTGAGTTGTTAGAGCGACATGGAGGGTTAGACATGGAGGAGTGACATGGAGGAGTGACATGGAGGAGTGACATAGAGGAGTGATGTGGAGGAGAGACCTGGAAGAATGACATGGAGAAGTGACAGGGCGGATAACCAAGGAGGGTTGATATGGTTGAGTGACATCGCGGAGGGACATGGGTGAGTGACTTGGAGGAGTGACATGGAGGAGTGACATGAGGGGTGAGTTTGTGTAGCGACATGGAGGAGTGACATGGAGTAGCCAAATGGAGGAGTTACATGGAGGAGTGACTTGGAGGAGCAACACGGAGGAGCGACATGGAGGAGTGACATGGAGTAGTGACATGGAGTAGCTACATGTAGGAGTTACATTGAGGAATGACTTGGAGGAGCAACATGGAGGAGTGACATAGAGGATTGATGCGGTGGAGCAACTCGGAGGAGTGACATGCAGGAGTGACATGGAGTAGTGACATGGAGGAGGGACATGGAGGAGTGACTTGGAGAAGTGACAGGGTTGATCAGGAAGTAAGGTTGATATGGTGGAGTGGCATAGTGGAGGGACATGGGTTAGTGACTTGGAGGAGTGACATGGAGGAGCAACACGGAGGTGCAACATGAAGTAGTGACATGGAGGAGTGACCCTGAGGAGTGAGTTGCTGTAGTAACATGGAGGAGTGACTTTGAGTAGCGACATGGAGGAGTGACCTGGAGGAGTGAAATGGTGGAGTGACATGGAGGAGTGAGTTGTTAGAGCGACATGAAGGAGAGACATGGAGGAGTGACATGGAGGAGTGACATGGAGGAGTGACATAGAGGAGTGACGTGGAGGAGAGACATGGAAGAGTGACATGGAGAAGTGACAGGTCGGATCACCAAGGGAGATTGATAGGGTGGAGTGACATGGCGGAGGGACATGGATGAGTGACATGGAGGAATGACATGGAGGAGTGACTTGGAGGAGTGACATAAACGAGTGACATGGAGGAGTGACCTGGAGAAGTGACATGGAGGAGTGACAAGGAGGGTTGAGTTTGTGTAGCGACATGGAGGAGTGACATGAAGTAGCGACATGGAGGAGTGACCTGGTGGAGTGACATGGAGGAGTGAGTTGTTAGAACGACATGGAGTAGAGACATGGAGGAGTGACATAGAGGAGTGACATGGAGGAGTGACATAGAGGAATGACGTGGAGGAGAGATATGGAAGAGTGTCATGGAGAAGTGACAGGGCAGATAACCAAGGAAGATTGATATGGTGGAGTGACATGGCGGAGGGACATGGAGGAGTGACACGGAGGAGCAACATGGAGGAGCGACATGGAGGAGTGACATGGAAGAGTGAGTAGGTGTAGCGAAATGGAGGATGGACATGGAGGAGTGACATGGAAGACATATAGAAGTGACATGGAGGAGTGAATTGGAGGAATGACATGGTTGAGTGACATGGAGGAGTGACTTTGAGTTGCGACATGGAAGAGTGACATGGAGGAGTGAAATGGTGGAGTGACATAGAGGAGTGAGATGTTAGAGCGACATGGAGGAGAGACATTGAGAAGTGACATGGAGGAGTGACATAAACGAGTGACATGGAGGAATGACATGGATGAGTGACATGGAGGAGTGACTTTGAGGAGCGACATGGAGGAGTGACATGGAGTAGTGACATGGATTAGCTACATGTAGGAGTTACATTGAGGAATGACTTGGAGGAGCAACATGGAGGAGTGACATAGAGGATTGATGCGGTGGAGCAACACGGAGGAGTGACATGCAGGAGTGACATGGAGTAGTGACATGGAGGAGGGACATGGAGGAGTGACTTGGAGAAGTGACAGGGTTGATCAGGAAGTAAGGTTGATATGGTGGAGTGGCATAGTGGAGGGACATGGGTTAGTGACTTGGAGGAGTGACATGGAGGAGCAACACGGAGGTGCAACATGAAGTAGTGACATGGAGGAGTGACCCTGAGGAGTGAGTTGCTGTAGTAACATGGAGGAGTGACTTTGAGTAGCGACATGGAGGAGTGACCTGGAGGAGTGAAATGGTGGAGTGACATGGAGGAGTGAGTTGTTAGAGAGACATGAAGGAGAGACATGGAGGAGTGACATGGAGGAGTGACATGGAGGAGTGACATAGAGGAGTGACGTGGAGGAGAGACATGGAAGAGTGACATGGAGAAGTGACAGGTCGGATCACCAAGGGAGATTCATAGGGTGGAGTGACATGGCGGAGGGACATGGATGAGTGACATGGAGGAATGACATGGAGGAGTGACTTGGAGGAGTGACATAAACGAGTGACATGGAGGAGTGACCTGGAGAAGTGACATGGAGGAGTGACAAGGAGGGTTGAGTTTGTGTAGCGACATGGAGGAGTGACATGAAGTAGCGACATGGAGGAGTGACCTGGTGGAGTGACATGGAGGAGTGAGTTGTTAGAACGACATGGAGTAGAGACATGGAGGAGTGACATAGAGGAGTGACATGGAGGAGTGACATAGAGGAATGACGTGGAGGAAAGATATGGAAGAGTGTCATGGAGAAGTGACAGGGCAGATAACCAAGGAAGATTGATATGGTGGAGTGACATGCCGGAGGGACATGGAGGAGTGACACGGAGGAGCAACATGGAGGAGCGACATGGAGGAGTGACATGGAGAAGTGACATGGAGGAGTGACATAAACGAGTGACATGGAGGAATGACATGAATGAGTGACATGGAGGAGTGACTTTGAGTAGCGACATGGAGGAGTGACCTGGAGGAGTGACATGGAGGAGTGACACAGAGGATTGATGTGGAGGAGCAACAAGGAGGAGCAACACGGAGGAGTGACACGGAATAGTGACATGGAGGATGGACATGGAGCAGTGACATGAAAGACATATAGAGGTGACATGGAGGAGTGAATTGGAGGAGTGACATAAATGAGTGACATGGAGGAATGACATGGATGAGTGACATGGAGGAGTGACTTTGAGTAGCGACATGGAGGAGTGACCTGGAGAAGTGACATGGAGGAGTGAAATATTGGAGTGACATGGAGGAGCGACATGGAGGATTGATGTGGAGGATCAACAAGGAGGAGCGACATGGAGGAGTGACATGGAATAGTGACATGGAGGAGGGACATGGAGGAGTGACCTGGAGGAGTGACATGGAGGAGTGAAATGGTGGAGTGACATGGAGGAGTGTGTTGTTATAGCGACATGGAGGAGAAACATGGAGGAGTGACATGGAGGAGTGACGTGGAGGAGAGACATGGAGAAGTGACATGGAGGAGTGAAATGGTGGAGTGACATGGAGGAGTGAGTTATTAGAGCGACATGGAGGAGTGACTTGGAGAAGTGACATGGAGGAATGACATGGTTGAGTGACATGGAGGAGTGACTTTGAGTAGCGACATGGAGGATTGACCTGGAGGAGTGACATGGAGGAGTGAAATGGTGGAGTGACATGGAGGAGTGAGTTATTAGAGCGACATGGAGGAGTGACTTGGAGAAGTGACAGGGTTGATCAGGAAGGAGGGTTTATCTGGTGTAGTGACATCGTGGAGGAGTGACATGAAGTAGTGACATTGAGTAGTGACATTGAGGAGTGAGTTGGTGTAGTGACATGGAAGAGTGACTTTGAGTAGCGACATGGAGGAGTGACCTGGAGGAGTGACATGGAGGAGTGAGTTGTTATAGCGACATGGAGGAGAGAAATGAAGGAATGACATGGATGAGTGACATGGAGGAGTGACATTGAGGAGTGAGTTGGTGTAGCGACATAGAGTAGCAACATGGAGGAGATACATGGAGGAGTGACATGGAGGAGTTACATGGAGTAGCTACATGGAGGAGTTACATGGAGGAGTGACTTGGATGAGCAACACGGAGGAGCGACATGGAGGAGTGACATGGAGTAGTGACATGGAGAAGCTACATGAAGGAGTTACATGGAGGAGTGACTTGGAGGAGCAACATGGAGGAGTGACATGGAGAAGTGACATGGAGTAGTGACATGGAATAGCTACATGTAGGAGTTACATGGAGGAGTGACTTGGAGGAGCAACATGGAGGAGCGACATAGAGGATTGATGTGGAAGAGCAACAAGGAGGAGCAACACGGAGGAGTGACATGGAGTAGCGACATGGAGAATGGACATGGAGCAGTGACATGAAGGACATATAGAGGTGATATGGAGGAGTGAATTGGAGGAGTCACATAAACGAGTGACATGGAGGAGTGACAAGAAGTATTGACATGGAGGAGTGACATTGAGGAGTGAGTTTGTGTAGCGACATGGAGGAGTGACATGGAGGAGTGACATGGAGGAGTGACATAGAGTAGCGACATGGAGGAGATTCATGGAGGAGTGACATGGAGGAATGACATGGAGGAGTGACATGGAGGAGGGACATGGAGGAGCGATATGGAGGAGTGACATGAAAGAGTGTAAAGGAGGCTTGAAGGAGTGACATTGAGGAGTGAGTTGCTGTAGTGACATGGAGGAGTGACTTTCAGGAGTGACATGGAGGAGTGAAATGGTGGAGTGACATGGAGGAGTGAATTGTTAGAGCAACATGGAGGAGTGACATGGAGTAGCGACATGGAGGAGTGACATGAGTAATTAGTTGGTGTAGCGACATGGAGGAGTGACATGGAGGTGTGACATGGAGGAGTGACATAGAGGAGCGACGTGGAGGAGTGAATTGTTAGAGCAACATGGAGGAGTGACATGGAGTAGCGACATGGAGGAGTGACATGAGTAATTAGTTGGTGTAGCGACATGGAGGAGTGACATGGAGGAGCGACGTGGAGGAGTGACATGGATGAGGGACATGGAGGAGTGACAAGAAGGATTGAGTTGGTCTAGTGACATGGAGGAGTGACATGGAGGAGTGACTTTGAGTAGCGACATGGAGGAGTGACCTGGAGGAGTGACATGGAGGAGTGAGTTGTTAGAGCGAAATGGAGGAGTGACATGGAGGAGTGACATAGAGGATTTATGTGGAGTAGTGACATGGAGGATAGACATGGAGGAGTGACTTGGAGAAGTGACAGGGTTGATCAGGAAGGAGGGTTGATATGGTGGAGTGAAAATGTGGAGGGACAAGGGTGAGTGACTTGGAGGAGTGAGAAGGAGGAGCAACACGGAGGAGCGACATGGAGGAGTGACATGGAAGACATATAGAGGTGACATGGAGGAGGGAATTGAAGTTGTGACAAAAAGGAGTGACATGGAGGAATGACATGGGTGAGTGACATGGAGGAGTGAAAAGAAGTAGTGACATGGAGGAGTGACATTGAGGAGTGAGTTGGTGTAGCGACATGGAGGAGTGACATTGAGTAGCGACATAGAGTAGTGACATGAGGAGTAAGTTTGTGTAGCGACATGGAGGAGTGACATGGAGGAGTGACATAGAGTAGGGACATGGAGGAGATACATGGAGGAGTGAAATGGAGGAATGACATGGAGGAGTGACATGGAGGAGGGACATGGAGGAGCGATATGGAGGAGTGACATGAAAGAGTTTAAAGGAGGGTTAAGTTTGCGTAGCGACATGGAGGAGTGACATGAAGTAGAGACATTGAGGAGTGACATTGAGGAGTGAGTTGGTGTAGTGACATGGAGGAGTGACTTTGAGTAGCGACATGGAGGAGTGACCTGGAGGAGTGACATGGAGGAGTGAAATGGTGGAGTGACATGGAGGAGTGAGTTGTTAGAGCGACATGGAGGAGAGACATGGAGGAGTGACATGGAGGAGTGACATGGAGGAGTGACATAGAGGAGTGACATGGAGGAGTGACATGGAGTAGTGACATGGAGGAGGGACATGGAGGAGTGACTTGGAGAAGTGACAGGGCGGATAACCAAGGAGGGTTGATATGGTGAAGTGACATCGCGGAGTTACATGGAGGAGTGACTTGGAGGAGCAACACGGAGGAGCGACATGGAGGAGTGACATGGAGTAGTGACATGGAGTAGCTACATGTAGGAGTTACATGAAGGAATGACTTGAAGGAGCAACATGGAGGAGTGACATAGAGGATTGATGCGGTGGAGCAACACGGAAGAGTGACATGGAGGGGTGACATGGAGTAGTGACATGGAGGAGGGACATGGAGGAGTGACTTGGAGAAGTGACAGGGTTGATCAGGAAGTAGGGTTGATATGGTGGAGTGACATGGCGGAGGGACATGGATGAGTGACATGGAGGAGTGACACGGAGGAGCAACATGGAGGAGTGACATGTAGGAGTGACATAGAGGAGTGACGTGGAGGAGAGACATGGAGGAGTGACATGGAGAAGTGACAGGGTGGATCAAAAAGGAGGTTTGATATGGTGGAGTGACATCGCGGAGGGACATGGGTGAGTGACTTGGACGAGTGACATGTAGGACTGATTTGGAGGAGAAACACGGAGGAGCGACATGGAGGAGAGACATGGAGGAGTGACTTGGAAGACATATAGAAGTGACATGGAGGAGTGAATTGGAGGAGTGACATAAAGGAGTTACATGGAGGAATGACATGGATGAGTGACATGGAGGAGTGACTTTGAGTAGCGACATGGAGGAGTGACCTGGAGGAGTGACATGGAGGTGTGAAATGGTGGAGTGACATGGAGGAGTGAGTTGTTAGAGAGACATGGAGTAGAGACATGGAAGAGTGACATGGAGAAGTGACTGGTAGGATCACCAAGGGAGATTGATAGGGTAGAGTGACATGGCGGAGGGACATGGATGAGTGACATGGAGGAGTGACATGGAGGAGTGACATGGAGGAGATACATAAAGGAGTGACAAGGAGGGTTGAGTTTGTGTAGCGACATGGAGGAGTGACATGAAGTAGCGTCATGGTGGAGTGACCTGGAGGAGTGACATGAAGGAGAGAAATGGTGGAGTGACATGGAGGAGTGAGTTGTTAGAGCGACATGGAGTAGAGACATGGAGGAGTGACATAGAGGAGTGACATGGAGGACTGACATAGAGGAATGACGTGGAGGAGAGACATGGAAGAGTGACATGGAGAAGTGACAGGGCGGATAACCATGGAAGATTGATATGGTGTAGTGACATGGAGGATGGACATGGAGGAGTGACATGGAAGACATATAGAAGTGACATGGAGGAGTGAATTGGAGGAGTGACATAAAGGAGTGACATGGAGGAATGACATGGATGAGTGACATGGAGGAGTGACTTTGAGTAGCAACATGGAGGAGTGACCTGGAGGAGTGACATGGAGGAGTGAAATGGTGGAGTGAAATGAAGGATTGAGTTGTTAGAGCGACATGGAGGAGAGATATGGAGAAGTGACATGGAGGAGTGACATGGAGGAGTGACATGAGGAGTGAGTTTGTGTAGCGACATGGAAGAGTTACATGGAATAGCTACATGGAGGAGTTACATGGAGGAGTGACTTGGAGGAGCAACACGGAGGAGCGACATGGAGGATTGACATGGAGTAGTGACATGGAGAAGCTACATGTAGGAGTTACACGGAGGAGTGACTTGGAGGAGCAACATGGAGGAGTGACATGGAGGAGTGACATGGAGTAGTGACATAGAGTAGCTACATGTAGGATTTACATGGAGGAGTGACTTGGAGGAGCAACATGGAGGAGTGACATAGAGGATTGATGTGGAGAAGTGACATGGAGGATGGACAAAGAGTTGGTGTATTGACATGGAGGAGTGACATGAGGAGTGATGTAGAGGAGTGACGTGGTGGAGTGAAATGGAGGAGTGACATGGAAGATTGAGTTGGTGTAGCGACATGGAGGAGAGACATGGAGGAGTGACATGGAGGAGTGACATGGAGTAGCTACATGGAGGAGTTACATGGAGTAGCTACATGGAGGAGTTACATGGAGGAGTGACTTGAGTATCAACACGGAGGAGCGACATGGAGGAGTGACATGAGGAATGAGTTGTTGTAGCGACATGGAGGAGTGACATGGAGGAGTGACATGGAGTAGCTACATGGATGAGTTACATGGAGGAGTGACTTGGGGGAGCAACACGGAGGAGCGACATGGAGGAGTGACATGGAGTAATGACATGGAGGAAGGACATGGAGGAGTGACTTGGAGAAGTGACAGGGTTTATCAGGAAGGAGGGTTGATATGGTGGAGTGACATCGTAGAGGGACATGGGTGAGTGACTTGGAGAAGTGACATGGAGGAGCAACACGGAGGAGCGACTTTGAGGAGTGACATGGAATAGTGACATGGAGGATGGACATGGAGGAGTGACATGGAAGACATACAGAGGTGACATGGAGGAGTGAATTGGAGGAGTGACATAGAGGAGTGAAATGGTGTAGTGACATGGAGGAGTAACTTGGAGGAGTGACATAAAGGATTGGCATGGAGGAGTGACATAGAGGAGTAACATGGAGGAGTAACAAAAAGGGTTGACATGGAGGAGTGACATGGAGGAGCAACACGGAGAAGTGACATGGAAGAGTGAGTTGGTGTAGCGACATGGAGGATGGACAAAGAGGTTTGAGTTGGTGTATTGACATGGAGGAGTGACATGGAGAAGCGATATGGAGAAGTAACATGGAAGAGTGAGTTGGTGTAGCGACATGGAGGACTGACATGGAATAGCGACATGGAGGAGTGACATGCAGGAGTGAAATGGAGGAGTGACATAGAGTGTTGATGTGGAGGAGCAACACGGAGGAGCGACATGGAGGAGTGACATGAGTAGTGACATGGAGGATTGACATGGAGGTGTGACATGGAGGAGTGACAAGGAGGGTTGAGTTTGTGTATTGACATGGAGGAGTGACATGTAGTAGTGACATGGAGGAGTGACAGTGAGGAGTGAGTTGGTGTATTGACATGGAGGAGTGACCTGGAGGAGTGACAGGGAGGAGTGAAATGGTGGAGTGACATGGAGGAGTGACATGGATGAGTTACATGGAGGAGTTACATAGAGGATTGATGTGGAGGAGCAACACCGAGGAGTGAAAAGGAGTAGTGACATGGAGTAGCTACATGGAGGAGTTACATGGAGGAGTGACATGGAGGAATGACATGGATGAGTGAAATGGGTGAGTGACAAGGAGGATTGAGTTGGTGTAGTGACATGAGGAGTGACATGGAGGAGTGACATGATGTATCGACATGGAGGAGTGACCTGGAGGAGTGACAAGAAGGAGTGAAATGGTGGAGTGACATGGAGGAGTGAGTTGTTAGAACGACATGGAGTAGAGACATGGAGGAGTGACATAGAGGAGTGACATGGAGTAGTGACATGGAGTAGCTACATGTAGGAGTTATATGGAGGAGTGACATGGAGGAGCGACATGGAGGATTGATGTGGAGGATCAACAAGGAGGAGCGACATGGAGGAGTGACATGGAATAGTGACATGGAGGAGGGACATGGAGGAGTGACTTGGAGAAGTGACAGGGTTGATCAGGAAGTAGGGTTGATATGGTGGAGTGACATCGTGGAGGGACATGGGTGAGTGACTTGGAGGAGTGACATGGAGGAGTGAAATGGTGGAGTGACATGGAGGAGTGTGTTGTTATAGCGACATGGAGGAGAAACATGGAGGAGTGACATGGAGGAGTGACATGGAGGAGTGACATAGAGGAGTAACGTGGAGGAGATACATGGAGGAGTGACATGGAGGAATGACATGGAGGAGTGATATGAAGTAGTGACATTGAGGAGTGACATTGAGGAGTGAGTTGGTGTAGTGACATGGAGGAGTGACTTTGAGTAGCGACATGGAGGAGTGACCTGGAAGAGTGAGTAGGTGTAGCGACAAGGAGGATGGACATGGAGGAGTGACATGGAAGACATATAGAAGTGACATGGAGGAGTGAATTGGAGGAATGACATGGTTGAGTGACATGGAGGAGTGACTTTGAGTAGCGACATGGAGGATTGACCTGGAGGAGTGACATGGAGGAGTGAAATGGTGGAGTGACATGGAGGAGTGAGTTATTAGAGCGACATGGAGGAGTGACATGGAGTAGTGACATGGAGGATGGACATGGAGTAGTGACATGGAAGACATTTAGAGGTGACATGGAGGAGTGAATTGGAGTTGTGACATAAAGGAGTGACATGGAGGAATGACAAGAAGTAGTGACATGGAGGAGTGACCTGGAAGAGTGAGTAGGTGTAGCGACAAGGAGGATGGACATGGAGGAGTGACATGGAAGACATATAGAAGTGACATGGAGGAGTGAATTGGAGGAATGACATGGTTGAGTGACATGGAGGAGTGACTTTGAGTAGCGACATGGAGGATTGACCTGGAGGAGTGACATGGAGGAGTGAAATGGTGGAGTGACATGGAGGAGTGAGTTATTAGAGCGACATGGAGGAGTGACATGGAGTAGTGACATGGAGGATGGACATGGAGTAGTGACATGGAAGACATTTAGAGGTGACATGGAGGAGTGAATTGGAGTTGTGACATAAAGGAGTGACATGGAGGAATGACATGGATGAGTGGCATGGAGGAGTGACAAGAAGTAGTGACATGGAGAAGTAACATTGCAGAGTGAGTTTGTGTAGCGACATGGAGGAGTGACATGGAGGAGTGACATGGAGGAATGACATGGAGGAGTGACATGAAGTAGTGACATTGAGGAGTGACATTGAGGAGTGAGTTGGTGTAGTGACATGGAGGAGTGACTTTGAGTAGCGACATGGAGGAGTGACCTGGAGGAGTGACATGGAGGAGTGAGTTGTTATAGCGACATGGAGGAGAGAAATGGAGGAGTGACATGGAGGAGTGACATGAAGTAGTGACATTGAGGAGTGACATTGAGGAGTGATTTGGTGTAATGACATGGAAGAGTGACTTTGAGTAGCGACATGGAGGAGTGACGTGGAGGAGAGACATGGAAGAGTGACATGGAGAAGTGACAGGGCTGATAACCAAGTAGGGTTGATATGATGGAGTGACATCGTGGAGGGACATGGGTGAGTGACTTGGAGGAGTGACATGGAGGAGTGACTTTGAGTAGCGACATGGAGGAGTGACCTGGAGGAGTGACATGGAGGAGTGAAATGGTGTAGTGACATGGAGGAGTAACTTGGAGGAGTGACATAAAGGATTGGCATGGAGGAGTGACATAGAGGAGTAACATGGAGGAGTAACAAAAAGGCTTCACATGGAGGAGTGACATGGAGGAGTGAAAAGGAGGATTGAGTTGGTGTAGCGACATGGAGGAGTGACATAGAGTAGCGACATGGAGGAGTGACATGGAGGAGTGACATGGAGGAGCAACACGGAGAAGTGACTAGGAAGATTGAGTTGGTGTAGCGACATGGAGGATGAACAACGAGGTTGGAGTTGGTGTATTGACATAGAGGAGTGACATGGAGAAGCGACATGGAGAAGTGACATGGAAGATTGAGTTGGTGTAGCGACATGGAGGACTGACATGGAATAGCAACACGGAGGAGTGACATGGAGGAGTGACATGATTAGTGACATGGAGGATTGACATGGAGGAGTGACATGAAGGAGTGACAAGGAGGGTTGAGTTTGTGTATTGACATGGAGGAGTGACATGTAGTAGTGACATGGAGGAGTGACAGTGAGGAGTGAGTTGGTGTATTGACATGGAGGAGTGACTTTGAGTATCGACATGGAGGAGTGACCTAGAGGATTGACATGGAGGAGTGAAATGGTGGAGTGACATGGAGTAGTGAGTTGTTAGAGCGACATGGAGGAGAGACATGGTGGAGTGACATGGAGGAGTTACATAGAGGATTGATGTGGAGGAGCAACACGGAGGAGTGAAAAGGTGGAGTGACATGGAGTAGCTACATGGAGGAGTTACATGGAGGAGTGACTTGGAGGAGTGAAATGGAGGAATGACATGGATGAGTGATATGGGGGAGTGACAAGGAGGATTGAGTTGGTGTAGTGACATGAGCAGTGACGTAGAGGAGAGACGTCGTGGAGTGAAATGGAGGAGTGACATGGAGGAGTGACAAGGAGGATTGACATAGAGGAGTGACGTGGAGGAGAGACATGGAAGAGTGACATGGAGAAGTGACATGGTCGGATCACCAATGAAGATTGATAGGATGGAGTGACATGGAGGAGTGACATAGAGGAGTGACGTGGAGGAGAGACATGGAAGAGTGACATGGAGAAGTGACATGGTCGGATCATCAATGAAGATTGATAGGATGGAGTGACATGGAGGAGGGACATGGATGAGTGACATGGAGGAGTGAATTGGAGGAGTGACATAAAGGAGTGACATGGAGGAATGACATGGATGAGTGACATGGAGGAGTGAGAAGAAGTAGTGACATGGAGGAGTGACATTGAGGAATAAGTTGGTGTAGCGACATGGAGGATTGACATGGAGGAGTGATATAGAGTAGCGACATGGAGAAGTGACATGGAGTAGTGACATGATGGATGGACATGGAGGAGTGACATGGAGGAGTGACATGGAGGAGTGACATGGAGGAGTGACATAGAGGAGTGAGTTGTTAGAGCGACATGGAGGAGAGACATGGAGGAGTGACATGGAGGAGTGACATGGAGGAGTGACATAGAGGAGTGATGTGGAGGAGAGACATGGAAGAGTGACATGGAGAAGTGACAGGGCGGATAACCAAGGAGGGTTGATATGGTTGAGTGACATCGCGGAGGGACATGGGTGAGTGACTTGGAGGAGTGACATGGAGGAGTGACATGGAGGAGTGACATGAGGAGTGAGTTTGTGTAGCGACATGGAGGAGTGACATGGAGTAGCTACATGGAGGAGTTACATGGAGGAGTGACTTGGAGGAGCAACACGGAGGAGCGACATGAAGGAGTGACATGGAGTAGTGACATGGAGGAGTGACATAAAGGAGTGACATGAGGAATGACATGGATGAGTGACATGGAGGAGTGACAAGGAGGGTTGAGTTTGTGTAGCGACATGGAGGAGTGACATGAAGTAGTGACATGGAGGAGTGACCTGGAGGAGTGACATGAAGGAGTGAAATGGTGGAGTGACATGGAGGAGTGAGTTGTTAGAGCGACATGGAGTAGAGACATGGAGGAGTGACAAAGAGGAGTGACATGGAGGAGTGACATAGAGGAATGACGTGGAGTAGAGACATGGAAGAGTGACATGGAGAAGTGACAGGGCGGATAACCAAGGAAGATTGATATGGTGGAGTGACATGGGGGAGGGACATGGATGAGTGACATGGAGGAGTGACACGGAGGAGCAACATGGAGGAGCGACATGGAGGAGTGACATGGAAAGTGAGTAGGTGTAGCGACATGGAGGAATGACATGGTTGAGTGACATGGAGGAGTGACTTTGAGTAGCGACATGGAGGAGATACATCGAGGAGTGACATGGAGGAGTGACATGGAGGAGGGACATGGAGGAGAGATATGGAGGATTGACATGAAAGAGTGTAAAGGAGGATTGAGTTTGTGTAGCGACATGGAGGAGTGACATGAAGTAGTGACATTGAGGAGTGACATTGAGGAGTGAGTTGGTGTAGTGAAATGGAGGAGTGACTTTGAGGAGTGACATGGAGGAGTGAATTGGTGGAGTGACATGGAGGAGTGAGTTGTTAGAGCGACATGGAGGAGTGACATGGAGTAGCGACATGGAGGAGTGACATGAGTAATGAGTTGGTGTAGCGACATGGAGGAGTGACATGGCGGTGTGACTTGGAGGAGTGACATAGAAGAGCGACGTGGAGGAGTGACATGGAGGAGGGACATGGAGGAGTAACACGGAGGAGCAACATGGAGGAGTGACATTGAGTAGTGACATGGAGGATGGACATGGAGGAGTGACATGGAAGACATATAGAGGTGACATGGAGGAATGAATTGGAGGATGGACATGGAGGAGTGACATGGAAGACATATAGAGGTGACATGGAGGAATGAATTGGAGGACTGACATAAAGGAGTGACATGGAGGAATGACATGGAGGAGTAACAAGAAGTATTGACATGGAGGAGTGACATTGAGGAGTGAGTTGGTGTAGCGACATGGAGGAGTGACATGGAGTAGCGACATAGAGTAGTAACAAGAGGAGTGAGTTTGTGTAGCGACATGGAGGAGTGACATGGAGTGACATGGACGAGTGACATAGAGGAGTGACATGAAGGAGTGACATAGAGGAGTGACATGGATGAGTGACATGGAGGAGTGACATGGAGGAGCAACCTGGAGGAGCAACATGGAGGAGTAACTTGGAATAGCCACATGGGGGAGTGACATGGGGGAGTGACATGGAGGAGTGACATAGAGGATTGATGTGGAGTAGTGACATGGAGGATGGATATGGAGGAGTGACTTGGAGAAGTGACAGGCATGATCAGGAAGGAGTATTGATATGGTGGAGTGACATCGTTGAGGGACATGGGCGAGTGACTTGGAGGAGTGACAAGGAGGAGCAACACGGAGGAGCGACATGGAGGAGTGACATGGAGTAGTGACATGGAGGATGGACATGGAGGAGTGACATGGAAGACATATAGAGGTGACATGGAGGAGTGAATTGGAGGACTGACATAAAGGAGTGACATGGAGGAATGACATGGAGTAGTGACATGGAGGAGGGACATGGATGAGTGACTTGGAGGAGAGACATGGAGGAGCAACACGGTGGAGCAACATGGAGGAGTCACATGGATTAGTGACATGGAGGATAGACATGGAGGAGTGACATGAAGCAGTGACATGGAGGAGTGACCCTGAGGAGTGAGTTGGTGTAGTAACATGGAGGAGTGACTTTGAGTAGCGACATGGAGGAGTGACCTGGAGGAGTGACATGAAGGAATGAAATGGTGGAGTGACATGAAGGAGTGAGTTGTTAGAGCGACATGAAGGAGAGACATTGAGGAGTGACATGGAGGAGTGAATTGGAGGAGTGACATAAACGAGTGACATTTTTGAATGACATGGATGAGTGACATGAAGGAGTGACTTTGAGTAGCGACATGGAGGAGTGACCTGGAGAAGTGACATGGAGGAGTGAAATGGTGGAGTGACATGGAGGAGCGACATGGAGGATTGATGAGGAGGAGCAACAAGGAGGAGCGACATGAAGGAGTGACATGGAGTAGTGACATGGAGGATAGACATGGAGGAGTGACTTGGAGAAGCGACAGGGTTGATCAGGAAGTAGGGTTGATATGGTGGAGTGACATCGTGGAGGAACATGGGTGAGTGACTTGGAGGAGTGACATGGAGGATGGACATGGAGGAGTGACATGGAGGAGTGACATGGAGGAGTGAAATGGTGGAGTGACATGGAGGAGTGAGTTGTTAGAGCGACATGGAGGAGAGACATGGAGGAGTGACATGGAGGAGTGACATGGAGGAGTGACATAGAGGAGTGATGTGCAGGAGAGACATGGAAGAGTGACATGGAGAAGTGACAGGGCGGATAACCAAGGAGGGTTGATATGGTTGAGTGACATCGCGGAGGGACATGGGTGAGTGACTTGGAGGAGTGACATGGAGGAGTGACATGGAGGAGTGACATGAGGAGTGAGTTTGTGTAGCGACATGGAGGAGTGACATGGAGTAGCTACATGGAGGAGTTACATGGAGGAGTGACTTGGAGGAGCAACACGGAGGAGCGACATGAAGGAGTGACATGGAGTAGTGACATGGAGGAGTGACATAAAGGAGTGACATGAGGAATGACATGGATGAGTGACATGGAGGAGTGACAAGGAGGGTTGAGTTTGTGTAGCGACATGGAGGAGTGACATGAAGTAGTGACATGGAGGAGTGACCTGGAGGAGTGACATGAAGGAGTGAAATGGTGGAGTGACATGGAGGAGTGAGTTGTTAGAGTGACATGGAGTAGAGACATGGAGGAGTGACAAAGAGGAGTGACATGGAGGAGTGACATAGAGGAATGACGTGGAGTAGAGACATGGAAGAGTGACATGGAGAAGTGACAGGGCGGATAATCAAGGAAGATTGATATGGTGGAGTGACATGGGGGAGGGACATGGATGAGTGACATGGAGGAGTGACACGGAGGAGCAACATGGAGGAGCGACATGGAGGAGTGACATGGAAAGTGAGTAGGTGTAGCGACATGGAGGAATGACATGGTTGAGTGACATGGAGGAGTGACTTTGAGTAGCGACATGGAGGAGATACATCGAGGAGTGACATGGAGGAGTGACATGGAGGAGGGACATGGAGGAGAGATATGGAGGATTGACATGAAAGAGTGTAAAGGAGGATTGAGTTTATGTAGCGACATGGAGGAGTGACATGAAGTAGTGACATTGAGGAGTGACATTGAGGAGTGAGTTGTTGTAGTGACATGGAGGAGTGACTTTGAGGAGTGACATGGAGGAGTGACATGGAGGAGTGAGTTGTTAGAGCGACATAGAGGAGAGACATGGAGGAGTGACATAGAGGAATAACACGGAGGAGCGACATGGAGGAGAGACATGGAAGACATATAGAAGTGATATGGAGGAGTGACATGTAGGAGTGACAGGGCGGATCAAAAAGGAGGGTTGATATGGTGTAGTGACATCGCGGAGGGACATGGGTCAGTGACTCGGAGGAGTGACATGGAAGAGTGACATGAGGAGTGAGTTTGTGTAGCGACATGGAGGAGTGACATGGAGAAGTGACATGGAGGAGTGACATGGAGGAGTGACATGAGGAGTGATTTTGTGTAGCGACATGGAAGAGTTACATGGAGTAGCTACATGGAGGAGTTACATGGAGGAGTGACTTGGAGGAGCAACACGGAGGAGCGACATGGAGGAGCGACATGGAGGAGAGACATGGAGAAGTGACCTGGAGAAGTGACATGGAGGAGTGAAATGGTGGAGCAACAAGGAGGAGCGACATGGAGGAGTGACATGGAGTAGTGACATGGAGGAGGGACATGGAGCAGTGACTTGGAGAAGCGACAGGGTTGATCAGGAAGTAGGGTTGATATGGTGTAGTGACATCGTGGAGGGACATGGGTGAGTGACTTGGAGGAGTGACATGGAGGAGTGACTTTGAGTAGCGACATGGAGGAGTGACCTGGAGGAGTGACATGGAGGAGTGAGTTGTTATAGCGACATGGAGGAGAGAAATGGAGGAGTGACATGGAGGAGTGACATGAAGTAGTGACATTGAGGAGTGACATTGAGGAGTGATTTGGTGTAGTGACATGGAAGAGTGACTTTGAGTAGCGACATGGAGGAGTAACCTGGAGGAGTGACATGGAGGAGTGAGTTGTTAGAGCGACATAGAGGAGAGACATGGAGGAGTGACATAGAGGAATAACACGGAGGAGCGACATGGAGGAGAGACATGGAAGACATATAGAAGTGATATGGAGGAGTGACATGTAGGAGTGACAGGGCGGATCAAAAAGGAGGGTTGATATGGTGTAGTGACATCGCGGAGGGACATGGGTCAGTGACTCGGAGGAGTGACATGGAAGAGTGACATGAGGAGTGAGTTTGTGTAGCGACATGGAGGAGTGACATGGAGAAGTGACATGGAGGAGTGACATGGAGGAGTGACATGAGGAGTGATTTTGTGTAGCGACATGGAAGAGTTACATGGAGTAGCTACATGGAGGAGTTACATGGAGGAGTGACTTGGAGGAGCAACACGGAGGAGCGACATGGAGGAGCGACATGGAGGAGAGACATGGAGAAGTGACCTGGAGAAGTGACATGGAGGAGTGAAATGGTGGAGCAACAAGGAGGAGCGACATGGAGGAGTGACATGGAGTAGTGACATGGAGGAGGGACATGGAGCAGTGACTTGGAGAAGCGACAGGGTTGATCAGGAAGTAGGGTTGATATGGTGTAGTGACATCGTGGAGGGACATGGGTGAGTGACTTGGAGGAGTGACATGGAGGAGTGACTTTGAGTAGCGACATGGAGGAGTGACCTGGAGGAGTGACATGGAGGAGTGAGTTGTTATAGCGACATGGAGGAGAGAAATGGAGGAGTGACATGGAGGAGTGACATGAAGTAGTGACATTGAGGAGTGACATTGAGGAGTGATTTGGTGTAGTGACATGGAAGAGTGACTTTGAGTAGCGACATAGAGGAGTGACGTGGAGGAGAGACATGGAAGAGTGACATGGAGAAGTGACAGGGCTGATAACCAAGTAGGGTTGATATGATGGAGTGACATCGTGGAGGGACATGGGTGAGTGACTTGGAGGAGTGACATGGAGGAGTGACAAGAAGAATTGAGTTGGTGTAGTGACATGGAGGAGTGACATGGAGGAGTGACATAGAGGAGTGACGTGGAGGAGAGACATGGAAGAGTGACATGGAGAAGTGACAGGTCGGATCACCAATGAAGATTGATAGGATGGAGTGACATGGAGGAGGGACATGGATGAGTGACATGGAGGAGTGAATTGGAGGAGTGACATAAAGGAGTGACATGGAGGAATGACATGGATGAGTGACATGGAGGAGTGAGAAGAAGTAGTGATATGGAGGAGTGACATTGAGGAATGAGTTGGTGTAGCGACATGGAGGATTGACATGGAGGAGTGACATGGAGTAGTGACATGATGGATGGACATGGAGGAGTAACTTGGAGGAGCAACACGGAGGAGCGACATGGAGGAGTGACATGGAGTAGTGACATGGAGGAGTGAAATGGTGTAGTGACATGGAGGAGTAACTTGGAGGAGTGACATAAAGGATTGTCATGGAGGAGTGACATAGAGGAGTAACATGTAGGAGTAACAAAAAGGCTTCACATGGAGGAGTGACATGGAGGAGTGAAAAGGAGGATTGAGTTGGTGTAGCGACATGGAGGAGTGACTTAGAGTAGCGACATGAAGGAGTGACATGGAGGAGTGACATGGAGGAGCAACACGGAGAAGTGACAAGGAAGAGTGAGTTGTTGTAGCGACATGGAGGATGGACAACGAGGTTTGAGTTGGTGTATTGACATGGAGGAGTGACATGGAGAAGCGACACGGAGGACTGACATGGAATAGCAACACGGAGGAGCGACATGGAGGAGTGACATGAGTAGTGACATGGAGGATTGACATGGAGGAGTGACATGGAGGAGTGACAAGGAGGGTTGAGTTTGTGTATTGACATGGAGGAGTGACATGTAGTAGTGACATGGAGGAGTGACAGTGAGGAGTGAGTTGGTGTATTGACATGGAGGAGTGACTTTGAGTATCGACATGGAGGAGTGACCTGGAGGATTGACATGGAGGAGTGAAATGGTGGAGTGACATGGAGTAGTGAGTTGTTAGAGCGAAATGGAGGAGAGACATGGTGGAGTGACATGGAGGAGTTACATAGAGGATTGATGTGGAGGAGCAACACGGAGGAGTGAAAAGGTGGAGTGACATGGAGTAGCTACATGGAGAAGTTACATGGAGGAGTGACTTGGAGGAGTGACATGGAGGAATGACATGGATGAGTGATATGGGGGAGTGACAAGGAGGATTGAGTTGGTGTAGTGACATGAGGAGTGACGTAGAGGAGAGACGACGTGGAGTGAAATGGAGGAGTGACATGGAGGAGCAACATGAAGGAGCGACATGGAGGAGTGACAAGGAGGATTGAGTTGGTGTAGTGACATGGAGGAGTGACATGGAGGAGTGACATAGAGGAGTGACGTGGAGGAGAGACATGGAAGAGTGACATGGAGAAGTGACAGGTCGGATCACCAATGAAGATTGATAGGATGGAGTGACATGGAGGAGGGACATGGATGAGTGACATGGAGGAGTGAATTGGAGGAGTGACATAAAGGAGTGACATGGAGGAATGACATGGATGAGTGACATGGAGGAGTGAGAAGAAGTAGTGATATGGAGGAGTGACATTGAGGAATGAGTTGGTGTAGCGACATGGAGGATTGACATGGAGGAGTGATATAGAGTAGCGACATGGAGGAGTGACATGGAGTAGTGACATGATGGATGGACATGGAGGAGTGAAATGGAAGACATATAGAAGTGACATGGAGGAGTGACTTGGAGGATTCACATAAAGGAGTGACATGGAGGTATGACATGGATGAGTGATATGGAGGAGTGACAAGGAGGTTTGAGTTGGTGTAGTGACATGAGGAGTGACGGGGAGGAGAGACGTCGTGGAGTGAAATGGAGAAGTGACATGGAAGAGTGACATGGAGAAGTGACAGGTCGGATAACCAAGGAAGATTGATAGGATGGAGTGACATGGAGGAGGGACATGATTGAGTGACATGGAGGAGTGACATGGAGGAGTGAATTGGAGGAATGACATGAAGGAGTGACATGGAGGAATGACATGGATGAGTGACATGGAGGAGTGAGAAGAAGTAGTGACATGGAGGAGTGACATTGAGGAGTGAGTTGATGTAGCGACATGGAGGATTGACATGGAGGAGTGACATGGAGGAGTGATATAGAGTAGCGACATGGAGGAGATATATGGAGGAGTGACATGGAGGAATGACATGGAGGAGGGACATGGAGCAGCAATATGGAGGAGTGACATGAAGGAGTGTAAAGGAGGAGTGAGTTGGTGTAGCGACATGGAGTAGTGACATGAAGTAGTGACATTGAGGAGTGACATTGAGGAGTGAGTTGTTGTAGTGACATGGAGGAGTGACTTTGAGTAGCGACATGGAGGAGTGACCTGGAGGATTGACATGGAGGAGTGAGTTGTTATAGCGACATGGAGGAGAGAAATGGAGGAGTGACATGGAGGAGTGAGTTGATGGAGCGACATGGAGGAGTCACATGGAGGAGTGACATGGAGGAGTGACATGGAGGAGTAACATGGAGGAAGGAGTTGGTGGAGCGATATGGAGGAGTCACATGGAGGTGTGACATGGAGGAGTCACATGGAGGTCTGACAAGGAGGAGTGACATGGAGGAGTGACATGGAGGAGTAACATGGAGGAAGGAGTTGGTGGAGCGACATGGAGGAGTCACATGGAGGTGTGACATGGAGGAGGGACATGGAGGAATGACATTCAAGACATATAGAAGTGACATGGATGAGTGACATGGAGGAGTGACAAGAAGGGTTGAGTTGGTGTAGTGACATGGAGGAGTGACTTTGAGTAATGACATGGAGGAGTGACATGGAGGAGTGAGATGTTAGAGCGACATGGAGGAGTGACATGGAGTAATGACCTGGAGGAGTGACATGGAGGAGGGACATGGAGGAGCGACATTGAGGAGTGACATTGAGGAGTGAGTTGGTGTAGTGACATAGAGGAGTGACTTTGAGAAGTGACATGGAGGAGTGAAATGGTGGAGTGACATGGAGGAGTGAGTTGTTAGAGCGACATGGAGGAGTGACATGGAGTAGCGACATGGAGGAGTGACATGAGTAATGAGTTGGTATAGCGACATGGAGGAGTTACATGGAGGTGTGACATGGAGGAGTGACATAGAGGAGCGACGTGGAGGAGTGACATGGAGGAGGGACATGGAGGAGTGACATGGTAGACATATAGAATTGACATGGATGAGTGACATGGAGGAGTGACAAGAAGGATTGAGTTGGTGTAGTGACATGGAGGAGTGACCTGGAGGAGTGACATGGAGGAGTTAGTTGTTAGAGTGAAATGGAGGAGTGACATGGAGGAGTGACATAGAGTAGGGACATGGAGGAGATACATGGAGGAGTGACTTGGAGAAGTGACAGGGTTGATCAGGAACGAGTGTTTCTATGGTGGAGTGACATCGTTGAGGGACATGGGTGAGTGACTTGGAGGAGTGACAAGGAGGAGCAATACGGAGGAGCGACATGGAGGAGTGACATGGAGTAGTGACATGGAGGATGGACATGGAGGAGTGACATGGAAGACATATAGAGGTGACATGGAGGAGTGAATTGGAGGACTAACATAAAGGAGTGACATGGAGGAATGACATGGAGGAGTGACAAGAAGTATTGACATGAAGGAGTGAAATTGAGGAGTGAGTTTGTGTAGCGACATGGAGGAGTGACATGGAGGAGTGACATGGAGGAGTGACATAGAGTAGCGACATGGAGGAGATACATGGAGGAGTGACATGGAGGAATTACATGGAGGAGTGACATAGAGTAGCGACATGGAGGAGATACATGGAGGAGGTACATGGAGGAGCGATATGGAGGAGTGACATGAAAGAGTGTAAAGGAGGCTTGAGTTTGTGTAGCGACATGGAGGAGTGACATGAAGTATTGACATTGAGGAGTGACATTGAGGAGTGAGTTGATGTAGTGACATGAAGGAGTGACTTTGAGGAGTGACATGGAGGAGTGAAATGGTGGAGTGTCATGGAGGAGTGAATTGTTAGAGCGACATGGGGGAGTGAATTGTTAGAGCGACATGGAGGAGTGACATGGAGTAGCGACATGGAGGTGTGACATGAGTAATGACTTGGTGTAGCGACATGGAGGCGGGACATGGAGGAGTGACATATAGAAGTGACATGGATGAGTGACATGGAGGAGGGACATGGAGGAGTGACATTCAAGACATATAGAAGTGACATGGATGAGTGACATGGAGGAGTGACAAGAAGGATTGAGTTGGTGTAGTGACATGGAGGAGTGACTTTGAGTAGGGACATGGACGAGATACATGGAGGAGTGACTTGGAGAAGGGACATGGAGGAGTGACCTGGAGGAGTGACATGGAGGAGTGACAAGAAGGATTGAGTTGTTAGAGCGACATGGAGGAGTGACATGGAGGAGTGACATAGAGGATTGATGTGGAGTAGTGACATGGAGGATAGACATGGAGGAGTGACTTAGAGAAGTGACAGGGTTGATTAGGAAGGAGGGTTGATATGGTGGAGTGAAATCGTGGAGGGACATGGGTGAGTGACTTGGAGGAGTGACAAGGAGGACTAACACGGAGGAGCGACATGGAGGAGTGACATGGATGAGTGACATGGAGGAGTGAAAAGAAGTAGTGACATTGAGGAGTGACATTGAGGAGTGAGTTGGTGTAGCGACATGGAGGAGTGACATGGAGTAGCGACATAGAGTAGTAACATGAGGAGTGAGTTTGTGTAGCGACATGGAGGAGTGACATGGAGGAGTGACTTGGAGGAGCAACATGGAGGAGTGACATAGAGGATTGATGTGGTGGAGCAACACGGAGGAGTGACATGGAGGAGTGACATGGAGTAGTGACATGGAGGAGGGACATGGATGAGTGACTTGGAGAAGTAACAGGGTTGAACAGGAAGTAGGGTTGATATGGTGGAGTGGCATAGTGGAGGGACATGGGTGAGTGACTTGGAGGAGAGACATGGAGGAGCAACACGGTGGAGCAACATGGAGGAGTGACATGGATTAGTGACATGGAGGATAGACATGGAGGAGGGACATGAAGTAGTGACATGGAGGAGTGACCCTGAGGAGTGAGTTGGTGTAGTAACATGGAGGAGTGACTTTGAGTAGCGACATGGAGGAGTGACCTGGAGGAGTGACATGGAGGAATGAAATGGTGGAGTGACATGGAGGAATGAGTTGTTAGAGCGACATGAAGGAGAGACATGGAGGAGTGAATTGGAGGAGTGACATAAACGAGTGACATTTTTGAATGACATGGATGAGTGACATGGAGGAGTGACTTTGAGTAGCGACATGGAGGAGAGACATGGAGGAGTGACATACAGGCGTGAAATGGTGGAGTGACATGGAGGAGCGACATGAAGGAGTGACATGGAGTAGTGACATGGAGGAGAGACATGGAGGAGTGACTTGGAGAAGCGACAGGGTTGATCAGGAAGTAGGGTTGATATGGTGGAGTGACATCGTGGAGGAACATGGGTGAGTGACTTGGAGGAGTGACATGGAGGATGGACATGGAGGAGTGACATGGAGGAGTGACATGGAGGAGTGAAATGGTGGAGTGACATGGAGGAGTGAGTTGTTAGAGCGACATGGAGGAGAGACATGGAGGAGTGACATGGAGGAGTGACATAGAGGAGTGATGTGGAGGAGAGAAATGGAAGAGTGACATGGAGAAGTGACAGGGCGGATAACCAAGGAGGGTTGATATGGTTGAGTGACATCGCGGAGGGACATGGGTGAGTGACTTGGAGGAGCAACACGGAGGAGCGACATGGAGGAGTGACATGGAGTAGTGACATGGAGGAGTGACATAAAGGAGTGACATGAGGAATGACATGGATGAGTGACATGGAGGAGTGACAAGGAGGGTTGAGTTTGTGTAGCGACATGGAGGAGTGACATGAAGTAGCGACATGGAGGAGTGACCTGGAGGAGTGACATGAAGGAGTGAAATGGTGGAGTGACATGGAGGAGTGAGTTGTTAGAGCGACATGGAGTAGAGACATGGAGGAGTGACAAAGAGGAGTGACATGGAGGAGTGACATAGAGGAATGACGTGGAGGAGAGGCATGGAAGAGTGACATGGAGAAGTGACAGGGCGGATAACCAAGGAAGATTGATATGGTGGAGTGACATGGGGGAGGGACATGGATGAGTGACATGGAGGAGTGACACGGAGGAGCAACATGGAGGAGCGACATGGAGGAGTGACATGGAAAGTGAGTAGGTGTAGCGACATGGAGGAATGACATGGTTGAGTGACATGGAGGAGTGACTTTGAGTAGCGACATGGAGGAGATACATCGAGGAGTGACATGGAGGAGTGACATGGAGGAGAGATATGGAGGATTGACATGAAAGATGGTAAAGGAGGATTGAGTTTGTGTAGCGACATGGAGGAGTGACATGAAGTAGTGACATTTTGGAGTGACATTGAGGAGTGAGTTGGTGTAGTGATAGGGAGGAGTGACTTTGATGAGTGACATGGAGGAGTGAATTGGTGGAGTGACATGGAGGAGTGAGTTGTTAGAGCGACATGGAGGAGTGACATTGAGTAGCGACGTGGAGGAGTGACATGAGTAATGAGTTGGTGTAGCGACATGGAGGAGTGACATGGCGGTGTGACTTGGAGGAGTGACATAGAGGAGCGACGTGGAGGAGTGACATGGAGGAGGGACATGGAGGAGTAACACGGAGGAGCAACATGGAGGAGTGACATGGAGTAGTGACATGGAGGATGGACATGGAGGAGTGACATGGAAGACATATAGAGATGACATGGAGGAGTGAACTGGAGGAGTGACATAAACGAGTGACATGGACGAGTGACATGAAGTAGTGACATGGAAGAGTGACATGAGCAATGAGTTGGTGTAGCGACATGGAGGAGTGACTTTGAGTACCGACATGGATGAGTGACCTGGAGGTGTGACATGGAGGAGTGACATAGAGTAGCGACATGGAGGAGATACATGGAGGAGTGACATGGAGGAATGACATGGAGGAGTGACATGGAGGAGTCACATGGAGTAGCTACATGTAGGAGTTACATGGAGGAGTGACTTGGAGGAGCAACATGGAGGAGTGACATGGAGAACATATAGAGGTGACATGGAGGAGTGAATTGGAGGAGTGACATAAAGTAGTAACATGGAGGAGTTACATTGAGGAGTGAGTTGGTGTAGCAACATGAAGGAGTGAAATGGAGTAGCGACATAGAGTAGTAACTTGAGGAGTGAGTTTGCGTAGCGACATGGAGGAGTGACATGGAGGGGTGACATGGAGGAGTGAAATAGAGGAATGACATGGAGGAGTGACATGGAGGAGGGACATGGAGGAGCGATATGGAGGAGTGACATGAAAGAGTGTAAAGGAGGATTGAGTTTGTGTAGCGTCATGGAGGAGTGACTTTGAGGAGTGACATGGAGGAGTGAAATGATGGAGTGACATGTAGGAGTGAGTTGTTAGAGCGACAGGGAGGAGTCACAAGGAGTAGGGACATGGAGGAGTGACATGGAGTAGCTACATGGAGGATGGACATGGAGGAGTGACTTGGAGAAGTGACAGGCATGATCAGGAAGGAGGATTGATATGGTGGAGTGACATCGTTGAGGGACATGGGTGAGTGACTTGGAGGAGTGACAAGGAGGAGCAACACGGAGGAGCGACATGGAGGAGTGACATGGAGTAGTGACATGGAGGATGGACATGGAGGAGTGACATGGAAGACATATAGAAGTGACATGGAGGAGTGAATTTGAGGACTGACATAAAGGAGTGACATGGAGGAATGACATGGAGGACTGACATGGAGGAGTGAAATGGTGGAGTGACATGGAGGAGTGAGTTGTTAGAGCGACATGGAGGAGTGACATGAAGTAGCGACATGGAGGAGTGACATGAGTAATGAGTTGGTGTAGCGACATGGAGGAGTAACATGGAGGTGTGACTTGGAGGAGTGACATGGAAGACATATAGAAGTGACATGGATGAGTGACATGGAGGAGTGACAAGAAGGATTGAGTTTGTGTAGTGACAAGGAGGAGTGACTTTGTGTAGCGACATGGAGGAGGGACCTGGAGGAGTGACATGGAGAAGTGAAATGGTGGGGTGACATGGAGGAGTGAGTTGTTAGAGCGACATGGAGGAGTGACATAGAGGATTGATGTGGAGTAGTGACATGGAGGATGGACATGGAGGAGTGACTTGGAGAAGTGACATGGAAGACATATAGAGATGACATGGAGGAGTGAACTGGAGTTGTGACATAAAGGAGTGACATGGAGGAATTACATGGATGAGTGACATGGAGGATTTACAAGGAGGGTTGAGTTGGTGTAGCAACATGGAGGAGTGACATGGAGTAGAGACATGGAGGAGTGACATGAGGAACGAGTTAGTGTAGCGACATGGAGGAGTGACATGGAGGTGTGACATGGAGGAGTGACATTGAGGAGTGAGTTGGTGTAGTAACATGGAGGAGTGACTTTGAGTAGCGACATGGAGGAGTGAACTGGAGGAGTGACATGGAGGAGTGACTTTGAGTAGCGACATGGAGGAGTAACCTGGAGGAGTGACAAGGAGGAGTGAGTTGTTAGAGCGACATAGAGGAGAGACATGGAGGAGTGACATAGAGGAGCAACACGGAGGAGCGACATGGAGGAGAGACATGGAAGACATATAGAAGTGACATGGAGGAGTGACATGTAGGTGTGACAGGGCGGATCAAAAAGGAGGGTTGATATGGTGGAGTGACATCGCGGAGGGACATGGGTGAGTGACTCGGAGGAGTGACATGGAAGAGTGACATGAGGAGTGAGTTTGTGTAGCGACATGGAGGAGTGACATGGAGTAGCTACATGGAGGAGTTACAAGGAGGACTGACTTAGAGGAGCAACACGGAGGAGCGACATGGAGGAGTGACTTGGAAGACATATAGAAGTGACATGGAGGAGCGAATTGGAGGAGTGACATAAAGGAGTGACATGGATGAATGACATGGATGAGTGACATGGAGGAGTGAAATGGTGGAGTGACATGGAGGAGTGAGTTGTTAGAGTGACATGGAGGAGTGACATGAAGTAGCGACATGGAGGAGTGACCTGGTGGAGTGACATGGAGGAGTGAGTTGTTAGAACGACATGGAGTAGAGACATGGAGGAGTGACATAGAGGAGTGACATGGAGGAGTGACATAGAGGAATGACGTGGAGGAGAGATATGGAAGAGTGTCATGGAGAAGTGACAGGGCAGATAACCAAGGAAGATTGATATGGTGGAGTGACATGGCGGAGGGACATGGAGGAGTGACACGGAGGAGCAACATGGAGGAGCGACATGGAGGAGTGACATGGAAGAGTGAGTAGGTGTAGCGAAATGGAGGATGGACATGGAGGAGTGACATGGAAGACATATAGAAGTGACATGGAGGAGTGAATTGGAGGAATGACATGGTTGAGTGACATGGAGGAGTGACTTTGAGTAGCGACATGGAAGAGTGACATGGAGGAGTGAAATGGTGGAGTGACATAGAGGAGTGAGATGTTAGAGCGACATGGAGGAGAGACATGGAGAAGTGACATGGAGGAGTGACATAAACGAGTGACATGGAGGAATGACATGGATGAGTGACATGGAGGAGTGACTTTGAGTAGCGACATGGAGGAGTGACCTGGAGGAGTGACATGGAGGAGTGACACAGAGGATTGATGTGGAGGAGCAACAAGGAGGAGCAACACGGAGGAGTGACACGGAATAGTGACATGGAGGATGGACATGGAGCAGTGACATGAAAGACATATAGAGGTGACATGGAGGAGTGAATTGGAGGAGTGACATAAATGAGTGACATGGAGGAATGACATGGATGAGTGACATGGAGGAGTGACTTTGAGTAGCGACATGGAGGAGTGACCTGGAGAAGTGACATGGAGGAGTGAAATATTGGAGTGACATGGAGGAGCGACATGGAGGATTGATGTGGAGGATCAACAAGGAGGAGCGACATGGAGGAGTGACATGGAATAGTGACATGGAGGAGGGACATGGAGGAGTGACCTGGAGGAGTGACATGGAGGAGTAAAATGGTGGAGTGAGATGGAGGAGTGTGTTGTTATAGCGACATGGAGGAGAAACATGGAGGAGTGACATGGAGGAGTGACGTGGAGGAGAGACATGGAGAAGTGACATGGAGGAGTGAAATGGTGGAGTGACATGGAGGAGTGAGTTATTAGAGCGACATGGAGGAGTGACTTGGAGAAGTGACATGGAGGAATGACATGGTTGAGTGACATGGAGTAGTGACTTTGAGTAGCGACATGGAGGATTGACCTGGAGGAGTGACATGGAGGAGTGAAATGGTGGAGTGACATGGAGGAGTGAGTTATTAGAGCGACATGGAGGAGTGACTTGGAGAAGTGACAGGGTTGATCAGGAAGGAGGGTTTATCTGGTGGTGTGACATCGTGGAAGGACATGGGACTTGGAGGATTGACAAGGAGGAGCAACTCGAAGGAGCGACATGGAGGAGTGACATTGAGTAGTGACATGGAGGATGGACATGGAGGAGTGACATGGAAGACATATAGAGGTGATATGGAGGAGTGAATTGGAGTTGTGACATAAAGGAGTGACATGGAGGAATGACATGGATGATTGACATGGAGGAGTGACAAGAAGTAGTGACATGGAGGAGTAACATTGCAGAGTGAGTTGGTTTAGCGACATGGAGGAGTGACATGGAGGAATGACATGGAGGAGTGACATGAAGTAGTTACATTGAGGAGTGACATTGAAGAGTGAGTTGGTGTAGTGACATGGAGGAGAGAAATGGAGGAGTGACATGGAGGAGTGACATAAAGTAGTGACATTGAGTAGTGACATTGAGGAGTGAGTTGGTGTAGTGACATGGAAGAGTGACTTTGAGTAGCGACATGGAGGAGTGACCTGGAGGAGTGACATGGAGGAGTGAGTTGTTATAGCGACATGGAGGAGAGAAATGAAGGAATGACATGGATGAGTGACATGGAGGAGTGACAAGAAGTAGTGACATGGAGAAGTGACATTGAGGAGTGAGTTGGTGTAGCGACATAGAGTAGCAACATGGAGGAGATACATGGAGGAGTGACATGGAGGAGTTACATGGAGTAGCTACATGGAGGAGTTACATGGAGGACTGACTTGGAGGAGCAACACGTAGGAGCGACATGGAGGAGGGACATGGAGGAGTGACTTGGAAGACATATAGAAGTGACATGGAGGAGTGAATTGGAGGAGTGACATAAAGGAGTGACATGGAGGAATGACATGGATGAGTGACATGGAGGAGTGACTTTGAGTAGCAACATGGAGGAGTGACCTGGAGGAGTGACATGGAGGAGTGAAATGGTGGAGTGACATGGAGGAGTGAGTTGTTAGAGCGACATGGAAGAGTTACATGGAGTAGCTACATGGAGGAGTTACATGGAGGAGTGACTTCGATGAGCAACACGGAGGAGCGACATGGAGGAGTGACATGGAGTAGTGACATGGAGAAGCGACATGTAGGAGTTACATGGAGGAGTGACTTGGAGGAGCAACATGGAGGAGTGACATGGAGAAGTGACATGGAGTAGTGACATGGAGTAGCTACATGTAGGAGTTACATGGAGGAGTGACTTGGAGGAGCAACATGGAGGAGCGACATAGAGGATTGATGTGGAAGAGCAACAAGGAGGAGCAACACGGAGGAGTGACATGGAGTAGTGACATGGAGAATGGACATGGAGCAGTGACATGAAGGACATATAGAGGTGATATGGAGGAGTGAATTGGAGGAGTGACATAAACGAGTGACATGGAGGAATGACATGGATGAGTGACATGGAGGAGTGACTTTGAGTAGCAACATGGAGGAGTGACCTGGAGGAGTGACACGGAGGAGTGAAATTATGGAGTGACATGGAGGAAAGAGTTGTTTGAGCGACATGGAGGAGAGACATGGAGAAGTGACATGGAGGAGTGACATGGAGGAGTGACATGAGAAGTGAGTTTGTGTAGCGACATGGAGTAGTGACATGGAATAGCGACAAGGAGTAGTGACATGGCGGAGGGACATGGATGAGTGACTTGGATGAGTGACTTTGAGGAGTGACATGGAGTAGCTACATGGAGGAGTTACATGGAGGAGTGACATGGACGAGTGACATAGAGGAGTGACATGGAGGAGTGACATAGAGGAGTGACATGGATGAGTGACATGGAGGAGTGATATGGAGGAGCAACATGGAGGAGCAACATGGATGAGTAACTTGGAATATCGACATGGAGGAGTGACATGGATGAGTGACATGGAGGAGTGACATGGAGGAGTGACATAGAGGATTGATGTGGAGGAGCAACAAGGAGGAGTGACATGGAGGAGTGACATGGAGTAGTGACATGGAGGATTTACATGGAGGAGTAACATGGAAGACATATAAAGGTGACAGGGAGGAGTGAATTTGAGGACTGACATAAAGGAGTGACATGGAGGAATGACATGGAGGAGTGACAAGAAGTATTGAGTTGGTGTCGTGACATGGAGGCGTGACTTTGAGTAGCGACATGGAGGAGTGACCTGGAGGAGTGACATGGAGGAGTGAAATGGTGGGATGACATGGAGGAGTGAGTTGTTAGAGCGACATGGAGGAGTGACATAGAGGATTGATGTGGAGTAGTGACATGGAGGATGGACATGGAGGAGTGACTTGGAGAAGTGACATGGAAGACATATAGAGATGACATGGAGGAGTGACATGGAGGAGTTACAAGGAGTAGCGACATGGAGGAGTGACATGAGTAATGAATTGGAGGAGTGACATAAACGAGTGACATGGAGGAATGACATGGATGAGTGACATGGAGGAGATACAAGGAGGGTTGAGTTGGTGTACCGACATGGAGGAGTGACATGGAGTAACGACATGGAGGAGTGACATGGAGGAGCAACACGTAGGAGTGACATGGAGGAGTGACATGGAGTAGTGACATGGAGGATGGACATGGAGGATTGACATGAGGAGTGATGTAGAGGAGTGACGTGGTGGAGTGAAATGGAGGAGTGACATGGAGGATCAACATGGAGGAGTGACATGAGGAATGAGTTGTTGTAGCGACATGGAGGAGTGACATGGAGGAGTGACATGGAGTAGCTACATGGAGGAGTTACATGGAGGAGTGACATGGAGGAGTGACATGAGGAGTGAGTTTGTGTAGCGACATGGAGGAGTGACATGGAGTAGCTACATTGAGGAGTTACATGGAGGCGTGGCATGGAGGAATGACCTAGAGGAGTGACTTGGAGGAGTGACATGGAGGGGTGACATGGAGGAGTGACATAGAGTAGCGACATGGAGGAGATACATGGAGGAGTGACATGGAGGAATGACATGGAGGAGTGACATGGAGGAGTGACTTTGAGTAGCGACATGGAGGAGTAACCTGGAAGAGTGACATGAGGGAGTGAAATGGTCGAGTGACATGGAGGAGTGACTTGTTATAGCGACATGGAGGAGAGAAATGACAGAGTGACATGGAGGAGTGATATGGAGGAGTGACATTGAGGAGTGAGTTGGTGTAGTAACATGGAGGAGTGACATGGAGTAGCTACATGGAGGAGTGACGTGGAGGTGTGACATGGAGGAGTGACATAGAGGAGCGACGTGGAGGAGTGACATGGATGAGGGACATGGAGGAGTGACATGGAGTAGCGACGTGGAGGAGTGACATGAAGTAGTGACATGGAGGAGTGACATTGAGGAGTGAGTTGGTGTAGTGATATGGAGGAGTGACTTTGAGTAGTGACATGGAGGAGTGACTTTGAGTAGCGACATGGAGGAGTGACCTGGAGGAGTGACATAGATGAGTGAAATGGTGGAGTTACATGAGGAGTGAGTTGTTATAGCGACATGGAGGAGAGAAATGACGGAGTGACATGGAGGAGTGACATGGAGGAGTGACTTGGAGAAGTGACAGGTCGGATCACCAAGGAAGATTGATAGGGTGGAGTGACATGGCGGAGGGACATGGATGAGTGACATGGAGGAGTGACATGGAGGAGTGAATTGGAGGAGTGACATAATGGAGTGACATGGAGGAATGACATGGATGAGTGACATGGAGGAGTGACAAGGAGGGTTGATTTTGTGTAGCGACATGGATGAGTGACATGAAGTAGTGACATGGAGGAATGACATTGAGGAGTGAGTTGGTGTAGTTACATGGAGGAGTGACTTTGAGTAGCGACATGGAGGAGTGACATGGCGGAGTGAAATGGTGGAGTGACATGGAGGAGTGAGTTGTTAGAGCGACATGGAGGAGAGACATGGAGAAGTGACATGGAGGAGGGACATGGAGGAGTGACTTGGAGGAGTGACATGGAGGAGTGAAATGATGGAGTGACATGGAGGAGAGACATGGAGGGGTGACATGGAGGAGTGACATAGAAGATTGATGTGGAGTCGTGACATGGAGGATGGACATGGAGGAGTGACTTGGAGAAGTGACAGGATTGATCAGGAAGGAGGGTTGATATGGTGGAGTGACATCGTGGAGGGACATGGGTGAGTGACTTGGAGGAGTGACAAGGAGGAGCAACACGGAGGAGCGACATGGAGGAGTGACATGGAGGAGTGACATGGAGGAGTGAGTTGTTATAGCGACATGGAGGAGAGAAATGGAGGATTGATATGGAGGAGTGACATTGAGGAGTAAGTTGGTGTTGTGACATGGAGGAGTGACTTTGAGTAGCGACATGGAGGAGTGACCTGGAGGAGTGACATGGTGGAGTGAAATGGTGGAGTGACATGGAGGAGTGACATGGAGGAGTGAGTTGTTAGAGCGACATAGAGGAGAGACATGGAGGAGTGACATGTAGGAGTGTCATGGAGGAGTGAGTTGTTAGAGCGACATAGAGGAGAGACATGTAGGAGTGACATGTAGGAGTGACATGGAGGAGTTTCATAGAGGAGTGACGTGGAGGAGAGACATGGAAGAGTGACATGGAGAAGTGAGAGGGCGGATCACCAAGGAGGGTTGATATGGTGGAGTGATATCGCGGAGGGACATGGGTGAGTGACTTGGAGGAGTGACATGGAGGATTGACATAGAGAAGTGACATGGAAGACATATAGAGGTGACATGGAGGAGTGAATTGGAGGAGTGACATAAAGGAGTGACATGGAGGAGTGACTTTGAGTAGCGACATGGAGGAGTGCCATGGAGGAGCGACATGGAGGATTGACATAGAGTAGCAACATGGAGGAGTGACATGGAGGAATGACAAGGAGGAGTCACATGGAGGAGGGACATGGAGGAGCGATATGGACGAGTGACATGAAAAAGTGTAAAGGAGGGTTGAGTTTGTGTAGCGACATGGAGGAGTGACATGAAGTAGTGACATTGAGGAGTGACATTGAGGACTGAGTTGGTGTAGTGACATGGAGGAGTGACTTTGAGTAGCGACATGGAGGAGTGAAATGGAGGAGTGAAATGGAGGAGTGAGTTGTTAGAGCGATATAGAGGAGAGACATGGAGGAGTGACATGAAGGAGTGACATTGAGGAGTAAGTTAGTGTAGCGACATGGAGGAGTGACCTGGAGGAGTGACATAGAGGAGGGATATGGAGGAGTGACTTGGAGAAGTGACAGAGTTGATCAGGAAGGAGGGTTGATATGGTGGAGTCACATCGTGGAGGGACATGGGTGAGTGACTTGGAGGAGTGACATGGAGGAGCAACAAGGAGGAGAAACATGGAGGAGTGACATGGAGTATTGACAAGGAGGATGGACATGGAGGAGTGACATGGAAGACATATAGAGATGACATGGAGGAGTGAATTGGAGTAGTGACATAAACGAGTTACGAGGAGGGTTGACATGGATGAGTGACATGGAGGAGTGACATAGAGGAGTGATGTGGAGGAGTGACATGGAGGAGTGACTTGAGGAATGAGTTGGTGTAGCGACATGGAGGAGTGACATGGAGGTGTTATATGGAGGAGTGACATAGAGGAGTGATGTGGAGGAGTGACATAGAGGAGTGACATGGAGGAGTGACTTGAGGAATGAGTTGGTGTAGCAACATGGAGGAGTGACATGGAGGTGTGACATGGAGGAGTGACATAGAGGAGTGATGTGGAGGAGTGACATAGAGGAGTGACATGGAGGAGTAACAAGGAGGGTTGAATTGGTTTAGCGACATAAACGAGTGACATGGAGAAATGACATGGATGAGTTACATGGAGGAGTGACATAGAGGAGTGATGTGGAAGACATATAGAAGTGACATGGATGATTGATTGGAGGAGTGACATAAACGAGTGACATGGAGGAGTGACATGGAGTAGCGACATGGAGGAGTGACATGGATATGTGACTTGGAGGAGCAACACGGAGGAGCGACATGGAGGAGTGACATGGAGATGTGACTTAGAGGAATGGTGTGGAGGAGCAACACGGAGGAGTGACATGGAGGAGTGACATGGAGTAGTGACATGGTGGAGTGACATGGCGGAGGGACATGGATGAGTGACTTAGAGGAGTCACATGGAGAAGTGACATGGATGAGTGACATGAGGAGTGAGATGGAGTAGTGACATGGAGGAGTGACATTGAGGAGTGAGTTGGTGTAGTGACATGGAGTAGCTACATGGAGGAGTAACATGGAGGAGTGACTATGGAGGAGCAACATGGAAGAGTGACATAGAGGATTGATTTGGAGGAGCAACACGGAGGAGCAACATGGAGGAGTGACATGGAGTAGCGACATGGAGGAGTGACATGGATATGTGACATGGAGGAGTGATGTGGAGGAGTGACTTGGAGGAGTGAAATGGGGGAGTGACATGTAGGAGTAACTTGGAAGAGTGACATAAAGGGTTGACATGGAGGAGTGACATGGAGGAGTAACATGGAGGAAGGAGTTGGTGGAGCGACATGGAGGAGTCACATGGAGTAGTAACATGAGGAGTGAGTTTGTGTAGCAACATGGAGGAGTGACATGTAGGAGTGATATGGAAGAGTGAGATAGAGTAGCGACATGGAGGAGATACATGGAGGAGTGACATGGAGGAATGACATGGAGGAGTGATATGGAGGAGGGACATGGAGGAGCGATATGGAGGAGTGACATGAAAGAGTGTAAAGGAGGATTGAGTTTGTGTAGCGACTTGGAGTAGTGACATGAACTAGTGACATTGAGGAGTGAGTTGGTGTAGTGACATGGAGGAGTGACTTTGAGTAGCGACATGGAGGAGTGACCTGAAGGAGTGACATGGAGGAGTGAAATGGTGGAGTGACATGGAGGAGTGAGTTGTTATAGCGACATGGAGGAGAGAAATGAAGGAGTGACATGGAGGAGTGACATGGAGGAGTGACTTGGAGGAGTGACATGGATGAGAAACATGGAAGAGTGACATGGAGAAGTGACAGGTCGGATAACCAAGGAAGATTGATAGGGTGGAGTGACATGGCGGAGGGACGTGGATGAGTGACATGGAGGAGTGACATGGAAGAGCAACATGGAGGAGCGACGTGGAGGAGTGAGTTCGTGTAGTGACATGGAGCAGTGACTTTGAGTAGCGACATGGAGGAGTGACCTGGAGGAGGGACATGGAGGAGTGAAATGGTGGAGTGACATGGAGGAGTGTGATGTTATAGCGACATGGAGGAGAGACATGGAGGAGTGACATAGAGGATTGATGTGGAGGAGCATCACGGCGGAGCGACAAGGAGGAGTGACATGGAGTAGCTACATTGAGGAGTTACATGGAGGAGTGACTTGGAGGAGAAACACGGAGGAGCGACATGGAGGAGTGACATAAGGAATGAGTTGTTGTAGCGACATGGAGGAGTGACATGGTGGAGTGACATGAAGTAATGACATGGAGGAGGGACATGGAGGAGTGACTTGGAGAAGTAACAGGGTTGATGAGGAAGGAGGGTTTATATGGTGGATTGACATGCAGGAGTGACATGAGGAGTGAGTTTGTGTAGCGACATTGAGGAGTGACATGGAGTAGCTACATGGAGGAGTGACATGGAGGAGTGACATGGAGATGTGACATGGAGGAGGGAAATGGATGAGTGACTTAGAGGAGTGACATGGAGAAGTGACATGGAGGAGTGATATGAGGAGTGAGTTTGTGTAGCGACATGGAAGAGTGACATGGAGTAGCAACATGGAGGAGTTACATGGAGGAGTGACATGGAGTAGTGACATGGAGTAGCTACATGTTGGAGTTACATGGAGGAGTGACTTGGAGGAGCAATATGGAGGAGTGACATGGAGGAGTGACAAGGAGGATTGAGTTGGTGTAGCGACATGGAGGAGTGACATAGAGTAGCGACATGGAGGAGTGACATGGAGGAGCAACACGGAGGAGTGACATGGAAGAGTGACATGGAGAAGTGACAGGGCGGATCACCAAGGAAGATTGATATGGTGGAGTGACATGGCGGAGGGACATGGATGAGTGACATGGAGGAGTGACATGGAGGAGCAACATGGAGGAGCGACATGGAGGAGTGACAAGGAGGATTGAGTTGGTGTAGTGACATGGAGGAGTGACATAGAGTAGCGACATGGAGGAGTGACATGGAGGAGTGACATGGAGGAGCAACACGGAGGAGTGACATGGAGGAGTGACATGGAGGAGTGACATGGAAGAGTGACATAGAGGAGTAACATGGATGTGTGAATTGGAGGAGTGACATGGAGGATCAACATGGAGGAGCAACATGGAGGAGTAACTTGGAATAGCGACATGGGGGAGTGACATGGAGGAGTGACTTGGTGGAGTGACATAGAGGATTGATGTGGATTAGTGACATGGAGGAGTGAATTGGAGGAGTGACATAAAGGAGAGACATGGAGGAATGACATGGATGAGTGACATGGAGGAGTAACAAGGAGGAGTGAATTTGAGGAGTGAATTTGTGTAGTTACATGGAGGAGTGACTTTGAGTAGCAACATGGAGGAGTGATCTGGAGGAGTGAGTTGTTAGAGCGACATGGAGGAGCGAAATGGAGTAGTGACATGGAGGATAGACATGGAGGAGTGACTTGGAAGACATATAGAAGTGATATGGAGGAGTGAATTGGAGGAGTGACATAAAGGAGTGACATGGAGGAATGACATGGATGAGTCACATAGAGGATTGACTTTGAGTAGCGACATGGAGGAGTGACCTGGAGGAGTGACATGGAGGAGTGAAATGGTGGAGTGACATGGAGGAGTGAGTTGTTAGAGCGACATGGAGGAGAGACATGGAGAAGTGGCCTGGAGTAGTGACATGAAGGAATGAAATGGTGGAGTGACATGGAGGAGTGACATGGAGAAGTGACAGGGCAGAGGGACATGGATGAGTGACATGGAGGAGTGACATGGAGGAGCAACATGGAGGAGCGACATGGAGGAGTGACATGGAGGAGTGACCTGGAGGAGTGACATGAAGGAATGAAATGGTGGAGTGACATGGAGGAGTGAGTTGTTAGAGCAACATGGAGTAGAGACATGTAGGAGTGAAATAGATGAGTGACATGGAGGAGTGACATAGAGGAATGACGTGGAGGAGAGACATGGAAGAGTGACATGGAGAAGTGACAGGGCAGAGGGACATGGATGAGTGACATGGAGGAGTGACATGGAGGAGCAACATGGAGGAGCGACATGGAGGAGTGACATGGAAGAGTGAGTAGGTGTAGCGACATGGAGGATGGACATGGAAGAGTGACATGGAAGACATATAGAAGTTACATGGAGGAGTGAATTGGAGGAGTGACATAAACGAGTGACATGGAGGAATGACATGGTTGAGTGACCTGGAGGAGTGACATGGAGGAGTGAAATGGTGGAGTGACATGGAGGAGTGAGTTGTTAGAGCGACATGGAGGAGAGACATGGAGAAGTGACATGGAGGAGTGACATAAACGAGTGACATGGTGGAATGACATGGATGAGTGACATGGATGAGTGACTTTGAGTAGCTACATGGAGGAGTGACATGGAGGAGTGACATGAGGAGTGAGTTTGGGTAGTGACATGGAGGAGTGACATGGAGTAGCTACATGGAGGAGTTACATGGAGGAGTGACTTGGAGGAGCAACACGGAGGAGCGACATGGAGGAGTGACATGGAGTAGTGACATGGAGTAGCTACATGTAGGAGTTACATGGAGGAGTGACTTGGAGGAGCAACATGGAGGAGTGACATAGAGGATTGATGTGGAGAAGCGACACGGAGGAGCGAAATGGAGGAGTGACATGGAGTAGTGAAATGGAGGAGGGACATGGAGGAGTTACTTGGAGAAGTGACAGGGTTGATCAGGAAGGAGGGTTGATATGGTGGAGTGACATCGTGTAGGGACATGGGTGAGTGACATGGAGGAGCAACACGGAGGAGCAACATGGAGGAGTGACATGGAGTAGTGATATGGAGGATGGACATAGAGGAGTGACATGGAAGACATATAGAGGTGACATGGAGGAGTGAATTGGAGGAGTGACATAAACGAGTGACATTGAGGAATGACATGGATGAGTGACATGGAGGAGTTACAAGGAGATTTGAGTTGGTGTAGCGATATGGAGGAGTGACATCGAGTAGCGACATGGAGGATTGACATGAGGAATGAGTTGGTGTAGCTACATGGAGGAGTAACATGGAGGTGTGACATGGAGGAGTGACATTGAGGAGTGAGTTGCTGTAGTGACATGGAGGAGTGAGATTGAGTAGTGAGTTGGTGTAGTGATATGGAGGAATGACTTTGAGTAGCGACATGGACGAGTGACCTGGAGGAGTGACATAAAGGATTGACATGGAGGAGTGACATGGAGGAGTGACATGGAGGAGTAACATGGAAGAAGGAGTTGGTGGAGCGACATGGAGGAGTCACATGGAATAGCGACATTGGAGGAGTGACATGGAGGAGTGACATGGAGGAGTGACATAGAGGATTGATGTGGAGTAGTGACATAGAGGATGGACATGGGGAAGTGACTTGGAGAAGTGACAGGGTTGATCAGGAAGGAGGGTTTATATGGTGGAGAGACAACGTGGAAGGACATGGGTGAGTGACTTGGAGGAGTGACAAGGAGGAGCAACACGGAGGAGCGACATGGAGGAGTGACATGGAGTAGTGACATGGAGGATGGACATGGAGGAGTGACATGGAAGACATATAGAGGTAACATGGAGGAGTGAATTGGAGGAGTGACATAAAGGATTCACATGGAGGAATGACATGTATGAGTCACATGGAGAAGTGAGAAGAAGTAGTGACATGGAGGAGTGACATTGAGGAATGAGTTGGTGTAGTGACATGGAGGAGTGACATGGAGGTGTGACATGGAGGAGTGACATAGAGTAGCGACATGGAGGAGTGACCTGGAGGAGTGACATGGAGGAGTTAAATGGTGGAGTGACATGGAGGAGTGAGTTGTTAGAATGACATGGAGGAGAGACATGGAGAAATGACATGGAGGAGTGACATGGAGGATTGACATAGAGTAGCAACATGGAGGAGATACATGGAGGAGTGACATGGAGAAATGACATGGAAGAGTGACATGGAGGAGGGACATGGAGGAGTGACCTGGAGGAGTGACATGGAGGAGTGAAATGGTGGAGTGACATGGAGGAGTAACTAGGAGAAGTGACATAAAGGATTGACATGGAAGAGCAACATGGAGGAGTGATATGAAGTAGTGACATGGAGGAGTGATATGAATTATTGACATGGAGGAGTCACATGGAGTAGCGACAAGAAGGAGTTACATGGAGGAGTGACTTTGAGTAGCGACATGGAGGAGTGACCTGGAGGAGTGACATGGAAGAGTAAAATGGTGGAGTGACATGGAGGAGTGAGTTGTTATAGCGACATGGAGGAGAAACATGGAGGAGTGACATGGAGGAGTGACATGGAGGAGTGACATAGAGGATTGACGTGGAGGAGAGACATGGAGAAGTGACATGGAGGACTGACCTGGAGGAGTGACATGAAGGAGTGAAATGGTGTAGTGACATGGAGGAGTAACTTGGAGGAGTGACATAAAGGATTGGCATGGAGGAGTGACATAGAGGAGTAACATGGAGGAGTAACATAAAGGGTTGACATGGAGGAGTGACATGGAGGAGTGAAAAGGAGGATTGAGTTGGTGTAGCGACATGGAGGAATGACATAGAGTAGCGACATGGAGTAGTGACATGGAGGAGTGACATGGAGGAGCAACACGGAGAAGTGACATGGAAGAGAGAGTTGGTGTAGCGACATGGAGGACTGACATGGAATAGCGACATGGAGGAGTGACATGGAGGATTGAAATGGAGGAGTGACATAGAGGGTTGATGTGGAGGAGCAACACGGAGGAGCGACATGGAGGAGTGACATGAGTAGTGACATGGAGGATTGACATGGAGGAGTGACAAGGAGGGTTGAGTTTGTGTATTGACATGGAGGAGTGACTTTGAGTATCGACATGGAGGAGTGACAGTGAGGAGTGACATGGAGGAGTGAAATGGTGGAGTGACATGGAGGAGTGAGTTGTTAGAGCGACATGGAGGAAAGACATGGAGGAGTGACATGGAGGAGTTACATAGAGGATTGATGTGGAGGAGCAACACGGAGGAGTAAAAAGGTGGAGTTACATGGAGTAGCTACATGGAGGAGTTACATGGAGGAGTGACTTGGAGGAGTGACATGGAGGAATGACATGGATGAGTGATATGGGGGAGTGACAAGGAGGATTGAGTTGGTGTAGTGACATGAGGAGTGACGTAGAGGAGAGTCGTCGTGGAGTGAAATGGAGGAGTGACATGGAGGAGCAACATGAAGGAGCGACATGGAGGAGTGACAAGGAGGGTTGAGTTGGTGTAGCGACATGGAGGAGTGACATGGAATAACGACATGGTGGAGTGACATGGAGGTGTGACATGGAGGCGTGACATAGATGAGTGACGTGGAGGAGTGACATGGAGGAGGGAAATGGAGGAGTGACATGGAAGACATATAGAAATGACATGGATGAGTGACAAGAAGGATTGAGTTGGTGTAGTGACATGGAGGAGTGACTTTGAGTAACGACATGGAGGAGTGACCTGGAGGAGTGACATGGAGGAGCGACGTGGAGTAGTGAGTTGGGTGGAACGACATGGAGGAGTCACATGGAGTAGCGACATGGAGGAGTGATATGAAGTAGTGACATGGAGGAGTCACATGGAGTAGCGACATGGAGGAGTGACATGGAGGAGTAACTTTGAGTAGCGACATGGAGGAGTGACCTGGAGGAGTGACATGGAGGATTGAAATGATGGAGTGACATGGAGGAGTGAGTTGTTATAGCGACATGGAGGAGAAACATGGAGGAGTGACATAGAGGAGTGAAGTGGAGGAGAGACATGGAAGAATGACATGGAGAAGTGACATGGAGGAGTGACGTGGAGGACAGACATGGAAGAGTGACATGGAGAAGTGACAGGGCGGATAACCAAGTAGGCTTGATATGGTGGAGTGACATCGCGGAGGGACATGGGTGAGTGACTTGGAAGAGTGACATGGAGGAGTGACATGGAGGAGTGACATGTAGGAGTCACATGGAGGAGTAACTTGGAGGAGCAACATGGAGGAGTGACATAGAGGATTGATGTGGAAAAGCAACACGGAGGAGCGACATGGAGGAGTGACAATGGAGTAGTGACATGGAGGATGGACATGGAGGATTAACATGGAAGACATATAGAGATGACATGGAGGAGTGAATTGGAGGAGTGACATAAACGAGTGACATGGAGGAATGACATGAATGAGTGACATGGAGGAGTTACAAGGAGGTTTGAGTTGGTGTAGCGACATGGAGGAGTGACATGGAGTACCGACATGGAGGAGTGACATGAGGAATGAGTTGGTGTAGCGACATGGAGGAGTGACATGGAAGTGTGACATGGAGGAGTGACAAGGAGGGTTGAGTTGGTGTAGCGACATGGAGGAGTGACATGGAATAACGACTACGTGGAGTGACATGGAGTTGTGACATGGAGGCGTGACATAGATGAGTGACGTGGAGGAGTGACATGGAGGAGGGACATGGAGGAGTGACATGGAAGACATATAGAAGTGACATGGATGAGTGACAAGAAGGATTGAGTTGGTGTAGCGACATGGAGGAGTGACCTGGAGGAGTGACATGGAGGAGTGAAATGGTGGAGTGACATGGAGGAGTAACTTGGAGGAGTGACATAAAGGATTGACATGGAGGAGTGACATGGAGGAGTAACATGGAGGAGTAACATAAAGGGTTGACATGGAGGAGTGACATGGAGGAGTGAAAAGGAAGAGTAACATAAAGGGTTGACATGGTGTAGCGACATAGAGTAGCGACATGGAGGAGTGACATGGAAGAGTGAGTTGGTGTAGCGACATGGAGGATGGACAAAGAGGTTTGAGTTGGTATATTGACATGGAGGAGTGACATGGAGAAGCGACATGGAGAAGTGACATGGAAGAGTGAGTTGGTGTAGCGACATGGAGCACTGATATGGAATAGCGACATGGAGGAGTGACATGGAGGAGTGAAATGGAGGAGTGACATAGAGGATTGATGTGGAGGAGCAACACGGAGGAGCGACATGGAGAAGTGACATTGAGTAGTGACATGGAGGAGGGACATGGAGTAGTGACTTGGAGAAGTGACATGGAGGAGCAACACAGAGGAGCGACATGGAGGAGTGACATGAGTAGTGACATGGAGGATTGACATCGAGGAGTGACATGTAAGACATATAGAGGTGACATGGAGGAGTGAATTGGAGGAGTGACATAAAGAAGTGACATGGAGGAATGACATGGATGAGTGACATGGAGGAGTGACATTGAGGAGTGAGATGGTGTAGTGACATGGAGGAGTGACTTTGAGTATCGATATGGAGGAGTGACCTGGAGGAGTGACATGGAGGAGTGAAATGGTGGAGTGACATGGAGGAGTGAGTTGTTAGAGCGACATGGAGGAGAGACATGGAGGAGTTACATGGAGGAGTGACATGGAGGAGTTACATAGAGGATTGATGTGGAGGAGCAACACGGAGGAGTGAAAAGGTGGAGTGACATGGAGAAGTGAGTTGTTAGAGCGACATGGAGTAGCGACATGGAGGAGTGACATAGAGTAGCGACATGGAGGAGATACATGGAGGAGTGACATGGATGAATGACATGGAGGAGTGACATGGAGGAGGAACATAGAGGAGCGATATGGAGGAGTGACATGAAAGATTGTAAAGGAGGATTGAGTTTGTGCAGCGACATGGAGGAGTGACATGAATTAGTGAAATTGAGGAGTGAAATCGAGGAGTGACATGGAGGTTTGAGTTGTTATGGCGACATGGAGGAGAGAAATGAACGAGTGACATGGAGGTATGACATGGAAGAGTGACAAAGAGGAGTGATATGGAGGAGAGACATGGAAGAGTGACATGGAGAAGTGACAGGTCGGATCACCAAGGAAAATTGATAGGGTGGAGTGACATGGCGGAGGTACATGAAGGAGTGACTTGGAGGAGAGAATTGGAGGAGTGACATGGAGTAGTGACAAGGAGGGTTGTGTTTGTGTTGTGACATGGAGGAGTGACATGAAGTAGTGACATAGAGGAGTGACATGGAGGAGTGAAATGGTGGAGTGACATGGAGGAGTGAGTTGTTAGAGCGACATGGAGGAGAGACATGGAGGAGTGACATGGAGGAGTAACATAGAGGAGTGACATGGAGGAGGGACATGGATGAGTGACATGGAGGAGTGACATGGAGGAGTGAATTGGAGGAGTGACATAAAGGAGTGACATGGAGGAATGACATGGATGAGTGACATGGAGGAGTGACAAGGAGGCTTGAGTTTGTGTAGCGATATGGAGGAGTGACATGAAGTAGTGACATAGAGGAGTTAGTTGTTAGAACGACATGGAGGAAAGACATGGAGGAGTGACATAGAGGATTGATGTGGAGCAGTGACATGGAGGAGTGACATGAGGAGTGAGTTGTTGTAGCGAAATGGAAGTGTGACATGGAGGAGTGACATGGAGTAGCTACATGGAGGATTTACATGGAGGAGTGGCATGGAGGAGTGACCTATAGAGTGACATGGAGGAGTTACTTGGAGGAGTGACATAAAGGAGTGACATGGAGGAGTGACATGGAGGAGTAACATGGAGGAAGGAGTTGGTGGAGCGACATGGAGTAGCAACATGGAGGAGTAACATGAAAGAGTGAGTTGGTGTAGCGACATGGAGGAGTGACATGGAGGAGTGACATGGAGGAGTGACATGGACGAGTAACATGAGGAGTGAGATTATGTAGCGACATGGAGGAGTGACATGGAGTAGCTACATGGAGGAGTTAAATGGAAGAATGACTTGGAGGAGCAACATGGAGAAGCGACATGGAGGAGTGACAAGGAGGATTGAGTTGGTGTAGCGACATGGAGGAGTGACGTAGAGGAGAGACGTCGTGGAGTGAAATGGAGGAGTGACATGGAGGAGCAACATGAAGGAGCGACATGGAGGAGTGACAAGGAGGATTGAGTTGTTGTAGCGACATGGAGGAATGACATGGAAGAGTGACATAGAGGAGAGACATGGAAGAGTGACATGGAGAAGTGACAGGTCGGATCACAAAGGAAGATTGATAGGATAGAGTGACATGGAGGAGGGACATGGATGAGTGAATTGGAGAACTGAAAAAGAAGGAGCAACACGGAGGAGTGACATGGAGGAGTGATATGGAGTAGCTACATGGAGGAGTTTCATGGAGGAGTGACTTGGAGGATCAACACGGAGGAGCGACATGGAGGAGTGACATTAGGAATGAGTTGTTGTAGCTACATGGAGGAGTGACATGGAGGAGTGACATGGAGGAGCAACATGGAGGAGCGACATGGAGGAGTAACTTGGAGGAGTGACAGAAAGGAGTGACATGGAGGAGTGACATGGAGGAGTAACATGGAGGAAGGAGTTGGTGGAGCAACATGGAGGAGTCACATGGAGTAGCAACATGGAGGAGTAACATGAAAGAGTGAGTTTGTGTAGCGACATGGAGGACTGACATGGAATAGCGACATGGAGGAGTGATATGGAGGAGTGACATGGAGGAGTGACTTGGAGTAGCTACATGGAGGAGTTACATGGAGGAGTGACTTGGAGGAGCAACACGGAGGAGCGACATGGATGAGAGACATCGAGTATTTACATGATGGATGGACATGGAGGAGTGAAATGGAAGACATATAGAAGTGACATGGAGGAGTGACTTGCAGGATTGAAATGAAGGAGTGACATGGAGGAATGACATGGATGAGTGATATGGATTAGTGACAAGGAGGATTGAGTAGGTGTAGTGACATGAGGAGTGACGTAGAGGAGAGACGTCGTGGAGTGAAATGGAGGAGTGACATGGAGGAGCAACATGAAGGAGCGACATGGAGGAGTGACAAGGAGGATTGAGTTGTGTAGCGACATGGAGGAGTGACATGGAGGAGTGACATTGAGGTGTGACATTGAGGAGTGAGTTCGTGTAGTGAAATGGAGGAGTGACATGGAGGTGTAACATGGAGGAAGGAGTTGGTGGAGCGACATGGAGGAGTCACATGGAGGTGTGACATGGAGGAGGGACATGGAGGAGCGATATGGAGGAGTGACATGAAAGAGTGTAAAGGACGATTGAGTTTGTGTAGCGAAATGGAGGAGTGACATGAAGTAGTGACATTGAGGTGTGACATTGAGGAGTGAGTTGGTGTAGTGACATGGAGGAGTGACTTTGAGGAGTGACATGGAGGAGTGAAATGGTGGAGTGACATAGAGGAGTGAGTTGTTAGAGCGACATGGAGGAGTGACATAGAGGAGTGACATGGAGGAGTGACATGGAGGAGGGACATGGAGGAGTGACATGGAAGACATATAGAAGTGACATGGATGAGTAACATGGAGGAGTGACAAGAAGGATTAAGTTGGTGTAGTGACATGGAGGAGTGACTTTGAGTAGGGACATGGACGAGATACATGGAGGAGTGACTTGGAGAAGGGACATGGAGGAGTGACCTGGAGGAGTGACATGGAGGAGTGACAAGAAGGATTGATTTGGTGTAGTGACATGGAGGAGTGACATAGAGGAGTGACATGGAGGAGTGACATAGAGGAATGACGTGGAGGAGAGAAATGGAAGAGTGACATGGAGAAGTGGCAGGGCGGATAACCAAGGAAGATTGAAATGGTGGAGTGACATGGCGGAGGGACATGGATGAGTGACATGGAGGAGTGACACGGAGGAGCAACATGGAGGAGGGACATGGAGGAGTGACATGGAAGAGTGAGTAGGTGTAGCGACATCGAGGATGGACATGGAGGAGTGACATGGAAGACATATAGAAGTTACATGGAGGAGTGAATTGAAGGAGTGACATAAACGAGTTACATGGAGGAATGACATGGTTGAGTGACATGGAGGAGTGACATGGAAGAGTGACAAGAAGGATTGAGTTGGTGTAGTGACATGGAGGAGTGACATGAAAGAGCAACATGGAGGAGCGACGTGGAGTAGTGAGTTGGTGGAGCGACATGGAGGAGTCACATGGAGTAGCGACATGGAGGAGTGACATGGAGGAGTGACTTTGAGTTGCGTCATGGAGGAGTGACCTGGAGGAGTGAAATGGTGGAGTGACATGGAGGAGTGAGTTGTTATAGCGACATGGAGGAGAAACATGGAGGAGTGACATGGAGGAGTGACATGGATGAGTGATATGGAGGAGTGACATCGCAGAGGGACATGGGTGAGTGACTTGGAGGAGTGACTTTGAGTAGCGACATAGAGGAGTGACCTGGAGGAGAGACATGGAGGAGTGAAAGGGTGGAGTGACATGGTGGAGTGAGTTGTTATAGCGACATGGAGGAGAGAAATGGAGGAGTGATATGGAGGAGTGATATTGAGGAGTGAGTTGGTGCAGTGACATGGAGGAGTGACTTTGAGGAGTGACATGGAGGAGTGAAATGATGGAGTGACATGTAGGAGTGAGTTGTTAGAGCGACATGGAGGAGTCACATGGAGTAGGGACATGGAGGAGTGACATGGAGGAGTGATATGGAGGAGCAACATGGAGGAGCGACATGGAGGAGTGACAAGGAGGATTGAGTTGGTGTAGCGACATGGAGGTGTGACATGGAGGAACAACACGGAGGAGTGACATGGAGGATGGACAAAGAGGTTCTAGTTGGTGTATTGACATGGAGGAGTCACATGGAGGAGTGACATAGAGAATTGATGTGGAGGAGCAACACGGAGGAGCAACATGGAGGAGTGACATGGAGTAGTGACATGGAGGAGGGACATGGAGGAGTGACTTGAAGAAGTGACAGGATTGATCAGGAAGGAGGGTTGATATGGTGGAGTGACATCGTGGAGGGACATGGGTGAATGACTTGGAGAAGTGACATTGAGGAGTAACATTTAGGAGTGAATTGGTGTAGCGACATGGAGGAGTGACATGGAGAAGCGTCATGGAAGAGTGACATGAGTAATGAGTTGGTGTAGCGACATGGAGGAGTGACATGGAATAACGACATGGAGGAGTGACATGGAGGTGTGACATGGAGGAGTGACATAGAGTAGCGACGTGGAGGAGTGACAAGGCAGAGGGACATGGAGGAGTTACATGGAAGACATATAGAAGTGACATGGAGGAGTGACAAGAAGGTTTGAGTGTGTGTAGTGACATGGCGGAGTGACATAGAGGAGTGACGTGGAGGAGTGACATGGTGGAGGGACAGTGACATGGAAAACATATCGAAGTGACATGGATGAGTGACATGGAGGAGTGACATGGAGGAGTGACATGGAGGAGATACATGGAGGACCGATATGGAGGAGTGACATGAAAGAGTGTAAAGGAGGATTGAGTTTGTGTAGCGACATGGAGGAGTCACATGGAGGAGTGACATGGAGAAGGGACATGGAGGAGTGACCTGGAGGAGTGACATGGAGGAGTGACAAGAAGGATTGAGTTGGTGTAGTGACATGGAGGAGTGACATAGAGGAGTGACATGGAGGAGTGACATAGAGGAATGACGTGGAGGAGAGAAATGGAAGAGTGACATGGAGAAGTGGCAGGGCGGATAACCAAGGAAGATTGAAATGGTGGAGTGACATGGCGGAGGGACATGGATGAGTGACATGGAGGAGTGACACGTAGGAGCAACATGGAGGAGGGACATGGAGGAGTGACATGGAAGAGTGAGTAGGTGTAGCGACATCGAGGATGGACATGGAGGAGTGACATGGAAGACATATAGAAGTTACATGGAGGAGTGAATTGAAGGAGTGACATAAACGAGTTACATGGAGGAATGACATGGTTGAGTGACATGGAGGAGTGACATGGAAGAGTGACAAGAAGGATTGAGTTGGTGTAGTGACATGGAGGAGTGACATGAAAGAGCAACATGGAGGAGCGACGTGGAGTAGTGAGTTGGTGGAGCGACATGGAGGAGTCACATGGAGTAGCGACATGGAGGAGTCACATGGAGTAGCGACATGGAGGAGTGACATGGAGGAGTGACTTTGAGTTGCGACATGGAGGAGTGACCTGGAGGAGTGACATGGAGGAGTGAAATGGTGGAGTGACATGGAGGAGTGAGTTGTTATAGCGACATGGAGGAGAAACATGGAGGAGTGACATGGAGGAGTGACATGGATGAGTGATATGGAGGAGTGACATCGCAGAGGGACATGGGGGAGTGACTTGGAGGAGTGACTTTGAGTAGCGACATAGAGGAGTGACCTGGAGGAGAGACATGGAGGAGTGAAAGGGTGGAGTGACATGGTGGAGTGAGTTGTTATAGCGACATGGAGGAGAGAAATGGAGGAGTGATATGGAGGAATGATATTGAGGAGTGAGTTGGTGTAGTGACATGGAGGAGTGACTTTGAGGAGTGACATGGAGGAGTGAAATGATGGAGTGACATGTAGGAGTTAGTTGTTAGAGCGACATGGAGGAGTCACATGGAGTAGGGACATGGAGGAGTGACATGGAGGAGTGATATGGAGGAGCAACATGGAGGAGCGACATGGAGGAGTGACAAGGAGGATTGAGTTGGTGTAGCGACATGGAGGTGTGACATGGAGGAGCAACACGGAGGAGTGACATGGAGGATGGACAAAGAGGTTCTAGTTGGTGTATTGACATGGAGGAGTCACATGGAGGAGTGACATAGAGAATTGATGTGGAGGAGCAACACGGAGGAGCAACATGGAGGAGTGACATGGAGTAGTGACATGGAGGAGGGACATGGAGGAGTGACTTGAAGAAGTGACAGGATTGATCAGGAAGGAGGGTTGATATGGTGGAGTGACATCGTGGAGGGACATGGGTGAATGACTTGGAGAAGTGACATTGAGGAGTAACATTTAGGAGTGAGTTGGTGTAGCGACATGGAGGAGTGACATGGAGAAGCGTCATGGAAGAGTGACATGAGTAATGAGTTGGTGTAGCGACATGGAGGAGTGACATGGAATAACGACATGGAGGAGTGACATGGAGGTGTGACATGGAGGAGTGACATAGAGGAGCGACGTGGAGGAGTGACAAGGCAGAGGGATATGGAGGAGTTACATGGAAGACATATAGAAGTGACATGGAGGAGTGACAAGAAGGTTTGAGTGTGTGTAGTGACATGGCGGAGTGACATAGAGGAGTGACATGGAGGAGTGACATGGAGGAGGGACAGTGACATGGAAAACATATCGAAGTGACATGGATGAGTGACATGGAGGAGTGACATGGAGGAGTGACATGGAGGAGATACATGGAGGACCGATATGGAGGAGTGACATGAAAGAGTGTAAAGGAGGATTGAGTTTGTGTAGCGACATGGAGGAGTCACATGGAGGAGTGACATGGAGGAGATACATGGAGGACCGATATGGAGGAGTGACATGAAAGAGTGTAAAGGAGGATTGAGTTTGTGTAGCGACATGGAGGAGTGACATGAAGTAGTGACATTGAGGAGTGACATTGAGGAGTGAGTTGGTGTAGTGACATGGAGGAGTGACTTTGAGTAGCGACATGGAGGAGTGACCTGGAGGAGTGACATGGAGGAGTGAGTTGTTATAGCGACATGGAGGAGAGAAATGGAGGAGTGACATGAAGGAGTGACATTGAGGAGTAAGTTGGTGTAGCGACATGGAGGAGTGATCTGGAGGAGTAACATGGAGGCGTGAAATGGTGGAGTGACATGGAGGAGTGACATGGAGGAGTGAGTTGTTAGAGCGATATAGAGAAGAGATATGGAGGAGTGACATGGAGGAGTGACATAGAGGAGTTTCGTGGAGGAGAGACATGGAGGAGTGACAGGGCGGATCACCAAGGACGATTGATATGGTGGAGTGACATGGCGGAGGGACATGGATGAGTGACTCGGAGGAGTGACATGGAGGAGCAACACGGAGGAGCGACATGGAGGAGTGACATCGAGTAGTGACATGGAGTAGCTACATGTAGGAGTTACATGGAGGAGTGACATGGAGGAGCAACACGGAGGAGTGACATGGAAGATGGACAACGAGGTTCGAGTTGGTGTATTGACATGGAGGAGTGACATGGAGACGCGACATGGAGAAGTGACATGGAGGAGCAACACGGAGGAGTGACATGGAGGATGGACAAAGAGGTTCGAGTTGGTGTATTGACATGGAGGAGTTACATAGAGAATTGATGTGGAGGAGTAACACGGAAGAGCAACATGGAGGAGTGACATGGAGTAGTGACATGGAGGAGGGACATGGAGGAGTGACTTGGAGAAGTGACAGGATTGATCAGGAAGGAGGGTTGATATGGTGGAGTGACATCGTGGAGGGACATGGGTGAATGACTTGGAGGAGTGACATGGAGGAGTGACATGGAGGAGTTACATGAGGAGTTAGTTTGTGTAGCGACATGGAGGAGTGACATGGAGTAGCTACATGTAGGAGTTACATGGAGGAATGACTTGGAGGAGCAACATAGAGGAGTGACATAGAGGCTTGATGTGGAGGAGCAACACGGAGGAGCGACATGGAGGAGTGACATGGAGTATTGACATGGAGGAGGGACTTGGAGGAGTGACATGGAGGAGTGAAATGTTGGAGTGACATGGAGGAGAGACATGGAGGAGTGATATGGAGGAGTGACATAGAAGATTGATGTGGAGTAGTGACATGGAGGATGGACATGGAGGAGTGACTTGGAGAAGTCACAGGATTGATCAGGAAGGAGGGTTGATATGGTGGAATGACATTGTGGAGGGACATGGGTGAGTGACTTGGAGGAGTGACAAGGAGGAGGGACATGGAGGAGAAATATGGAGGAGTGACATGAAAGAGTGACATTGAGGAGTAACATTTAGGAGTGAGTTGGTGTAGTGACATGGAAGAGTGACTTTGAGTAGCGACATGGAGGAGTGACCTGGAGGAGTGACATGGAGGAGTGAAATGGTGGAGTGACATGGAGGTGTGACATGGAGGAGTGACATGGAAGACATATAGAAGTGACATGGAGGAGTGACAAGAAGGTTTGAGAGTGTGTAGTCACGGAGGAGCGACGTGGAGGAGTGACATGGAGGAGGGACAGTGACATGGAAGACATATCGAAGTGACATGGAAGAGTGACATGGAGGAGTGACAAGGAGGGTTGAGTTGGTATAGCGACATGGAGGAGTGACATGGAGTAGCGACATGGAGGAGTGACATGAAGTAGTGACATGGAGGAGTGAGTTGGTGTAGTGACATGGAGGAGTGACTTTGAGTAGCAACAGGGAGGAGTGATATGGAGGAGTGACATGGAGGAGTGACTTGGAGTAGCTACATGGAGGAGTTACATGGAGGAGTGACTTGGAGGAGCAACACGGAGGAGCGACATGGATGAGAGACATCGAGTATTTACATGATGGATGGACATGGAGGAGTGAAATGGAAGACATATAGAAGTGACATGGAGGAGTGACTTGCAGGATTGAAATGAAGGAGTGACATGGAGGAATGACATGGATGAGTGATATGGATTAGTGACAAGGAGGATTGAGTAGGTGTAGTGACATGAGGAGTGACGTAGAGGAGAGACGTCGTGGAGTGAAATGGAGGAGTGACATGGAGGAGCAACATGAAGGAGCGACATGGAGGAGTGACAAGGAGGATTGAGTTGGTGTAGTGACATGGAGGAGTGACATGGAGGAGTGACATAGAGGAGTGACATGGAGGAGAGACATGGAAGAGTGACATGGAGAAGTGACAGATCGGATAAGCAAGGAAGATTGATAGGATGGAGTGACATGGAGGAGGGACATGGATGAGTGACATGGAGGACTGACATGGAGGAGTGAATTGGAGGAGTGACATAAAGGAGTGACATGGAGGAATGACATGGATGAGTGACATGGAGGAGTGAGAAGAAGTAGTGACATGGAGGAGTGACATGGAGTAGCGACATAGAGGAATGACATGGAGTAGCGACATGGAGTAGTAACATGAGGAGTGAGTTTGTGTAGCGACATGGAGGCGTGACATGGAGGAGTGACATGTAGGAGTGATATAGAGTAGCGACATGGAGGAGATACATGGAGGAGTGACATGGAGGAATGACATGGAGGAGTGACATGGAGGAGGGACATGGAGGAGCGATATGGAGTAGTGACATGAAAGAGTGTAAAGGAGGATGGAGTTTGTTGTAGCGACATGTAGGAGTGACATGAAGTAGTGACATTGAGGAGTGACATTGAGGAGTGAGTTGTTGTAGTGACATGGAGGAGTGACTTTGAGTAGCGACATGGAGGAGTGACCTGGAGGAGTGACATGGAGGAGTGAGTTGATGGAGCGACATGGAGGAGTCACATGGAATAGCAACATGGAGGAGTGACATGGAGGAGTGACTTTGAGTAGCGACATGGAGGAGTGACCTGGAGGAGTGACATGGAGGAGTCACATGGAGGTGTGACATGGAGGAGGGACATGGAGGAGCGATATGGAGGAGTGACATGAAAGAGTGTAAAGGACGATTGAGTTTGTGTAGCGACATGGAGGAGTGACATGAAGTAGTGACATTGAGGTGTGACATTGAGGAGTGAGTTGGTGTAGTGATATGGAGGAGTGACTTTGAGGAGTGACATGGAGGAGTGAAATGGTGGAGTGACATAGAGGAGTGAGTTGTTAGAGCGACATGGAGGAGTGACATAGAGGAGCGACGTGGAGGAGTGACATGGAGGAGGGACATGGAGGAGTGACATGGAAGACATATAGAAGTGACATGGATGAGTAACATGGAGGAGTGACAAGAAGGATTAAGTTGGTGTAGTGACATGGAGGAGTGACTTTGAGTAGGGACATGGACGAGATACATGGAGGAGTGACTTGGAGAAGGGACATGGAGGAGTGACCTGGAGGAGTGACATGGAGGAGTGACAAGAAGGATTGAGTTGGTGTAGTGACATGGAGGAGTGACATAGAGGAGTGACATGGAGGAGTGACATAGAGGAATGACGTGGAGGAGAGAAATGGAAGAGTGACATGGAGAAGTGGCAGGGCGGATAACCAAGGAAGATTGAAATGGTGGAGTGACATGGCGGAGGGACATGGATGAGTGACATGGAGGAGTGACACGGAGGAGCAACATGGAGGAGTGACATGGAAGAGTGAGTAGGTGTAGCGACATCGAGGATGGACATGGAGGAGTGACATGGAAGACATATAGAAGTTACATGGAGGAGTGAATTGAAGGAGTGACATAAACGAGTTACATGGAGGAATGACATGGTTGAGTGACATGGAGGAGTGACATGGAAGAGTGACAAGAAGGATTGAGTTGGTGTAGTGACATGGAGGAGTGACATGAAAGAGCAACATGGAGGAGCGACGTGGAGTAGTGAGTTGGTGGAGCGACATGGAGGAGTCACATGGAGTAGCGACATGGAGGAGTCACATGGAGTAGCGACAAGGAGGAGTGACATGGAGGAGTGACTTTGAGTTGCGACATGGAGGAGTGACCTGGAGGAGTGACATGGAGGAGTGAAATGGTGGAGTGACATGGAGGAGTGAGTTGTTATAGCGACATGGAGGAGAAACATGGAGGAGTGACATGGAGGAGTGACATGGATGAGTGATATGGAGGAGTGACATCGCAGAGGGACATGGGTGAGTGACTTGGAGGAGTGACTTTGAGTAGCGACATAGAGGAGTGACCTGGAGGAGAGACATGGAGGAGTGAAAGGGTGGAGTGACATGGTGGAGTGAGTTGTTATAGCGACATGGAGGAGAGAAATGGAGGAGTGATATGGAGGAGTGATATTGAGGAGTGAGTTGGTGTAGTGACATGGAGGAGTGACTTTGAGGAGTGACATGGAGGAGTGAAATGATGGAGTGACATGTAGGAGTGAGTTGTTAGAGCGACATGGAGGAGTCACATGGAGTAGGGACATGGAAGAGTGACATGGAGGAGTGATATGGAGGAGCAACATGGAGGAGCGACATGGAGGAGTGACAAGGAGGATTGAGTTGGTGTAGCGACATGGAGGTGTGACATGGAGGAGCAACAAGGAGGAGTGACATGGAGGATGGACAAAGAGGTTCTAGTTGGTGTATTGACATGGAGGAGTCACATGGAGGAGTGACATAGAGAATTGATGTGGAGGAGCAACACGGAGGAGCAACATGGAGGAGTGACATGGAGTAGTGACATGGAGGAGGGACATGGAGGAGTGACTTGAAGAAGTGACAGGATTGATCAGGAAGGAGGGTTGATATGGTGGAGTGACATCGTGGAGGGACATGGTTGAATGACTTGGAGAAGTGACATTGAGGAGTAACATTTAGGAGTGAGTTGGTGTAGCGACATGGAGGAGTGACATGAAGAAGCGTCATGGAAGAGTGACATGAGTAATGAGTTGGTGTAGCGACATGGAGGAGTGACATGGAATAACGACATGGAGGAGTGACATGGAGGTGTGACATGGAGGAGTGACATAGAGGAGCGACGTGGAGGAGTGACAAGGCAGAGGGACATGGAGGAGTTACATGGAAGACATATAGAAGTGACATGGAGGAGTGACAAGAAGGTTTGAGTGTGTGTAGTGACATGGCGGAGTGACATAGAGGAGTGACGTGGAGGAGTGACATGGAGGAGGGACAGTGACATGGAAAACATAACGAAGTGACATGGATGAGTGACATGGAGGAGTGACATGGAGGAGTGACATGGAGGAGATACATGGAGGACCGATATGGAGGAGTGACATGAAAGAGTGTAAAGGAGGATTGAGTTTGTGTAGCGACATGGAGGAGTCACATGGAGGAGTGACATGGAGGAGATACATGGAGGACCGATATGGAGGAGTGACATGAAAGAGTGTAAAGGAGGATTGAGTTTGTGTAGCGACATGGAGGAGTGACATGAAGTAGTGACATTGAGAAGTGACATTGAGGAGTGAGTTGGTGTAGTGACATGGAGGAGTTACTTTGAGTAGCGACATGGAGGAGTGACCTGGAGGAGTGACATGGAGGAGTGAGTTGTTAGAGCGACATGGAGGAGTGACATGAAGGAGTGACATTGAGGAGTAAGTTGGTGTAGCGACATGGAGGAGTGATCTGGAGGAGTAACATGGAGGCGTGAAATGGTGGAGTGACATGGAGGAGTGACATAGTGGAGTGAGTTGTTAGAGCGATATAGAGAAGAGACATGGAGGAGTGACATGGAGGAGTGACATAGAGGAGTTTCGTGGAGGAGAGACATGGAGGAGTGACAGGGCGGATCACCAAGGACGATTGATATGGTGGAGTGACATGGCGGAGGGACATGGATGAGTGACTCGGAGGAGTGACATGGAGGAGCAACACGGAGGAGCGACATGGAGGAGTGACATGGAGTAGTGACATGGAGTAGCTACATGTAGGAGTTACATGGAGGAGTGACTTGGAGGAGCAACATGGAGGAGTGACATGGAGAACATATAGAGGTGACATGGAGGAGTGAATTGGAGGATTGACATAAAGTAATAACGTGGAGGAGTTACATTGAGGAGTGAGTTGGTGTAGCGACATGGAGGAGTGAAATGGAGTAGCGACATAGAGTAGTAACTTGAGTAGTGAGTTTGCGTAGCGACATGGAGGAGTGTCATGGAGGAGTGACATGGAGGAGATACATTGAGGAGTGACATGGAGGAATGACATGGAGGAGTGACATGGAGGAGGGACATAGAGGAGCGATAAGGAGGAGTGACATGAAAGATTGTAAAGGAGGATTGAGTTTGTGTAGCGACAAGGAGGAGTGACATGAAGTAGTGACATTGAGGAGTGATATTGAGGAGTGAGTTGGTGTAGTGACATGAAGGAGTGACTTTGAGTAGCGACAAGGAGGAGTGACCTGGAGGAAAGACATGGAGGAGTGAAAGGGTGGAGTGACATGGAGGAGTGAGTTGTTATAGCGACATGGAGGAGAGAAATGGAGGAGTGATATGGAGTAGTGATATTGAGGAGTGAGTTGGTGTAGTGACATGGAGGAGGGACAGTGACATGGAAAACATAACGAAGTGACATGGATGAGTGACATGGAGGAGTGACATGGAGGAGTGTAAAGGAGGATTGAGTTTGTGTAGCGACATGGAGGAGTCACATGGAGGAGTGACATGGAGGAGATACATGGAGGACCGATATGGAGGAGTGACATGAAAGAGTGTAAAGGAGGATTGAGTTTGTGTAGCGACATGGAGGAGTGAGTTGGTGTAGTGACATGGAGGAGTTACTTTGAGTAGCGACATGGAGGAGTGACCTGGAGGAGTGACATGGAGGAGTGAGTTGTTAGAGCGACATGGAGGAGTGACATGAAGGAGTGACATTGAGGAGTAAGTTGGTGTAGCGACATGGAGGAGTGATCTGGAGGAGTAACATGGAGGCGTGAAATGGTGGAGTGACATGGAGGAGTGACATAGTGGAGTGAGTTGTTAGAGCGATATAGAGAAGAGACATGGAGGAGTGACATGGAGGAGTGACATAGAGGAGTTTCGTGGAGGAGAGACATGGAGGAGTGACAGGGCGGATCACCAAGGACGATTGATATGGTGGAGTGACATGGCGGAGGGACATGGATGAGTGACTCGGAGGAGTGACATGGAGGAGCAACACGGAGGAGCGACATGGAGGAGTGACATGGAGTAGTGACATGGAGTAGCTACATGTAGGAGTTACATGGAGGAGTGACTTGGAGGAGCAACATGGAGGAGTGACATGGAGAACATATAGAGGTGACATGGAGGAGTGAATTGGAGGATTGACATAAAGTAATAACGTGGAGGAGTTACATTGAGGAGTGAGTTGGTGTAGCGACATGGAGGAGTGAAATGGAGTAGCGACATAGAGTAGTAACTTGAGTAGTGAGTTTGCGTAGCGACATGGAGGAGTGACATGGAGGAGATACATTGAGGAGTGACATGGAGGAATGACATGGAGGAGTGACATGGAGGAGGGACATGGAGGAGCGATAAGGAGGAGTGACATGAAAGATTGTAAAGGAGGATTGAGTTTGTGTAGCGACATGGAGGAGTGACATGAAGTAGTGACATTGATGAGTGATATTGAGGAGTGAGTTGGTGTAGTGACATGAAGGAGTGACTTTGAGTAGCGACAAGGAGGAGTGACCTGGAGGAAAGACATGGAGGAGTGAAAGGGTGGAGTGACATGGAGGAGTGAGTTGTTATAGCGACATGGAGGAGAGAAATGGAGGAGTGATATGGAGTAGTGATATTGAGGAGTGAGTTGGTGTAGTGACATGGAGGAGTGACTTTGAAAAGTGACATGGAGGAGTGAAATGATGGAGTGACATGTAGGAGTGAGTTGTTAGAGCGACATGGAGGAGTCACATGGAGTAGGGACATGGAGGAGTGACATGGAGGAGTGACATGGAGGAGCAACATGGAGGAGCGACATGGAGGAGTGACATGGAGGAGTGACATAGAGGAGCAACACGGAGGAGTGACATGGAGGATGGACTACGAGGTTCGAGTTGGTGTATTGACATGGAGGAGTGACATAGAGAAGCGACATGGAGAAGTGACATGGAGGAGCAACACGGAGGAGTGACATGGAGGATGGACAAAGAGGTTCGAGTTGGTGTATTGACATGGAGGAGTTACATAGAGAATTGATGTTTAGGAGCAACACGGAAGAGCAACATGGAGGAGTGACATGGAGTAGTGACATGGAGGAGGGACATGGAGGAGTGACTTGGAGAAGTGACAGGATTGATCAGGAAGGAGGGTTGATATGGAGGAGTTACATGAGGAGTTAGTTTGTGTAGCGACATGGAGGAGTGACATGGAGTAGCTACATGTAGGAGTTACATGGAGGAGTGACTTGGAGGAGCAACATAGAGGAGTGACATAGAGGCTTGATGTGGAGGAGCAACACGGAGGAGCGACATGGAGGAGTGACATGGAGTATTGACATGGAGGAGGGACTTGGAGGAGTGACATGGAGGAGTGAAATGTTGGAGTGACATGGAGGAGAGACATGGAGGAGTGATATGGAGGAGTGACAGAAGATTGATGTGGAGTAGTGACATGGAGGATGGACATGGAGGAGTGACTTGGAGAAGTCACAGGATTGATCAGGAAGGAGGGTTGATATGGTGGAATGACATTGTGGAGGGACATGGGTGAGTGACTTGGAGGAGTGACAAGGAGGAGCAACACGGAGGAGCGACATGGAGGAGTGACATGGAGGAGTGACATGGAGGAGGGACATGGAGGAGAAATATGGAGGAGTGACATGAAAGAGTGACATTGAGGAGTAACATTTAGGAGTGAGTTGGTGTAGTGACATGGAAGAGTGACTTTGAGTAGCGACATGGAGGAGTGACCTGGAGGAGTGACATGGAGGAGTGAAATGGTGGAGTGACATGGAGGTGTGACATGGAGGAGTGACATGGAAGACATATAGAAGTGACATGGAGGAGTGACAAGAAGGTTTGAGAGTGTGTAGTGACATGGCGGAGTGATATAGAGGAGTGACGTGGAGGAGTGACATGGAGGAGGGACAGTGACATGGAAGACATATCGAAGTGACATGGATGAGTGACATGGAGGAGTGACAAGGAGGGTTGAGTTGGTGTAGCGACATGGAGGAGTGACATGGAGTAGCGACATGGAGGAGTGACATGAAGTAGTGACATGGAGGAGTGAGTTGGTGTAGTGACATGGAGGAGTGACTTTGAGTAGCAACATGGAGGAGTGACCTGGAGGAGTGACATGGAGGAGTGAAATGGTGGAGTGAAATGGAGGAGTGACATGGAGGAGTGACATGAAGTAGTGACATGGAGGAGTGAGTTGGTGTAGTGACATGGAGGAGTGACTTTGAGGAGTGACATGGAGGAGTGAAATGGTGGATTGACATGGAGGAGTGAGTTGTTAGAGCGACATGGAGGAGTGACATGGAGTAGCGACATGGAGGAGTGACATGGAGGAGCGACGTGGAGGAGTGACATGGAGGAGGGACATGGAGGAGCAACACGGAGGAGCAACATGGAGGAGTGACATTGAGTAGTGACATGGAGGATGGACATGGAAGACATATACAGATGACATGGAGGAGTGAACTGGAGGAGTGACATAAACGAGTGACATGGAGGAGTTACAAGGATGGTTGAGTTGGTGTATCAACATGTAGGAGTGACATGGAGTAGCGACATGGAGGAGTTACATTGGAGGTGTGACATAGAGGAGTGACATAGAGGAGTGATGTGGAGGAGTGACATGGAGGAGTGACAAGAAGGATTGCGTTTGTGTAGTGACATGGCGGAGGGACATAGATGAGTTACATGGAGAAGTGACAGGGTTGATCAGAAAGGAGGGTTTATATGGTGGAGTGACATGCAGGAGTTACATGAGGAGTGAGTTTGTGTAGCGACATGGAGGAGTGACATGGAGTAGCTACATGGAGGAGTTACATGGAGGAGTGACATGGAGGAGTAACCTAGAGGAGTGACATGGAGAAATAAAATGGAGGAGTGACATGGAGGAGTGAGTTGTTAAAGCGACATGGAGGAGAGACATGGAGGAGTGACATGGAGGAGTGACATGGAGGAGTAACATGGAGGAGTGACATAGAAGATTGATGTGGATGAGCAACACGGAGGAGCGACATGGAGGAGTGACATGGAGGAGTGAAATGTTGGAGTGACATGGAGGAGAGACATGGAGGAGTGATATGGAGGAGTGATAGAAGATTGATGTGGAGTAGTGACATGGAGGATGGACATGGAGGAGTGACTTGGAGAAGTCACAGGATTGATCAGGAAGGAGGGTTGATATGGTGGAATGACATTGTGGAGGGACATGGGTGAGTGACTTGGAGGAGTGACAAGGAGGAGCAACACGGAGGAGCGACATGGAGGAGTGACATGGAGGAGTGACATGGAGGAGGGACATGGAGGAGAAATATGGAGGAGTGACATGAAAGAGTGACATTGAGGAGTAACATTTAGGAGTGAGTTGGTGTAGTGACATGGAAGAGTGACTTTGAGTAGCGACATGGAGGAGTGACCTGGAGGAGTGACATGGAGGAGTGAAATGGTGGAGTGACATGGAGGTGTGACATGGAGGAGTGACATGGAAGACATATAGAAGTGACATGGAGGAGTGACAAGAAGGTTTGAGAGTGTGTAGTGACATGGCGGAGTGATATAGAGGAGTGACGTGGAGGAGTGACATGGAGGAGGGACAGTGACATGGAAGACATATCGAAGTGACATGGATGAGTGACATGGAGGAGTGACAAGGAGGGTTGAGTTGGTGTAGCGACATGGAGGAGTGACATGGAGTAGCGACATGGAGGAGTGACATGAAGTAGTGACATGGAGGAGTGAGTTGGTGTAGTGACATGGAGGAGTGACTTTGAGTAGCAACATGGAGGAGTGACCTGGAGGAGTGACATGGAGGAGTGAAATGGTGGAGTGAAATGGAGGAGTGACATGGAGGAGTGACATGAAGTAGTGACATGGAGGAGTGAGTTGGTGTAGTGACATGGAGGAGTGACTTTGAGGAGTGACATGGAGGAGTGAAATGGTGGATTGACATGGAGGAGTGAGTTGTTAGAGCGACATGGAGGAGTGACATGGAGTAGCGACATGGAGGAGTGACATGGAGGTGTGACTTGTAGGAGTGACATAGAGGAGCGACGTGGAGGAGTGACATGGAGGAGGGACATGGAGGAGCAACACGGAGGAGCAACATGGAGGAGTGACATTGAGTAGTGACATGGAGGATGGACATGGAAGACATATACAGATGACATGGAGGAGTGAACTGGAGGAGTGACATAAACGAGTGACATGGAGGAGTTACAAGGATGGTTGAGTTGGTGTATCAACATGTAGGAGTGACATGGAGTAGCGACATGGAGGAGTTACATTGGAGGTGTGACATAGAGGAGTGACATAGAGGAGTGATGTGGAGGAGTGACATGGAGGAGTGACAAGAAGGATTGCGTTTGTGTAGTGACATGGCGGAGGGACATAGATGAGTTACATGGAGAAGTGACAGGGTTGATCAGAAAGGAGGGTTTATATGGTGGAGTGACATGCAGGAGTTAAATGAGGAGTGAGTTTGTGTAGCGACATGGAGGAGTGACATGGAGTAGCTACATGGAGGAGTTACATGGAGGAGTGACATGGAGGAGTAACCTAGAGGAGTGACATGGAGAAATAAAATGGAGGAGTGACATGGAGGAGTGAGTTGTTAAAGCGACATGGAGGAGAGACATGGAGGAGTGACATGGAGGAGTGACATGGAGGAGTAACATGGAGGAGTGACATAGAAGATTGATGTGGATGAGCAACACGGAGGAGCGACATGGAGGAGTGACATGAAGTAGTGACATGGAGGAGGTTCATGGAGGAGTGACATGGAAGACATATAGAGGTGACATGGAGGAGTGACCTGGAGGAGTGAAATTGAGGAGTGAGTTGGTGTAGCGACATGGAGGATTGACATGGAGGAGTGACATGGAGGAGTGATATAGAGTAGCGACATGGAGGAGATATATGGAGGAGTGACATGGAGGAATGACATGGAGGAGTGACATGGAGGAGCGATATGGAGGAGTGACATGAAAGAGTGTAAAGGAGGAATGAGTTGGTGTAGCGACATGGAGTAGTGACATGAAGTAGTGACATTGAGGAGTGACATTGAGGAGTGAGTTGTTGTAGTGACATGGAGGAGTGACTTTGAGTAGCGACATGGAGGAGTGACCTGGAGGAGTGACATAAAGGATTGACATGGAGGAGGGACATGGAGGAGTAACATGGAAGAAGGAGTTGGTGGAGCGACATGGAGGAGTCACATGGAATAGCGACATTGGAGGAGTGACATGGAGGAGTGACATGGAGGATTGACATAGAGGATTGATGTGGAGTAGTGACATGGAGGATGGACATGGGGAAGTGACTTGGAGAAGTGACAAGGAGGAGCAACACGGAGGAGCGACATGGAGGAGTGACATGGAGTAGTGACATGGAGGATGGACATGGAGGAGTGAATTGGAGGAGTGACATTGAGGAGTGAGTTGGTGTAGTAACATGGAAGAGTGACATGCAGGGGTGACATGGAGGAGTGACCTGAAGGAGCTACATGGAGGAGTGAAATGGTGGAGTGACATGGAGGAGTGAGTTGTTATAGCGACATGGAGGAGAGAAATGGAGGAGTGATATGGAGGAGTGACATTGAGGAGTGAGTTGGTGTAGTAACATGGAAGAGTGACTTTGAGTAACGACATGGAGGAGTGACCTGGAGGAATGACATGGAGAAATTACATAGAGGAGTGACATGGAGGATTGACATAGAGTAGCAACATGGAGGAGATACATGGAGGAGTGACATGGAGGAATGACATGGAGGAGTGACATGGAGGAGGGACATGGAGGAGCGATATGGAGGAGTGACATGAAAGAGTGTAAAGGAGGATTGAGTTGGTGTAGTGTCATGGAGGAGTGACTTTGAGTAGCGACATGGGGAAGTGACCTGGAGGAGTGACATGGAGGAGTGAAATGGTGGATTGACATGGAGGAGTAACTTGGAGGTTTGAGTTGGTGTAGCGACATGGAGGAGTGACATGGAGTACCGACATGGAGGAGTGACATGAGGAATGAGTTGGTGTAGCGACATGGAGGAGTGACATGGAATAACGACATAGTGGAGTGACATGGAGGTGTGACATGGAGGCGTGACATAGATGAGTGACGTGGAGGAGTGACATGGAGGAGTGACATGGAGGAGTGACATGGAGGAGTAACATGAAAGAGTGAGTTGGTGTAGCGACATGGAGGAGTGACGTGGAGGAGTGACATGGAGGAGTGACATGGACGAGTGACATGAGGAGTGAGATTATGTAGCGACATGGAGGAGTGACATGGAGTAGCTACATGGAGGAGTTAGATGGAGGAATGACTTGGAGGAGCAACATGGAAAAGCGACATGGAGGAGTGACAAGGAGGATTGAGTTGGTGTAGCGACATGGAGGAGTGACATGGAGGAGTGACATAGAGGAGTGATGTGGAGGAGAGACATGGAAGAGTGACATGGAGAAGTGACAGGTCGGATCACAAAGGAAGATTGATAGGATAGAGTGACATGGAGGAGGGACATGGATGAGTGAATTGGAGGACTGACAAGGAGGAGCAACAAGGAGGAGCGACATGGAGGAGTGATATGGAGTAGCTACATGGAGGAGTGACATGGAGGAGTGACTTGGAGGATCAACACGGAGGAGCGACATGGAGGAGTGACATTAGGAATGAGTTGTTGTAGCTACATGGAGGAGTGACATGGAGGAGTGACATGGAGGAGCAACATGGAGGAGCGACATGGAGGAGTAACTTGGAGGAGTGACAGAAAGGAGTGACATGGAGGAGTGACATGGAGGAGTAACATGGAGGAAGGAGTTGGTGGAGCAACATGGAGGAGTCACATGGAGTAGCAACATGGAGGAGTAACATGAAAGAGTTAGTTTGTTTAGCGACATGAAGGACTGACATGGAATAGCGACATGGAGGAGTGATATGGAGGAGTGACATGGAGGAGTGACTTGGAGTAGCTACATGGAGGAGTTACATGGAGGAGTGACTTGGAGGAGCAACACGGAGGAGCGACATGGATGAGAGACATCGAGTATTTACATGATGGATGGACATGGAGGAGTGAAATGGAAGACATATAGAAGTGACATGGAGGAGTGACTTGCAGGATTGAAATGAAGGAGTGACATGGAGGAATGACATGGATGAGTGATATGGATTAGTGACAAGGAGGATTGAGTAGATGTAGTGACATGAGGAGTGACGTAGAGGAGAGACGTCGTGGAGTGAAATGGAGGAGTGACATGGAGGAGCAACATGAAGGAGCGACATGGAGGAGTGACAAGGAGTATTGAGTTGGTGTAGCAACATGGAGGAGTGACATGGAGGAGTAACATAGAGGAGTGACGTGGAGGAGAGACATGGAAGAGTGACATGGAGAAGTGACAGGTCGGATAAGCAAGGAAGATTGACAGGATGGAGTGACATGGAGGAGGGACATGGATGAGTGACATGGAGGACTGACATGGAGGAGTGAATTGGAGGAGTGAGAAGAAGTAGTGACATGGATGAGTGACATAAAGGAGTGACATGGAGGAATGACATGGATGAGTGACATGGAGGAGTGAGAAGAAGTAGTGACATAGAGGAGTGACATGGAGTAGCGACATAGAGGAATGACATGGAGTAGCGACATAGAGTAGTAACATGAGGAGTGAGTTTGTGTAGCGACATGGAGGCGTGACATGGAGGAGTGACATGGAGGAGTGATATAGAGTAGCGACATGGAGGAGATACATGGAGGAGTGAAATGGAGGAATGACATGGAGGAGTGACACGGAGGAGGGACATGGAGGAGCGATATGGAGGAGTGACATGAAAGAGTGTAAAGGAGGATTGAGTTTGTGTAGCGACATGTAGGAGTGACATGAAGTAGTGACATTGAGGAATGACATTGAGGAGTGAGTTGTTGTAGTGACATGGAGGAGTGACTTTGAGTAGCGACATGGAGGAGTGACCTGGAGGAGTGACATGGAGGAGTGAGTTGATGGAGCGACATGGAGGAGTCACATGGAATAGCAACATGGAGGAGTGACATGGAGGAGTGACATGGAGGAGTGACTTTGAGTAGCGACATGGAGGAGTGACCTGGAGAAGTGACATGGAGGAGTGACATGGAGGTGTAACATGGAGGAAGGAGTTGGTGGAGCGACATGGAGGAGTCACATGGAGGTGTGAAATGGAGGAGTGACATGGAGGTGTGACATAAACGAGTGACATGGAGGAATGACATGGATGAGTGACATGGAGGAGTGACTTTGAGTAGCGACATGGAGGAGTGACATGGAGTAGCGACATAGAGGAATGACATGGAGTAGCGACATAGAGTAGTAACATGAGGAGTGAGTTTGTGTAGCGACATGGAGGCATGACATGGAGGAGTGACATGGAGGAGTGATATAGAGTAGCGACATGGAGGAGATACATGGAGGAGTGAAATGGAGGAATGACATGGAGGAGTGACACGGAGGAGGGACATGGAGGAGCGATATGGAGGAGTGACATGAAAGAGTGTAAAGGAGGATTGAGTTTGTGTAGCGACATGTAGGAGTGACATGAAGTAGTGACATTGAGGAGTGACATTGAGGAGTGAGTTGTTGTAGTGACATGGAGGAGTGACTTTGAGTAGCGACATGGAGGAGTGACCTGGAGGAGTGACATGGAGGAGTGAGTTGATGGAGCGACATGGAGGAGTCACATGGAATAGCAACATGGAGGAGTGACATGGAGGAGTGACATGGAGGAGTGACTTTGAGTAGCGACATGGAAAAGTGACCTGGAGGAGTGACATGGAGGAGTGACATGGAGGTGTAACATGGAGGAAGGAGTTGGTGGAGCGACATGGAGGAGTCACATGGAGGTGTGAAATGGAGGAGTGACATGGAGGATCACCAAGGGAGATTGATAGGGTGGAGTGACATGGCTGAGGGACATGGATGAGTGACATGGAGAAGTGACCTGGAGGAGTGACATGGAGGTGTAACATGGAGGAAGGAGTTGGTGGAGCGACATGGAGGAGTCACATGGAGGAGTGACATTGAGGTGTGAGTTGGTGTAGTAACATGGAGGAGAGAAATGGAGGAGTGACATGGAGGAGTGACATTGAGGTGTGAGTTGGTGTAGTAACATGGAGGAGTGACTTTGAGTAGCGACATGGAGGAGTGACTTGGAGGAGGGACATGGAGGAGTGAAATGGTGGAGTGACATGGAGGAGTGAGTTGTTATAGCGACATGGAGGAGAGAAATGAACGAGTTACATGGAGGAGTGACATGGAAGAGTGACATAGAGGAGTGACGTGGAGGAGAGACATGGAGGAGTGAAATGGTGGAGTGACATGGAGGAGTGACATGGAGGAGTGAGTTGTTAGAGCGATATAGAGGAGAGACATGGAGGAGTGACATGTAGGAGTGACATAGAGGAGTGACATGGAGGAGAGACATGGAGGAGTGACATGGAGAAGTGACAGGGAGGATCAAAATGGAGGGTTGATATGGTGGAGTGACATCGCGGAGGGACATGGGTGAGTGACTTGGAGGAGTGACATGGAAGAGTGACATGGAGGAGTGAAATGGTGGAGTGACATGGAGGAGTGAGTTGTTAGAGCGACATGGAGGAGAGACATGGAGAAGTGACATGGAGGAGTGACATGAGGAGTGAGTTTGTGTAGCGACATGGAGGAGTGACCTGGAGGAGTGACATGGAGGAGTGAAATGGTGGAGTGACATGGAGGAGTGAGTTGTTAGAGCGACATGGAGGAGAGACATGGAGAAGTGACATGGAGGAGTGACATGAGGAGTGAGTTTGTGTAGCGACATGGAGGAGTGACATGGAGTAGCTACATGGAGGAGTTACATGGAGGAGTGACTTGGAGGAGCAACACGGAGGAGCGACATGGAGGAGTGACATGGAGTAGTGACATGGGGTAGCTACATGTAGGAGTTACAAGGAGGAGTGACTTGGAGGAGCAAGATGGAGGAGTGACATGGAGTAGTGACATGGCGTAGTGACATGGAGGAGTGACTTTGAGTAGCGACATGGAGGAGTGACCTGGAGAAGTCACATGGAGGAGTGAAATGGTGGAGTGACATGGAGGAGCGACATGGAGGATTGATGTGGAGGAGCAACAAGGAGGAGCGACATGAAGGAGTGACATGGAGTAGTGATATGGAGGAGGGACATGGAGGAGTGACTTGGAGAAGCGACAGGGTTGATCAGGAAGTAGGGTTGATATGGTGGAGTGACATCGTGGAGGGACATGGGTGAGTGACTTGGAGGAGTGACATGGAGGATGGACATGGAGGAATGACATGGAGGAGTGAAATGGTGGAGTGACATGGAGGAGTGAGTTGTTAGAGCGACATGGAGGAGTGACATGGAATAGCGACATGGAGGAGTGACATGGAGGAGTGACATAGAGGATTGATGTGTAGTAGTGACATGGAGGATGGACATGAAGGATTGACTTGGAGAAGTAACAGGGTTGATCAGGAAGGAGGGTTGATATGGTGGAGTGACATCGTGGAGGGACATGGGTTAGTGACTTGGAGGAGTGAAAAGGAGGAGCAACACGGAGGAGCGAAATGGAGGAGTGACTTGAAGGAGTGACAAGGAGGAGCAACACGGAGGAGCGACATGGAGGAGTGACATGGAGGAGTGAATTGGAGGAGTGACATAAAGGAGTGACATGGAGGAATGACATGGAGGAGTGACATGGAGGAGAGACATGGAGGAGCGATATGGAGGAGTGACATGAAAGAGTGTAAAGGAGGATTGAGTTTTGTGTAGCGACATGAAGGAGTGACTTTGAGTAGTGACATGGAGGAGTGACCTGGAGGAGAGACATGGAGGAGTGAAAGGGTGGAGTGACATGGAGGAGTGAGTTGTTAGAGCGACATGGAGGAGAGAAATGGAGGAGTGATATGGAGGAGTGATATTGAGGAGTGAGTTGGTGTAGTGACATGGAGGAGTGACTTTGAGGAGTGACATGGAGGAGTGAAATGATGGAGTGACATGTAGGAGTGAGTTGTTAGAGCGACATGGAGGAGTCACATGGAGTAGGGACATGGAGGAGTGACCTGGAGGAGTGACATGGAGGAGTGAGTTGTTATAGCGACATGAGGAGAGAAATGGAGGAGCGACATGGAGGAGTGACAAAGAGGTTCTAGTTGGTGTAGTGACATGGAGGAGTCACATGGAGGAGTGACATAGTGAATTGATGTGGAGGAGCAACACGGAGGAGCAACATGGATGAGTGACATGGAGTAGTGACATGGAGGAGGGACATGGAGGAGTGACTTGGAGGAGTGACATGGAGGAGTGAAATGGTTGAGTGACATGGAGGAGAGACATGGAGGAGTGACATGAAGGAGTGATTTGGAGAAGTGACAGGGTTGATCAGGAAGGATGGTTGATATGGTGGAGTGACATCGTGGAGGGACATGGGTGAGTGACATGGAGTAGCGATATGGAGAAGTGACCTGGAGGAGTGACATGGAGGAGTGAAATGGAGGAGTGACATATAGGAGTGAGTTGTTAGAGCGACATGGAGGACAGACATGGAGAAGTGACATGGAGGAGTGACATGAGTAATGAGTTGGTGTAGCGACATGGAGGAGTGACATGGAGGTGTGACAAGAAGGATTGAGTTGGTGTAGTGACATAGAGGAGTGACATGGAGGAGTGACGAGGAAAACATGTAGAAGTGAGTCGGAGGAGTGAGTCGGAGAAGTGACAATGTGGAGCTCCACGGATGAGAGACATGATATTGAAGACTTGGAGAAGTGACATGGTGGAGCGACATGGAAGAGTGACAAGGAGGAATGACATGGAGTAGCGATATGGAGGAGTGACATGGAGGAGTTAGTTGGTGAAGTGACATGGAGGAGTGAGTTGGTGGAATGACATAAAGGAGGGACATGGAGGAGCGATATGGAGGAGTGACATGAAAGAGTGTAAAGGAGGAATGACATGGATGACTGACATGGAGGAGTTACAAGGAGGGTTGAGTTGGTGTAGCGACATGGAGGAGTGACATGGAGTAGCGACATGGAGGAGTAACATGGAGGTGTGACATGGAAGACATATAGAAGTGACATGGATGAGTGACATGGAGGAGTGACATGGAAGAGCAACATGGAGTAGTGATGTGGAGGAGTGACATGAAGTAGTAACATGGAGGAGTGACATTGAGGAGTGAGTTGGTGTAGTGACATGGAGGAGTGACTTTGAGTAGCGACATGGAGGAGTGACCTCGAGGAGCGACATAGAGGAGTGAAATGGTGGAGTGACATGGAGGAGTGAGTTGTTATAGCGACATGGAGGAGAGAAATGAAGTAGTGACATGGAGGAGTGACATGGAGGAGTGACTTGGAGGATTGACGTGGAGGAGAAACATGGAAGAGTGACATGGAGAAGTGACAGGCCGGATCACCAAGGAAGATTGATAGGGTGGAGTGACATGTCGGAGGGACATGGATGAGTGACATGGAGGAGTGACATGGAGGAGTGAATTGGAGGACTAACATAAAGGAGTGACATGGAGGAATGACATGGATGAGTGACATGGAAGAGTGACAAGGAGGGTTTAGTTTGTGTAGCGACATGGAGGAGTGACATGAAGTAGTGATATGGAGGAATGACATTGAGGAGTGAGTTGGTGTAGTTACATGGAGGATTGACTTTGAGTAGTGACATGGAGGAGTGACCTGGAGGAGTGACATAGAGGAGTGAAATGGTGGAATGACATGTAGAAGTGACATAGAGGATTGATGTGGAGTAGTGACAAGGAGGAGCAACACGGAGGAGTGACATGGTGGAGTGAGATGGAGTAGTGACATGGAGGAGTGACATTGAGGAGTGAGTTGTTGTAGCGACATGGAGGAGTGACATGGAGTAGTTACATGGAGGAGCTACATGGAGGAGTGACATGGAGTAGTGACATGGAGTAGCTACATGTAGGAGTTACATGTAGTAGTTACATGGAGGAGTGACTTGGAGGAGCAACACGGAGGAGCGACATGGAGGAGTGACATGGAGATGTGACTTAGAGGAATGGTGTGGAGGAGCAACACGGAGGAGTGACATGGAGTAGTGACATGGAGGAGTGACATGGAGGAGGGACATGGAGGAGTGACTTAGAGGAGTCACATGGAGAAGTGACATGGATGAGTGACATGAGGAGTGAGTTTGTGTAGCGACATGGAGGAGTGACATGGAGTAGCTACATGGAGGAGTAACATGGAGGAGTGACTATGGAGGAGCAACATGGAGGAGTGACATAGAGGATTGATTTGGAGGAGCAACACGGAGGAGCAACATGGAGGAGTGACATGGAGTAGTGACATGGAGGAGGGATATGGAGGAGTGACTTGGAGAAGTGACAGAGTTGATCAGGAAGGAGGGTTGATGTGGTGGAGTCACATCGTGGAGGGACATGGGTGAGTGACTTGGAGGAGTGACATGGAGGAGCAACAAGGAGGAGAAACATGGAGGAGTGACATGGAGTAGTGACAAGGAGGATGGACATGGAGGAGTGACATGGAAGACATATAGAGATGACATGGAGGAGTGAATTGGAGTAGTGACATAAATGAGTTACGAGGAGGGTTGACATGGATGAGTGACATGGAGGAGTGACATAGAGGAGTGATGTGGAGGAGTGACATGGAGGAGTGACTTGAGGAATGAGTTGGTGTAGCACCATGGAGGAGTGACATGGAGGTGTTATATGGAGGAGTGACATAGAGGAGTGATGTGGAGGAGTGACATAGAGGAGTGACATGGAGGAGTGACTTGAGGAATGAGTTGGTGTAGCGACATGTAGGAGTGACATGGAGGTGTGACATGGAGGAGTGACATAGAGGAGTGATGTGGAGGAGTGACATAGAGGAGTGACATGGAGGAGTAACAAGGAGGGTTGAATTGGTTTAGCGACATAAACGACTGACATGGAGAAATGACATGGATGAGTTACATGGAGGAGTGACATAGAGGAGTGATGTGGAAGACATATAGAAGTGACATGGATGATTGATTGGAGGAGTGACATAAACGAGTGACATGGAGGAGTGACATGGAGTAGCGACATGGAGGAGTGACATGGATATGTGACATGAAGGAGTGATGTGGAGGAGTGACGTGGAGGAGTGAAATGTTGGAGTGACATGTAGGAGTAACTTGGAAGAGTGACATAAAGGGTTGACATGGAGGAGTGACATGGAGGAGTAACATGGAGGAAGGAGTTGGTGGAGCGACATGGAGGAGTCACATGGAATAGTAACATGAGGAGTGAGTTTGTGTAGCAACATGGAGGAGTGACATGGAGGAGTGACATGGAAGAGTGAGATAGAGTAGCGACATGGAGGAGATACATGGAGGAGTGACATGGAGGAATGACATGGAGGAGTGATATGGAGGAGGGACATGGAGGAGCGATATGGAGGAGTGACATGAAAGAGTGTAAAGGAGGATTGAGTTTGTGTAGCGACTTGGAGTAGTGACATGAACTAGTGACATTGAGGAGTGAGTTGGTGTAGTGACATGGAGGAGTGACTTTGAGTAGCGACATGGAGGAGTGACCTGAAGGAGTGACATGGAGGAGTGAAATGGTGGAGTGACATGGAGGAGTGAGTTGTTATAGCGACATGGAGGAGAGAAATGAAGGAGTGACATGGAGGAGTGACATGGAGGAGTGACTTGGAGGAGTGACATGGATGAGAAACATGGAAGAGTGACATGGAGAAGTGACAGGTCGGATAACCAAGGAAGATTGATAGGGTGGAGTGACATGGCGGAGGGACATGGATGAGTGACATGGAGGAGTGACATGGAAGAGCAACATGGAGGAGCGACGTGGAGGAGTGAGTTCGTGTGGTGACATGGAGGAGTGACTTTGAGTAGCGACATGGAGGAGTGACCTGGAGGAGTGACATGGAGGACTGAAATGGTGGAGTGAAATCCAGGAGTAAGTTTTTTGTCGCTACATGTCGCTACATGGAGGAGAGACATGGAGGAGTGACTTTGAGTAGCGACATGGAGGAGTGACCTGGAGGAGGGACATGGAGGAGTGAAATGGTTGAGTGACATGGAGGAGTTTGATGTTATAGCGACATGGAGGAGAGACATGGAGGAGTGACATAGAGGATTGATGTGGAGGAGCATCACGGCGGAGCGACAAGGAGGAGTGACATGGAGTAGCTACATTGAGGAGTTACATGGAGGAGTGACTTGGAGTAGAAACACGGAGGAGCGACATGGAGGAGTGACATAAGGAACAAGTTGTTGTAGCGACATGGAGGAGTGACATGGTGGAGTGACATGAAGTAATGACATGGAGGAGGGACATGGAGGAGTGACTTGGAGAAGTGACAGGGTTGATGAGGAAGGAGGGTTTATATGGTGGATTGACATGCAGGAGTGACATGAGGAGTGAGTTTGTGTAGCGACATTGAGGAGTGACATGGAGTAGCTACATGGAGGAGTGACATGGAGGAGTGACATGGAGATGTGACATGGAGGAGGGAAATGGATGAGTGACTTAGAGGAGTGACATGGAAGAGTGACATGGAGTAGCAACATGGAGGAGTTACATGGAGGAGTGACATGGAGTAGTGACATGGAGTAGCTACATGTAGGAGTTATATGGAGGAGTGACTTGGAGGAGCAATATGGAGGAGTGACATGGAGGAGTGACAAGGAGGATTGAGTTGGTGTAGCGACATGGAGGAGTGACATAGAGTAGCGAAATGGAAGAGTGACATGGAGGAGTGACATGGAGGAGCAACACGGAGGAGTGACATGGAAGAGTGACATGGAGAAGTGACAGGGCGGATCACCAAGGAAGATTGATATGGTGGAGTGACATGGCGGAGGGACATGGATGAGTGACATGGAGGAGTGACATGGAGGAGCAACATGGAGGAGCGACATGGAGGAGTGACAAGGAGGATTTAGTTGGTGTAGTGACATGGAGGAGTGACATAGAGTAGCGACATGGAGGAGTGACATGGAGGAGTGACATGGAGGAGCAACACGGAGGAGTGACATGGAGGAGTGACATGGAGGAGTGACAAAGAGAATTGATATGGAGGAGCAACACGGAGGAGCGACACGGAGGAGTGACATGGAGTAGTGACATGGAGGAGGGACATGGAGGAGTGACTTGGAGAAGTGACAGGGTTGATGAGGAAGAAGAGTTGATATGGTGGAGTGACATTGTGGAGGGACATGGAGGATGGACATTGAGGAGTGACATGGAAGACATATAGAAGTGACATGGAGGAGTGAAATGGTGGAGTGACATGGAGGAGTGACATGGAGGAGTGACATAGAGGATTGATGTGGAGTAGTGACATGGAGGATGGCATGGAGGAGTGACTTGGAGAAGAGACAGGATTGATCAGGAAGGAGGGTTGATATGGTGGAGTGACATCGTGGAGGGACATGGGTGAATGACTTGGAGGAGAGACATGGAGGAGTGACATGAAGGAGTGACATGAGGAGTGAGATTGTGTAGCGACTTGGAGGAGTGACATGGAGTAGCTACATGTAGGAGTTACATGGAGGAGTGACTTGGAGGAACAACATAGAGGAGTGACATAGAGGATTGATGTGGAGGAGCAACACGGAGGAGCGACATGGAGGAGTGACATGGAGTATTGACATGGAGGAGGGACATGGAGGAGTGACTTGGAGGAGTGACATGGAGGAGTGAAATGGTTGAGTGACATGGAGGAGAGACATGGAGGAGTGACATGGAGGAGTGACTTGGAGAAGTGACAGGATTGATCAGGAAGGAGGGTTGATATGGTGGAGTGAAATCGTGGAGGGACATGGGTGAGTGACTTGGAGGAGTGACAAGGAGGAGCAACACGGAGGAGCGACATGGAGGAGTGACATGGAGGAGTGACATGGAGGAGGGACATGGAGGAGCGATACGGAGGAGTGACATGAAAGAGTGACATTGAGGAGTAACATTTAGGAGTGAGTTGGTGTAGTGACATGGAAGAGTGACTTTGAGTAACGACATGGAGGAGTGAAATGGTGGAGTGACATGGAGGAGTGACATGGAGGAGTGAGTTTTTAGAGTGACATAGAGGAGAGACATGGAGGAGTGACTTTGAGTAGCGACATGGAGGAGTGACCTGAAGGAGTGACATGGAGGAGTGAAATGGTGGAGTGACATGGAGGAGTGAGTTGTTAGAGTGACATGCAGGAGAGACATGGAGGAGTGACATGGAGGAGTGACATAGAGGATTGATTTGGAGTAGTGACAAGGAGGAGTAACATGGGTGAGTGACTTGGAGGAGTGACAAGGAGGAGCAACACGGAGGAGTGACATGGTGCAGTGACATGGAGTAGTGACATGGAGGATGGACATGGAGGAGTGACATGGAAGACATATTGAGGTGACATGGAGGAGTGAATTGGAGGAGTGACATAAAGGATTGACATGGAGGAGTTACAAGAAGTAGTGAAATGGAGGAGTGACATAGAGTAGCGACATAGAGTAGTAACATGAAGAGTGAGTTTGTGTAGCGACATGGAGGAGAGTGACATGGAGTAGCGACACAGAGTAGTAACATGAGGAGTGGGTTTGTGTAGCGACATGGAGGAGTGACATGGAGGAGTGACATGGAGGAGTGACATAGAGTAGCGACATGGAGGATATACATGGAGGAGTGACATGGAGGAATAACATGGAGGAGTGACATGGAGGAGGTACATGGAGGAGCGATATGGAGGAGTGACATGAAGTAGTGACATTGAGGAGTGACATTGCGGAGTGAGTTGGTGTAGCGACATGGAGGAGTGACTTGGTGTAGCGACATGGAGGAGTGATATGAAGTAGTGACATGGAGGAGTGATATGAAGTAGTGACATGGAGGAGTCACATGGAGTAGCGACAAGGAGGAGTGACGTGGAGGAGTGACTTTGAGTAGCGACATGGAAGAGTGACCTGGAGGAGTGACATGGAAGAGTGAAATGGTGGAGTGACATGGAGGAGTGAGTTGTTATAGCGACATGGAGGAGAAACATGGAGGAGTGACATGGAGGAGTGACATGGAGGAGTGACATAGAGGATTGACGTGGAGGAGAGACATGGAGAAGTGACATGGAGGACTGACATGGAGGAGTGACGTGGAGGAGAGACATGGAAGAGTGACATGGAGAAGTGACAGGGCGGATAACCAAGTAGGGTTGATATGGTGGAGTGACATCGCGGAGGGACATGGTGAGTGACTTGGAGAAGTGACATGGAGGAGTGACAAGAAGGATTGAGTTGGTGTAGTGACATGGAGGAGTGACTTTGAGTAGCGACATGGAGAAGTGACATGGAAGAGGGACATGATTGAGTGACATGGAGGAATGACATAAAGGAGTGACATGGAGGAATGACATGGATGAGTTACATGGAGGAGTGAGAAGAAGTAGTGACATGGAGGATTGACATTGAGGAGTGAGTTGGTGTAGCGACATGGAGGATTGACATGGAGGAGTGACATGGAGGAGTGATATAGAGTAGCGAAATGGAGGAGATATATGGAGGAGTGACATGGAGGAATGACATGGAGGAGGGACATGGAGGAGCGATATGGAGGAGTGACATGAAAGAGTGTAAAGGAGGAATGAGTTGGTGCATTGACATGGAGGAGTGACATGGAGAAGCGACATGGAGAAGTGACATGGAAGAGTGAGTTGGTGTAGCGACATAGAGGGTTGATGTGGAGGAGCAACATGGAGGAGCGACATGGAGGAGTGACATGAGTAGTGACATGGAGGATTGACATGGAGGAGTAACATGGAGGAGTGACAAGGAGGGTTGAGTTTGTGTATTGACATGGAAGAGTGACATGTAGTAGTGACATGGAGGAGTGACTTTGAGTATCGACATGGAGGAGTGACCTGGAGGAGTGACATGGAGGAGTGAAATGGTGGAGTGACATGGAGGAGTGAGTTGTTAGAGCGACATGGAAGAGAGACATGGAGGAGTGACATGAGTAGTGACATGGAGTATTGACATGGATGAGTGACATGGAGGAGTGACAAGGAGTGTTGAGTTTGTGTATTGACATGGAGGAGTTACATGTAGTAGTGACATGGAGGAGTGACAGTGAGGAGTGAGTTGGTGTAGTGACATGGAGGAGTGACTTTGAGTATCGACATAGAGGAGTGACCTGGAGGAGTGACATGGAGGAGTGAAATGGTGGAGTGACATGGAGGAGTGAGTTGTTAGAGCGACATGGAGGAGAGACATGGAGGAGTGACATGGAGGAGTTACATAGAGGATTGATATGGAGGAGCAACACAGAGGAGTGAAAAGGTGGAGTGACATGGCGTAGCTACATGGAGGAGTTACATGGAGGAGTAACTTGGAGGAGTGACATGGAGGAATGACATGGATGAGTGATATGGGGGAGTGACAAGGAAGATTGAGTTGATGTAGTGACATGAGGAGTGAAGTAGAGGAGAGACGTCGTGGAGTGAAATGGAGGAGTGACATGGAGGAGCAACATGAAGGAGCGACATGGAGGAGTGACAAGGAGGATTGAGTTGGTGTAGCGACATGGAGGAGTGGCATGGAGGAGTGACATAGAGGAGTGACGTAGAGGAGAGATATGGAAGAGTGACATGGAGAAGTGACAGGTCGGATAACCAAGGAAGATTGATAGGATGGAGTGACATGGAGGAGGGACATGGAGGAGTGAAATGAGGAATGACATAAAGGAGTGACATGGAGGAATGACATGGATGAGTGACATGGAGGAGTGAGAAGAAGTAGTGACATGGATTAGTGACATTGAGGAGTGAGTTGGTGTAGCGACATGGAGGATTGACATGGAGGAGTGACATGGAGGAGTGATATAGAGTAGCGACATGGAGGAGATATATGGAGGAGTGACATGGAGGAATGACATGGAGGAGGGACATGGAGGAGCGATATGGAGGAGTCACATGAAAGAGTGTAAAGGAGGAATGAGTTGGTGTAGCGACATGGAGTAGTGACATGAAGTAGTGACATTGAGGAGTGACATTGAGGAGTGAGTTGTTGTAGTGACATGGATTAGTGACTTTGAGTAGCGACATGGAGGAGTGACATGGAGTAATGACATGGAGGAGTGACATGGAGGAGGGACATGGAGGAGCGACATTGAGGAGTGACATTGAGGAGTGAGTCGGTGTAGTGACATAGAGGAGTGACTTTGAGGAGTGACATGGAGGAGTGAAATGGTGGAGTGACATGGAGGAGTGAGTTGTTAGAGCGACATGGAGGAGTGACATGGAGTAGCGACATGGAGGAGTGACATGAGTAATGAGTTGGTGTAGCGACATGGAGGAGTGACATGGAGGTGTGACACGTAAGAGTGACATAGAGGAGCGACGTGGAGGAGTGACATGGAGGAGGGACATGGAGGAGTGACATGGAGGAGGGACATGGAGGAGTGACATTCAAGACATATAGAAGTGACATGGATGAGTGACATGGAGGAGTGATAAGAAGGATTGAGTTGGTGTAGTGACATGGAGGAGTGACTTTGATTAGCGACATGGAGGAGTGACCTGGAGGAGTGACATGGAGAAGTGAGTTGTTAGAGCGACATGGATGAGTGACATGGAGTAATGACATGGAGGAGTGACATGGAGGAGGGACATGGAGGAGCGACATTGAGGAGTGACATTGAGGAGTGAGTCGGTGTAGTGACATAGAGGAGTGACTTTGAGGAGTGACATGGAGGAGTGAAATGGTGGAGTGACATGGAGGAGTGAGTTGTTAGAGCGACATGGAGGAGTGACATGGAGTAGCGACATGGAGGAGTGACATGAGTAATGAGTTGGTGTAGCGACATGGAGGAGTGACATGGAGGTGTGACACGTAAGAGTGACATAGAGGAGCGACGTGGAGGAGTGACATGGAGGAGGGACATGGAGGAGTGACATGGAAGACAAATAGAAGTGACATGGATGAGTGACATGGAGGAGTGACATAGAGTAGGGACATGGAGGAGATACATGGAGGAGTGACTTGGAGGAGTGAAAAGGAGGAGCAACACGGAGGAGCGAAATGGAGGAGTGACATGGAGTAGTGACTTGGAGGATGGACATGGAGGAGTGACAGGGTTGATCATGAAGGAGGGTTGATATGGTGGAGTGAAATCGTGGAGGGACATGGGTGAGTGACTTGGAGGAGTGACAAGGAGGAGCAACACGGAGGAGTGACATGAGGAGTGAGTTTGTGTAGCAACACGGAGGAGCGACATGGAGGAGTGACATGGAGTAGTGACATGGAGTAGCTACATGGAGGAGTTACATGGATGAATGACTTGGAGGAGTTACAAGGAGGTTTGAGTTGGTGTAGCGACATGGAGGAGTGACATGGAGTACCGACATGGAGGAGTGACATGAGGAATGAGTTGGTGTAGCGACATGGAGGAGTGACATGGAGGTGTGACATGGAGGAGTGACAAGGAGGGTTGAGTTGGTATAGTGACATGGAGGAGTGACATGGAATAACGACATAGTGGAGTGACATGGAGGTGTGACATGGAGGCGTGACATAGATGAGTGACGTGGAGGAGTAACATGGAGGAGGGACATGGAGGAGTGACATGGAAGACATATAGAAGTGACATGGATGAGTGACAAGAAGGATTGAGTTGGTGTAGTGACATGGAGGAGTGACTTTGAGTAGCAACATGGAGGAGTGACCTGGAGGAGTGACATGGAGGAGTGAAATGGTGGAGTGACACGGAGGAGGGATATAGATGAGTTACATGGAGGAGTGACATGGAAGAGCAACATGGAGGAGCGACGTGGAGTAGTGAGTTGGTGGAACGACATGGAGGAGTCACATGGAGTAGCGACATGGAGGAGTGATATGAAGTAGTGACATGGAGGAGTCACATGGAGGAGTGACCTGGAGGAGTGACATGGAGGATTGAAATGATGGAGTGACATGGAGGAGTGAGTTGTTATAGCGACATGGAGGAGAAACATGGAGGAGTGACATAGAGGAATTATGTGGAGGAGAGACATGGAAGAATGACATGGAGAAGTGACATGGAGGAGTGACGTGGAGGACAGACATGGAAGAGTGACATGGAGAAGTGACAGGGCGGATAACCAAGTAGGGTTCATATGGTGGAGTGACATCGCGGAGGGACATAGGTGAGTGACTTGGAGGAGTGACATGGAGGAGTGACATGGAGGAGTCACATGGAGGAGTGACATGTAGGAGTCACCTGGAGGAGTAACTTGGAGGAGCAACATGGAGGAGTGACATAGAGGATTGATGTGGAAAAGCAACACGGAGGAGCGACATGGAGGAGTGACATGGAGTAGTGACATGGAGGATGGACATGGAGGATTAACATGGAAGACATATAGAGATGACATGGAGGAGTGAATTGGAGGAGTGACATAAACGAGTGACATGGAGGAATGACATGAATGAGTGACATGGAGGAGTTACAAGGAGGTTTGAGTTGATGTAGCGACATGGAGGAGTGACATGGAGTACCGACATGGAGGAGTGACATGAGGAATGAGTTGGTGTAGCGACATGGAGGAGTGACATGGAGGTTTGACATGGAGGTGTGACAAGAAGGGTTGAGTTGGTGTAGCGACATGGAGGAGTGACATGGAATAACGACATGGTGGAGTGACATGGAGTTGTGACATGGAGTCGTGACATAGATGAGTGACGTGGAGGAGTGACATGGAGGAGGGACATGGAGGAGTGACATGGAAGACATATAGAAGTGACATGGATGAGTGACAAGAAGGATTGAGTTGGTGTAGTGACATGGAGGAGTGACTTTGAGTAGCGACATGGAGGAGTGACCTGGAAGAGTGACATGGAGGAGTGAAATGGTGGAGTGACATGGAGGAGTAACTTGGAATAGTGACATAAAGGATTGACATGGAGGGGTGACATGGAGGAGTAACATAAAGGGTTGACATGGAGGAGTGACATGGAGGAGTGAAAAGGAGGAGTAACATAAAGGGTTGACATGGTGTAGCGACATGGAGGAGTGACAGAGTAGCGACATGGAGGAGTGACATGGAAGAGTGAGTTGGTGTAGCGACATGGAGGATGGACAAAGAGGTTTGAGTTGGTATATTGATATGGAGGAGTGACATGAAGAAGCGACATGGAGAAGTGACATGGAAGAGTGAGTTGGTGTAGCAACATGGAGCACTGATATGGAATAGCGACATGGAGGTGTGACATGGAGGAGCAACACGGAGGAGTGACATGGAGGATGGACAAAGAGGTTCTAGTTGGTGTATTGACATGGAGGAGTCACATGGAGGAGTGACATAGAGAATTGATGTGGAGGAGCAACACGGAGGAGCAACATGGAGGAGTGACATGGAGTAGTGACATGGAGGAGGGACATGGAGGAGTGACTTGAAGAAGTGACAGGATTGATCAGGAAGAAGGGTTGATATGGTGGAGTGACATCGTGGAGGGACATGGGTGAATGACTTGGAGAAGTGACATTGAGGAGTAACATTTAGGAGTGAGTTGGTGTAGCGACATGGAGGAGTGACATGGAGAAGCGTCATGGAAGAGTGACATGAGTAATGAGTTGGTGTAGCGACATGGAGGAGTGACATGGAATAAACACATGGAGGAGTGACATGGAGGTGTGACATGGAGGAGTGACATAGAGGAGCGACGTGGAGGAGTGACAAGGCAGAGGGACATGGAGGGGTTACATGGAAGACATATAGAAGTGACATGGAGGAGTGACAAGAAGGTTTGAGTGTGTGTAGTGACATGGCGGAGTGACATAGAGGAGTGAGGTGGAGGAGTGACATGGAGGAGGGACAGTGACATGGAAAACATATCGAAGTGACATGGATGAGTGACATGGAGGAGTGACATGGAGGAGTGACATGGAGGAGATACATGGAGGACCGATATGGAGGAGTGACATGAAAGAGTGTAAAGGAGGATTGAGTTTGTGTAGCGACATGGAGGAGTGACATGAAGTAGTGACATTGAGGAGTGACATTGAGGAGTGAGTTGGTGTAGTGACATGGAGGAGTGACTTTGAGTAGCGACATGGAGGAGTGACCTGGAGGAGTGACATGGAGGAGTGAGTTGTTATAGCGACATTGAGGAGAGAAATGGAGGAGTGACATGAAGGAGTGACATTGAGGAGTAAGTTGGTGTAGCGACATGGAGGAGTGACCTGGAGGAGTAACATGGAGGCGTGAAATGGTGGAGTGACATGGAGGAGTGACATGGATGAGTGACTCGGAGGAGTGACATGGAGGAGCAACACGGAGGAGCGACATGGAGGAGTGACATGGAGTAGTGACATGGAGTAGCTACATGTAGGAGTTAAATGGAGGAGTGACTTGGAGGAGCAACAAGGAGGATTGACATGGAGAACATATAGAGGTGACATGAAGGAGTGAATTGGAGGAGTGACATAAAGTAATAACATGGAGGTGTTACATTGAGGAGTGAGTTGATGTAGCGACATGGAGGAGTGAAATGGAGTAGCGACATAGAGTAGTAACTTGAGTAGTGAGTTTGCGTAGCGACATGGAGGAGTGACATGGAGGAGTGACATGGAGGAGATACATGGAGGAGTGACATGGAGGAATGACATGGAGGAGTGACATGGAGGAGGGACATGGAGGAGCGATATGGAGGAGTGACATGAAAGAGTGTAAAGGAGGATTGAGTTTGTTGTAGCGACATGGAGGAGTGACATGAAGTAGTGACATTGAGGAGTGACATTGAGGAGTGAGTTGGTGTAGTGACATGAAGGAGTGACTTTGAGTAGCGACATGGAGGAGTGACCTGGAGGAAAGACATGGAGGAGTGAAAGGGTGGAGTGACATGGAGGAGTGAGTTGTTATAGCGACATGGAGGAGAGAAATGGAGGAGTGATATGGAGGAGTGAGTTGGTGTAGTGACATGGAGGAGTGACTTTGAGAAGTGACATGGAGGAGTGAAATGATGGAGTGACATGTAGGAGTGAGTTGTTAGAGCGACATGGAGGAGTCACATGGAGTAGGGACACGGAGGAGTGACATGGAGGAGCAACATGGAGGAGCGACATGGAGGAGTGACAAGGAGGATTGAGTTGGTGTAGCGACATGGAGGAGTGACATGTTGGAGCAACACGGAGGAGTGACATGGAGGATGGACAACGAGGTTCGAGTTGGTGTATTGACATGGAGGAGTGACATGGAGAAGCGACATGGAGAAGTGACATGGAGGAGCAACACGGAGTAGTGACATGGAGGATGGACAAAGAGGTTTGAGTTGTTGTATTGACATGGAGGAGTGACATAGAGAATTGATGTGGAGGAGCAACACGGAAGAGCAACATGGAGGAGTGACATGGAGTAGTGGACATGGAGGAGGGACATGGAGGAGTGACTTGGAGAAGTGACAGGATTGATCAGGAAGGAGGGTTGATATGGTGGAGTGACATCGTGGAGGGACATGGGTGAATGACTTGGAGGAGTGACATGGAGGAGTGACATGGAGGAGTTACATGAGGAGTTAGTTTGTGTAGCGACATGGAGGAGTGACATGGAGGAGTGACATGGAGGAGTTACATGAGGAGTTAGTTTGTGTAGCGACATGGAGGAGTGACATGGAGTAGCTACATGTAGGAGTTACATGGAGGAGTGACTTGGAGGAGCAACATAGAGGAGTGACATAGAGGCTTGACATGGAGGAGGGACTTGGAGGAGTGACATGGAGGAGTGAAATGTTGGAGTGACATGGAGGAGAGACATGGAGGAGTGATATGGAGGAGTGACATAGAAGATTGATGTGGAGTAGTGACATGGAGGATGGACATGGAGGAGTGACTTGGAGAAGTCACAGGATTGATCAGGAAGGAGGGTTGATATGGTGGAATGACATTGTGGAGGGACATGGGTGAGTGACTTGGAGGAGTGACAAGGAGGAGCAACACGGAGGAGCGACATGGAGGAGTGACATGGAGGAGTAACATGGAGGAGGGACATGGAGGAGAAATATGGAGGAGAGACATGAAAGAGTGACATTGAGGAGTAACATTTAGGAGTGAGTTGGTGTAGTGACATGGAAGAGTGACTTTGAGTAGCGACATGGAGGAGTGACCTGGAGGAGTGACATGGAGGAGTGAAATGGTGGAGTGACATGGAGGTGTGACATGGAGGAGTGACATGGAAGACATATAGAAGTGACATGGAGGAGTGACAAGAAGGTTTGAGAGTGTGTAGTGACATGGCGGAGTGATATAGAGGAGTGACGTGGAGGAGTGACATGGAGGAGGGACAGTGACATGGAAGACATATCGAAGTGACATGGATGAGTGACATGGAGGAGTGACAAGGAGGGTTGAGTTGGTGTAGCGACATGGAGGAGTGACATGGAGTAGCGACATGGAGGAGTGACATGAAGTAGTGACATGGAGGAGTGAGTTGGTGTAGTGACATGGAGGAGTGACTTTGAGTAGCAACATGGAGGAGTGACCTGGAGGAGTGACATGGAGGAGTGAGTTGGTGTAGTGACATGGAGGAGTGACTTTGAGGAGTGACATGGAGGAGTGAAATGGTGGAATGACATGGAGGAGTGAGTTGTTAGAGCGACATGGAGGAGTGACATGGAGTAGCGACATGGAGGAGTGACATGGAGGTGTGACTTGTAGGAGTGACATAGAGGAGCGACGTGGAGGAGTGACATGGAGGATGGACATGGAGGAGTGACATGAAGTAGTGACAAGGAGGAGTGAGTTGGTGTAGTGACATGGAGGAGTGACTTTGAGGAGTGACATGGAGGAGTGAAATGGTGGAATGACATGGAGGAGTGAGTTGTTAGAGCGACATGGAGGAGTGACATGGAGTAGCGACATGGAGGAGTGACATGTAGGTGTGACTTGTAGGAGTGACATAGAGGAGCGACGTGGAGGAGTGACATGGAGGATGGACATGGAGGAGTGACATGGAAGACATATACAGATGACATGGAGGAGTGAACTGGAGGAGTGACATAAACGAGTGACATGGAGGAGTTACAAGGATGGTTGAGTTGGTGTAGCAACATGTAGGAGTGCCATGGAGTAGCGACATGGAGGAGTGACATGGAGGTTTGACATGGAGGAGTGACATAGAGGAGTGATGTGGAGGAGTGACATGGAGGAGTGACAAGAAGGATTGCGCTTGTGTAGTGACATGGCGGAGGGACATAGATGAGTTACATGGAGGAGTGAAATGGAAGAGCAACATGGAGGAGCGACGTGGAGGAGTGAGTTGGTCGAGCGACATGGGGGAGTCACATAGAGTAGTGAAAGGAGGAGTGACATGAAGTAGTGACATGGAGGAGTGACATGAGCAATGAGTTGGTGTAGCGACATGGAGGAGTGACTTTGAGTACCGACATGGATGAGTGACCTGGAGGTGTGACATGGAGGAGTGAAATGGTGGAGTGACATGGAGGAGTAACTTGAAGGAGTGACATTAAGGATTGACATGGAGGAGTGACCTGGAGGAGTAACATGGAGGAAGGAGTTGGTGGAGCAACATGGAGGAGTAACATGGAATAGCGACATGGAGGAGTGACATGGAGGAGTGACATAGAGGATTGATGTGTAGTAGTGACATGGATGAAGGACATGAAGGAGTGATTTGGAGAAGTGACAGGGTTGATCAGGAAGGATGGTTGATATGGTGGAATGACATCGTGGAGGGACATGGGTGAGTGACATGGAGGAGGGACATGGAGGAGCGATATGGAGGAGTGAAATGAAAGAGTGTAAAGGAGGATTGAGTTTGTGCAGCTACATGGAGGAGTGACATGAAGTACTGACATTGACGAGTGACATTGAGGTGTGAGTTGGTGTAGTGACATGAAGGAGTGACTTTGAGTAGCGACATGGAGGAGTGACCTGGAGAAGTGACATGGAGGAGTGAAATGCTGGAGTGACATGGAGGAGTGAGTTGTTATAGAGACATGGAGGAGAGAAATGGAGGAGTGATATGGAGGAGTGACATTGAGGTGTGAGTTGGTATAGTAACATGGAGGAGTGACTTTGAGTAGCGATATGGAGAAGTGACCTGGAGGAGTGACATGGAGGAGTGAAATGGAGGAGTGACATGTAGGAGTGAGTTGTTAGAGCGACATGGAGGAGAGACATGGAGAAGTGACATGGAGGAGTGACATGAGTAATGAGTTGGTGTAGCGACATGGAGGAGTGACATGGAGGTGTGATATGGAGGAGTGACATAGAGGAGCGACGTGGAGGAGTGACATGGAAGAGTGACAAGAAGGATTGAGTTGGTGTAGTGACATGGAGGAGTGACATGGAGGAATGACGAGGAAAACATGTATAAGTGAGTCGGAGGAGTGAGTCGGAGGAGTGACAATGTCGAGCTACACGGATGAGAGACATGATATTGAAGACTTGGAGAAGTGACATGGTGGAGCGACATGAAAGAGTGACAAGGAGGAATGACATGGAGTAGCGATATGGAGGAGTGACATGGAGGAGTTAGTTGGTGAAGCGACATGAAGGAGTGAGTTGGTGGAATGACATAAAGGAGGGACATGGAGGAGCGATATGGAGGAGTGACATGAAAGAGTGTAAAGGAGGAATGACATGGATGACTGACATGGAGGAGTTACAAGGAGGGTTGAGTTGGTGTAGCGACATGGAGGAGTGACATTAGTAATGAGTTGGTGTAGCGACATTGAGGAGTGACATGGAATAACGACATGGAGGAGTGACATGGAGGTGTGACATGGAAGACATATAGAAGTGACATGGATGAGTGACATGGAGGAGTGACATGGAAGAGCAACATGGAGTAGCGATGTGGAGGAGTAAACATGAAGTAGTGACATGAAGGAATGACATTGAGGAGTGAGTTGGTGTAGTTACATGGAGGATTGACTTTGAGTAGCGACATGGAGGAGTGACATGAAGTAGTGACATGGAGGAATGACATTGAGGAGTGAGTTGGTGTAGTTACATGGAGGATTGACTTTGAGTAGCGACATGGAGGAGTGACCTGGAGGAGTGACATGGAGGAGTGAAATGGTGGAATGACATGGAGGAGTGAGTTGTTAGAGCGACATGGAGGAGAGACATGGAGGAGTGACATGCAGGAGTGACATAGAGGATTGATGTGGAGTAGTGACAAGGAGGAGCAACACGGAGGAGTGACATGGTGGAGTGAGATGGAGTAGTGACATGGAGGAGTGACATTGAGGAGTGAGTTGGTGTAGCGACATGGAGGAGTGACATGGAGTAGCTACATGGAGGAGCTACATGGAGGAGTGACATGGAGTAGTGACATGGAGTAGCTACAAGTAGGAGTTACATGTAGTAGTTACATGGAGGAGTGACTTGGAGGAGCAACACGGAGGAGCGACATGGAGGAGTGACATGGAGATGTGACTTAGAGGAATGGTGTGGAGGAGCAACACGGAGGAGTGACATGGAGGAGTGACATGGAGTAGTGACATGGTGGAGTGACATGGCGTAGGGACATGGATGAGTGACTTAGAGGAGTCACATGGAGAAGTGACATGGATGAGTGACATGAGGAGTGAGTTTGTGTAGCGACATGGAGGAATGACATGGAGTAGCTACATGGACGAGTAACATGGAGGAGTGACTATGGAGGAACAACTTGGAGAAGTGACAGAGAGGATTGATTTGGAGGAGCAACACGGAGGAGCAACATGGAGGAGTGACATGGAGTAGTGACATGGAGGAGGGATATGGAGGAGTGACTTGGATAAGTGACAGGGTTGATCAGGAAGGAGGGTTGATATGGTGGAGTCACATCGTGGAGGGACATGGGTGAGTGACTTGGAGGAGTGACATGGAGGAGCAACAAGGAGGAGAAACATGGAGGAGTGACATGGAGTAGTGACAAGGAGGATGGACATGGAGGAGTGACATGGAAGACATATAGAGATGACATGGAGGAGTGAATTGGAGTAGTGACATAAACGAGTTACGAGGAGGGTTGACATGGATGAGTGACATGGAGGAGTGACATAGAGGAGTGATGTGGAGGAGTGACATGGAGGAGTGACTTGAGGAATGAGTTGGTGTAGCGACATGGAGGAGTGACATGGAGGTGTTATATGGAGGAGTGACATAGAGGAGTGATGTGGAGGAGTGACATAGAGGAGTGACATGGAGGAGTGACTTGAGGAATGAGTTGGTGTAGCGACATGGAGGAGTGACATGGAGGTGTGACATGGAGGAGTGACATAGAGGAGTGATGTGGAGGAGTGACATAGAGGAGTGACATGGACGAGTAACAAGGAGGGTTGAATTGGTTTAGCGACATAAACGAGTGACATGGAGAAATGACATGGATGAGTTACATGGAGGAGTGATATAGAGGAGTGATGTGGAAGACATATAGAAGTGACATGAATGATTGAATTGGAGGAGTGACATAAACGAGTGACATGGAGGAGTGACATGGAGTAGCGACATGGAGGAGTGACATGGATATGTGACATGGAGGAGTGATGTGGAGGAGTGACTTGGAGGAGTGAAATGGTGGTGTGACATGTAGGAGTAACTTGGAAGAGTGACATAAAGGGTTGACATGGAGGAGTGACATGGAGCAGTAACATGGAGGAAGGAGTTGGTGGAGCGACATGAGGAGTCACATGAGGAGTGAGTTTGTGTAGCAACATGAAGGAGTGACATGGAGGAGTGACATGGAAGAGTGAGATAGAGTAGCGACATGGAGGAGATACATGGAGGAGTGACATGGAGGAATAACATGGAGGAGTGATATGGAGGAGGGACATGGAGGAGCGATATGGAGGAGTGACATGAAAGAGTGTAAAGGAGGATTGAGTTTGTGTAGCGACTTGGAGTAGTGACATGAACTAGTGACATTGAGGAGTGAGTTGGTGTAGTAACATGGAGGAGTGACTTTGAGTAGCGACATGGAGGAGTGACCTGAAGGAGTGACATGGAGGAGTGAAATGGTGGAGTGACATAGAGGAGTGAGTTGTTATACCGACATGGAGGAGAGAAATGAAGGAATGACATGAAGGAGTGACATGGAGGAGTGACTTGGAGGAGTGACATGGATGAGAAACATGGAAGAGTGACATGGAGAAGTGACAGGTCGGATAACCAAGGAATATTGATAGGGTGGAGTGACATGGCGGAGGGACGTGGATGAGTGACATGGAGGAGTGACATGGAAGACCAACATGGAGGAGCGACGTGGAGGAGTGAGTTCTTGTAGTTACATGGAGGAGTGACTTTGAGTACCGACATGGAGGAGTGACCTGGAGGAGTGACATGGAGGACTGAAATGGTGGAGTGAAATCCAGGAGTGAGTTTTTATAGCGACATGGAGGAGAGACATGGAGGAGTGACTTTGAGTAGCGACATGGAGGAGTGACCTGGAGGAGGGACATGGAGGAGTGAAATGGTGGAGTGACATGGAGGACTGTGATGTTATAGCGACATGGAGGAGAGACATGGAGGAGTGACATAGAGGATTGAGGTGGAGGAGCATCACGGCGGAGCGACAAGGAGGAGTGACATGGAGTAGCTACATTGAGGAGTTACATGGAGGAGTGACTTGGAGAAGAAACACGGAGGAGCGACATGGAGGAGTGACATAAGGAATGAGTTGTTGTAGCGACATGGAGGAGTGACATGGAGGAGTGACATGGAGTAATGACATGGAGGAGGACATGGAGGAGTGACTTGGAGAAGTGACAGGGTTGATGAGGAAGGAGGGTTTATATGGTGGATTGACATGTAGGAGTGACATGAGGAGTGAGTTTGTGTAGCGACATTGAGGAGTGACATGGAGTAGCTACATGGAGGAGTGACATGGAGAAGTGACATGGAGGAGTGATATGAGGAGTGAGTTTGTGTAGCGACATGGAAGAGTGACATGGAGTAGCAACATGGAGGAGTTACATGGAGGAGTGACATGGAGTAGTGACATGGAGTAGCTACATGTAGGAGTTACATGGAGGAGTGACTTGGAGGAGCAATATGGAGGAGTGACATGGAGGAGTGACAAGGAGGATTGAGTTGGTGTGGCGACATGGAGGAGTGACATAGAGTAGCGACATGTAGGAGTGACATGGAGGAGTGAAATGGTGGAGTGACATGGAGGAGTGATATGGAGGAGTGAGTTTTTAGAGTGACATAGAGGAGAGACATGGAGGAGTGACTTGTAGGAGTGACATGGAGGAGTGAGTTGTTAGAGCGACATAGAGGAGAGACATGGAGGAGTGACATGTAGGAGTGACATGGTGGAGTGATATCGCGGAGGGACATGGGTGAGTGACTTGGAGAAGTGACATGGAGGGTTGACATGGAGGAGTGACTTGGAGGAGCAACACGGAGGAGCGACATGAAGGAGGGACATGGAGGGGTGACATGGAAGACATATAGAAGTGACATGGAGGAGTGACTTGGAGGAGTGACATAAAGGAGTGACATCGTGGAAGGACATGGGTGAGTGACTTGGAGAAGTGACATGGAGGAGCAACACGGAGGAGTGACATGGAGGAGTGACATGGAGTAGTGACATGGAGGATGGACATGGAGGAGTGACATGGAAGACATATAGAGGTGACATGGAGGAGTGAATTGGAGGAGTGAAATAAAGGAGTGACATGGAGGAGTGACATGAAGTAGTGACATGGAGGAGTGACATTGAGGAGTGACTTGGTGTAGTGACATGGAGGATTGACTTTGAGTAGCGACATGGAGGAGTGACATGGAGGAGCTACATGGAGGAGAGACATAGAGTAGCGACATGGAGGAGTGACATGGAGGAATGACACGGAGGAGTGACATGGAGGAGTGACATGAAAGAGTGTAAAGGAGGGTTGAGTTTGTTTAGCGACATGGAGGAGTGACTTTGAGTAGCGACATGGAGGAGTGAAATGGAGGATTGACATGGAGGAGTGAGTTGTTAGAGCGATATAGAGGAGAGACATGAAGGAGTGACATGAAGGAGTGACATTGAGGAGTAAGTTGGTGTAGCGACATGGAGGAGTGACCTGGAGGAGTGACATAGAGGAGTTTCGTGGAGGAGAGACATGGAGGAGTGACATGGAGAAGTGACAGGGCGGATAACCAAGGAGGGTTGATATGGTGGAGTGATATCGCGGAGGGACATGAAGTAGTGACATTGAGGAGTGACATTGAGGAGTGAGTTGGTGTAGTGACATGGAGGAGTGACTTTGAGTAGCGACATGGAGGAGTGAAATGGAGGTGTGACATGGAGGAGTGAGTTGTTAGAGCGATATAGAGGAGAGACATGGAGGAGTAAGTTGGTGTAGCGACATGGAGGAGAGAAATGAAGGAGTGACATGGAGGAGTGACATGGAGTAATGACATGGAGGAGGGACATGGAGGAGTGACTTGGAGAAGTGACAGGGTTGATGAGGAAGGAGGGTTTATATGGTCGATTGACATGCAGGAGTGACATGAGGAGTGAGTTTGTGTAGCGACATTGAGGAGTGACATGGAGTAGCTACATGGAGGTGTGACATGGAAGAGCAACATGGAGGAGCGACGTGGAGGAGTGAGTTGGTGGAGCGACATGAAGGAGACACATGGAGGAGTGACATAGAGGATTGATGTGGAGGAGCATCACGGCGGAGCGACATGGAGGAGTGACATGGAGAAGCTACATGGAGGAGTAACATGGAAGAGTGAGTTGGTGTAGCGACATGGACGACTAACTTGGAATAGCGACATGGAGGAGTGACATGGAGGAGTGACATGGATGAGTGACATAGAGAATTGATGTGGAGGAGCAATACGGAGGAGTGACTTGGAGGAGTGACATGAGGTGTGAGTTTGTGTAGCGACATGGAGGAGTGACATGGAGTAGCTACATGGAGGAGTTACATGGAGGAGTGACTTGGAGGAGCAACACGGAGGAGGGACATGGAGGAGTGACATGGAGTAGTGACATGGAGTAGCTAAATGTAGGAGTTACATGGAAGAGTGACTTGGAGGAGCAACATGGAGGAGTGACATAGAGGATTGAAGTGGAGGAGCAACACGTTGGAGCGACATGGAGGAGTGACATGGAGTAGTGACATGGAGGAGGGACATGGAGGAGTGACTTGGAGAAGTGACAGGGTTGATCAGGAAGGAGGGTTGATATGGTGGAGTGACATCGTGGAGGGACATGGGTGAGTGACTTGGAGGAGTGACATGGAGGAGCAATTCGGAGGAGCAAAATGGAGTAGTGACATGGAGGATGGACATGGAGGAGTGACATGGAGGAATGACATGGATGAGTGACATGGAGGAGTGACATGGAGGAGTGAGTTGTTAGAGCGACATGGAGGAGTGACATGGAGTAGTGACATGGAGTAGCTACATGTAGGAGTTACATGGAGGAGTGACTTGGAGGAGCAACATGGAGGAGTGACATAGAGGATTGAAGTGGAGGAGCAACACGGAGGAGCGACATGGAGGAGTCACATGGAGTAGTGACATGGAGGTGGGACATGGAGGAGTGACTTGGAGAAGTGACAGTGTTGATCAGGAAAGAGGGTTGATATGGTGGAGTAACATCGTGGAGGGACAAGGGTGAGTTACTTGGAGGAGTGAAATGGAGGAGCAACACGGAGGAGCAACATGGAGGAGTGACATGGAGTAGTGACATGGAGGAGTGACATGGAGTAGTGACATGGAGGATGGACATGGAGGAGTGACATGGAAGACATATAGAGGTGACATGGAGGAGTGACATGGAGGAGTAACTTGGAGGAGTGACGTACAGGAGTGACCTGGAGGAGTGACATGGAGGATTGATGTGGAGTATTGACATGGAGGAGTAACATGGAATAGCGACATAGAGGAGTGACATGGAGGAGTGACATAGAGGATTGATGTGGAGTAGTGACATGTAGGATGGACATGGAGGAGTGACTTGGAGAAGTGACAGGTTTGATCAGTAAGGAGGATTGATATGGTGGAGTGACATGGCAGAGGGACATGGATGAGTGACTTGGAGGAGTGACATGGAGGAGTGACATGGAGGAGTGACATGAGGAGTGAGTTTGTGTAGTGACATGGAGGATTGACATATAGTAGCTACATGGAGGAGTTACATGGAGGAGTGACTTGGAGGAGCAACACGGAGGAGCGACATGGAGGAGTGACATGGAGTAGTGACATGGAGGAGCTACATGTAGGAGTTACATGGAGGAGTGACTTGGAGGAGTAACATGGAGGAGTGACATAGAGGATTGATGTGGAAGTAGTGACAAGGAGGAGTAACATGGGTGAGTGACTTGGAGGAGTGATAAGGAGGAGCAACACGGAGGATTGACATGGTGGAGTGACATGGAGTAGTGACATGGAGGATGGACATGGAGGAGTGACATGGAAGACATATTGAGGTGACATGGAGACATGGAGGAGTGACATTGGAGGAGTGACTGGAGGAGTACAAGGATAGGAAATGGAGGAGTGACAAGAGAGGACATAGTAGACATGAGGGATGACCTGGAGGAGTGACATAGAGTAGCGAACATGGAGGAGTGGTTTTTAGTGCGACATGGAGGAGAGTGGAGAAGTGACATGAAGAGTGACATAAACGACTGACATGGAGGATGACATGGAGGAGTGAGGAGTGACATGGAGGAGGTCATGGAGGAGCGATATGGAGGAGTTACATGAGAGTAGTGACATTGAGGAGTGACATGGAGGAGTGAGTTGGTGTAGTAACATGGAGGAGTGACTTTGAGTAGCGACATGGAGGAGTGACCTGGAGGAGTGACATGGAGGAGTGAAATGGTGGAGTGACATGGAGGAGTGAGTTGTTAGAGCGACATGGAGGAGAGATATGGAGGAGTGACATGGAGGAGTGACATGGAGGAGTGACTAGAGGAGTGATGTGGAGGAGAGACATGGAAGAGTGACATGGAGAAGTGACAGGTCGGATCACCAAGGGAGATTGATAGGGTGGAGTGACATGGCGGAGGGACATGGATGAGTGACATGGAGGAGTGACATGGAGGAGTGACTTGGAGGAGTGACATGAAGTAGTGACATGAGGAATGACATGGATGAGTGACATGGAGGAGTGACAAGGAGGGTTGAGTTTGTGTAGCGACATGGAGGAGTGACATGATGTATCGACATGGAGGAGTGACCTGGAGGAGTGACAAGAAGGAGTGAAATGGTGGAGTGACATGGAGGAGTGAGTTGTTAGAACGACATGGAGTAGAGACATGGAGGAGTGACATAGAGGAGTGACATGGAGTAGTGACATGGAGTAGCTACATGTAGGAGTTACATGGAGGAGTGACATGGAGGAGCGACATGGAGGATTGATGTGGAGGATCAACAAGGAGGAGCAACACGGAGGAGTGACATGGAATAGTGACATGGAGGATGGACATGGAGCAGTGACATGAAAGACATATAGAGGTGACATGGAGGAGTGAATTGGAGGAGTGACATGGAGGATGGACATGGAGGAGTGACATGGAGGAATGACATGGATGAGTGACATGGAGGAGTGACATGGAGGAGTGTGTTGTTATAGCGACATGGAGGAGAAACAAGGAGGAGTGACATGGAGGAGTGACATGGAGGAGTGACATAGAGGAGTGACGTGGAGGAGAGACATGGAGAAGTGACATGGAGGACTGACATGGAGGAGTGACATAGAGGAGTGACGTGGAGGAGATACATGGAGGAGTGACATGGAGGAATGACATGGAGGAGTGACATGAAGTAGTGACATTGAGGAGTGACATTGAGGCGTGACATTGAGGAGTGAGTTGGTGTAGTGACATGGAGGAGTGACCTGGAAGAGTGAGTAGGTGTAGCGACATGGAGGATGGACATGGAGGAGTGACATGGAAGACATATAGAAGTGACATGGAGGAGTGACTTTGAGTAGCGACATGGAAGAGTGACCTGGAGGACTGACATGGAGGAGTGAAATGGTGGAGTGACATAGAGGAGTGAGTTGTTAGAGCGACATGGAGGAGAGACATGGAGAAGTGACATGGAGGAGTGACATAAACGAGTGACATGGAGGAATGACATGGATGAGTGACCTGGAGGAGTGACATGGAGGAGTGACATGGAGTAGTGACATGGAGTAGCTACATGTAGGAGTTACATGGAGGAATGACTTGGAGGAGCAACATGGAGGAGTGACACAGAGGTTAGATGTGGAGGAGCAACACGGAGGAGTGACATGGAATAGTGACATGGAGGATGGACATGGAGCAGTGACATGAAAGACATATAGAGGTGACATGGAGGAGTGAATTGGAGGAGTGACATAAATGAGTGACATGGAGGAATGACATGGATGAGTGACATGGAGGAGTGACTTTGAGTAGCGACATGGAGGAGTGACCTGGAGAAGTGACATGGAGGAGTGAAATATTGGAGTGACATGGAGGAGCGACATGGAGGAGTGACTTGGAGAAGTGACAGGGTTGATCAGGAAGTAGGGTTGATATGGTGGAGTGACATCGTGGAGGGACATGGGTGAGTGACATGGAGGAGTGAAATGGTGGAGTGACATGGAGGAGTGTGTTGTTATAGCGACAAGGAGGAGAAACATGGAGGAGTGACATGGAGGAGTGACATGGAGGAGTGACATGGAGGAGCAACACGGAGAAGTGACATGGAAGAGTGAGTTGGTGTAGCGACATGGAGGACTGACATGGAATAGCGACATGGAGGAGTGACATGGAGGAGTGAAATGGAGGAGTGACATAGAGGGTTGATGTGGAGGAGCAACACGGAGGAGCGACATGGAGGAGTGACATGAGTAGTGACATGGAGGATTGACATGGAGGAGTGACAAGGAGGGTTGAGTTTGTGTATTGACATGGAGGATTGACTTTGAGTATCGACATGGAGGAGTGACAGTGAGGAGTGACATGGAGGAGTGAAATGGTGGAGTGACATGGAGGAGTGAGTTGTTAGAGCGACAAGGAGGAAAGACATGGAGGAGTGACATGGAGGAGTTACATAGAGGTTTGATGTGGAGGAGCAACACGGAGGAGTGAAAAGGTGGAGTGACATGGAGTAGCTACATGGAGGAGTTACATGGAGGAGTGACTTGGAGGAGTGACATGGAGGAATGACATGGATGAGTGATATGGGGGAGTGAGAAGGAGGATTGAGTTGGTGTAGTGGCATGATGAGTGACGTAGAGGAGAGTCGTCGTGGAGTGAAATGGAGGAGTGACATGGAGGAGCAACATGAAGGAGTGACATGGAGAAGTGACAGGTCGGATCACCAATGAAAGATTGATAGGATGGAGTGACATGGAGGAGGGACATGGATGAGTGACATGGAGGAGTGAATTGGAGGAGTGACATAAAAGAGTGACATGGAGAAATGACATGGATGAGTGACATGGAGGAGTGAGAAGAAGTAGTGACATGGAGGAGTGATATTGAGGAATGAGTTGGTGTAGCGACATGGAGGTTTGACATGGAGGAGTGATATAGAGTAGCGACATGGAGGAGTGACATGGAGGAGTGATATAGAGTAGCGACATGGAGGAGTGACATGAAGTAGTGACATGATGGATGGACATGGAGGAGTGAAATGGAAGACATATAGAAGTGATATGGAGGAGTGACAAGGAGGTTTGAGTTGGTGTAGTGACATGAGGAGTGACGGAGAGGAGAGATGTCGTGTAGTGAAATGGAGGAGTGACATGGAAGAGTGACATGGAGAAGTGACAGGTCGGATAACCAAAGAAGATTGATAGGATGGAGTGACATGGAGGAGGGACATGATTGAGTGACATGGAGGAGTGACATGGAGGAGTGAATTGGAGGAATGACATAAAGGAGTGACATGGAGGAATGACATGGATGAGTGACATGGAGGAGTGAGATTGAGGAGTGAGTTGGTGTAGCGACATGGAGGATTGACATGGAGGAGTGACATGGAGGAGTGATATATAATAGCGACATATAGGATATATATGGAGGAGTGACATGGAGGAATGACATGGAGGAGGGACATGGAGGAGCGATATGGAGGAGTGACATGAAAGAGTGTAAAGGAGGAGTGAGTTGGTGTAGCGACATGGAGTAGTGACATGAATTAGTTACATTGAGGATTGACATTGAGGAGTGAGTTGTTGTAGTGACATGGAGGAGTGACTTTGAGTAGCAACATGGAGGAGTGACCTGGAGGAGTGACATGGAGGAGTGAGTTGTTATAGCGACATGGAGGAGAGAAATGGAGGAGTGACATGGAGGAGTGAGTTGATGGAGCGAAATGGAGGAGTCACATGGAGGAGTGACATGGAGGGGTGACATGGAGGAGTAACATGGAGGAAGGAGTTGGTGGAGCGACATGGAGGAGTCACATGGAGGTGTGACATGGAGGAGTGACATAGAGGAGTGACGTGGAGGAGTGACATGAGGAGGGACATGGAGGAGTGACATTCAAGACATATAGAAGTGACATGGATGAGTGACATGGAGGAGTGACAAGAAGGTTTGAGTTGGTGTAGTGACATGGCGGAGGGACATAGATGAGTTACATGGAGGAGTGACATGGAAGAGCAACATGGAGGAGCGACGTGGAGGAGTAAGTTGGTGGAGCGACATGGAGGAGTCACATGGAGTAGGGACATGGAGGAGTGACATGAAGTAGTGACATGGAGGAGTGACATTGAGGAGTGAGTTGGTGTAGTGACATAGAGGAGTGACTTTGAGTAGCGACATGGAGGAGTGACAAGAGTAATGAGTTGGTGTAGCGACATGGATGAGTGACATGGAGGTGTGACATGGAGGAGTTACATGGAGGAGTGACATGGAGTAGCGACATGGAAGACATATAGAAGTGACATGGAGGAGTGACAAGAAGGATTGAGTTGATGTAGTGACATGGCGGAGGGACATAGATGAGTTACATGTATGAGTGACATGGAAGAGCCACATGGAGGAGCGACGTGGAGGAGTAAGTTGGTGGAGCGACATGGAGGAGTGACATGGAGTAGGGACATGGAGGAGTGACATGGAGGAGTGACATGGAGGAGCAACATGGAGGAGAGACATGGAGGAGTGATAAGGAGGATTGAGTTGGTGTAGCGACATGGAGGAGTGATATAGAGTAGCGACATGGAGGAGTGACATGGAGGAGTGACATGGAGAATTGATGTGAAGGAGCAACACGGAGGAGCGACATGGAGGAGTGACATGGAGTAGTGACATGGAGAAGCTACATGGAGGAGTTACATGGAGGACTGACTTGGAGGAGCAACACGGAGGAGCGACATGGAGGAGGGACATGGAGGAGTGACATGTAGGAGTGACATAAAGGAGTGACGTGGAGGAGAGACATGGAGGAGTGACATGGAGAAGTGACAGGGCGGATCAAAAAGGAGGGTTGATAAGGTGGAGTGACATCGCGGAGGGACATGGGTGAGTGACTTGGAGGAGTGACATGGAAGAGTGACATGAGGAGTGAGTTTGTGTAGCGACATGGGGGAGTGACATGGAGTAGCTACATGGAGGAGTTACATGGAGGACTGACTTGTAGGAGCAACACGGAGGAGCGACATGGAGGAGTGACTTGGAAGACATATAGAAGTGACATGGAGGAGTGAATTGGAGGAGTGACATAAAGGAGTGACATGGAGGAATGACATGGATGAGTGACATGGAGGAGTGACTTTGATTAGCGACATGGAGGAATGACCTGGAGGAGTGACATGGATGAGTGAAATGGTGGAGTGACAGGTCGGATCACCAAGGGAGATTGATAGGGTGGAGTGACATGGCGGAGGGACATGGATGAGTTACATTGAGGAGTGACATGGAGGAGTGAATTGGAGGAGTGACATAAAGGAGTGACATGAGGAATGACATGGATGAGTGACATGGAGGAGTGACAAGGAGGGTTGAGTTTGTGTAGCGACATGGTAGAGTGACATGGAGAAGTGACAGGGCGGATAACCAAGGAAGATTGATATGGCGGAGGGACATGGATGAGTGACATGGAGGAGTGACACGGAGGAGCAACATGGAGGATCAACATGGAGGAGTGACATGGAAGAGTGAGTAGGTGTAGCGACATGGAGGATGGACATGGAGGAGTGACATGGAAGACATATAGAAGTGACATGTAGGAGTGAATTGGAGGAGTGACATAAAGGAGTGACATGGAGGAATGACATGGATGAGTGACATGGAGGAGTGAGAAGAAGTAGTGACATGGAGGAGTGACATTGAGGCGTGAGTTGGTGTAGCGACATGGAGGATTGATATGGAGTAGCGAAATAGAGTAGTAACATGAGGAGTGAGTTTGTGTAGCGACATGGAGGAGTGACATGGAGGAGTGACATGGAGGAGTGACATGGATGAGTGACATGGAGGAGTGACAAGAAGGATTGAGTTGGTGTAGTGACATGGAGGAGTGACTTTGAGTAGCGACATGGAGGAGTGACCTGGAGGAGTGACATGGAGGAGTGAAATGGTGGAGTGACATGGAGGAGTGACATGGAGGAGTGACATGAGGAGTGAGTTCGTGTAGCGACATGGAGGAGTGACATGGAGTAGTGACATGGAGTAGCTACATGTAGGAGTTACATGGAGGAGTGACTTGGAGGAGCAACATGGAGGAGTGACATGGAGGAGTGACATGGAGTAGTGACATGGAGTAGCTACATGTAGGAGTTACATGGAGGAGTGACTTGGAGGAGCAACATGGAGGAGTGACAGAGGATTGATGTGGAGGAGCAACACGGAGGTGTGACATGGAGGAGTGACAAGGAGGGTTGAGTTTGTGTAGCGACATGGAGGAGTGACATGGAGGAGTGACATGAAGGAGTGACATACAGGATTGATGTGGAGTAGTAACATGGAGGATGGACATGGAGGAGTGACTTGAAGAAGTGACATGGAGTAGCTACATGGAGGAGATACATGGAGGAGTTACTTGGAGGAGTGACATGAGGAATGACATGGATGAGTGATATGGGGGAGTGACAAGGAAGATTGAGTTGGTGTAGTGACATGAGGAGTGACGTAGAGGAGAGACGTCGTGGAGTGAAATGGAGGAGTGACACGGAGGAGTGACTTGGAGTAGCTACATGGAGGAGTTACATGGAGGATTGACATGGAGGAGAAACCTAGAGGAGTGACATGGAGGAGTGACATGGAGGAGTGATTTGTTAGAGCGACATGGAGGAGACACATGGAGGAGTGACATGGAGGAGTGACATGGAGGAGCAACATGGAGGAGTGACATAGAAGATTGATGTGGAGGAGCAACACGGAGGAGCGTTATGGATGAGTGACATGGAGTAGTGACATGGAGGATGGACATGGAGGATTGACATGGAAGACATATAGAGATGACATGGAGGAGTGAATTGGAGGAGTGACATAAATGAGTGACATGGAGGAATGATATGGATGAGTGACATGGAGGAGTGAGAAAAAGTAGTGACATGGAGGAATGACATGGTGGAGTGACATGAGGAGTGAGTTGTAATAGCGACATGGAGGAGAGAAATGGAGGATTGATGTGGAGGAGCAACACGGAGGAGCGACATGGAGGAGTGACATGGAGTAGTGACATGGAGGATGGACATGGAGGAGTGACATGGAAGACATATAAAGGTGACATGGAGGATTTAATTGGAGGAGTGACATAAAGGAGTGACATGGAGGAATGATATGGATGAGTGACATGGAGGAGTGACAAAAAGTAGTGACATGGAGGAGTGACATTGAGGAGTGAGTTGGTGTAGCACATGGAGGAGTGACATGGAGGAGTGACATGGAGGAGTGACTAGGAGGAATGACATGGAGGAGTGACATGGAGGAGGGACATGGAGGAGCGATATGGAGGAATGACCTGGAGGAGTCACGTGGAGGAGTGACATGGAGGAGTGACATAGAGGATTGATGTGGAGGAGCAACACGGAGGAGCAACATGGAGGAGTGACATGGAGTAGCTACATGGAGGAGATACATGGAGGAGTGACTTGGAGGAGTGACATGGCGGAGGGACATGGATGAGTGACTTGGAGGAGTGACATGGAGGAGTGACATGGAGGAGGGACATAGAGAAGTGACTTGGAGAAGTGACAGGGTTGATCAGAAAGGAGGGTTTATATGGTGGAGTGACATGCAGGAGTTACATGAGGAGTGAGTTTGTGTAGCGACATGGAGGAGTGACATGGAGTAGCTACATGGAGGAGTTACATGGAGGATTGACATGGAGGAGTAACCTAGAGGAGTGACATGGAGAAATAAAATGGAGGAGTGACATGGAGGAGTGAGTTGTTAAAGCGACATGGAGGAGAGACATGGAGGAGTGACATGGAGGAGTGACATGGAGGAGCAACATGGAGGAGTGACATAGAAGATTGATGTGGAGGAGCAACACGGAGGAGCGACATGGAGGAGTGACATTGAGTAGTGACATGGAGGAGGTTCATGGAGGAGTGACATGGAAGACATATAGAGGTGACATGGAGGAGTGACATGGAGGAGTGACAAGAAGGGTTGAGTTGGTGTAGTGACATGGAGGAGTGACTTTGAGTAGATACATGGATGAGTGACCTGGAGGAGTGACATGGAGGAGTGAGTTGTTAGAGCGATATGGAGGAGTGACATAGAGGAGTGACGTGGAGGAGAGACATGGAGGAGTGACATGAAGAAGTGACAGGGCGGATCAAAAAGGAGGGTTGATATGGTGGAGTGACATCGCGGAGGCAGATGGGTGAGTGACTTGGAGGAGTGACATGGAAGAGTGACATGAGGAGTGAGTTTGTGTAGCGACACGGAGGAGTGACATGGAGTAGCTACATGGAGGAGTTACATGGAGGACTGACTTGGAGGAGCAACACGGAGGAGCGACATGGAGGAGGGACATGGAGGATTGACTTGGACGACATATAGAAGTGACATGGAGGAGTGAATTTGAGGAGTGACATAAAGGAGTGACATGGAGGAATGACATGGATGAGTGACATGGAGGAGTGACTTTGAGTAGCGACATGGAGGAGTGACCTGGAGGAGTGACATGGAGGAGTGAAATGGTGGAGTGACATGGAGGAGTGACATGGAGGAGTGACATGAGGAGTGAGTTCATGTAGCGACATGGAGGAGTGACATGGAGTAGTGACATGGAGTAGCTACATGGAGGAGTTACATGGAGGAGTGACTTGGAGGAGTGACATGGAGGAATGACATGGATGAGTGATATGGGGGAGTGACAAGGAAGATTGAGTTGGTGTAGTGACATGAGGAGTGACGTAGAGGAGAGACGTCGTGGAGTGAAATGGAGGAGTGACATGGAGGAGCAACATGAAGGAGCGACATGGAGGAGTGACAAGGAGGATTGAGTTGGTGTAGCGACATGGAGGAGTGACATGGAGGAGTGACATAGAGGAGTGACGTGGAGGAGAGACATGGAAGAGTGACATGGAGAAGTGACAGGTCGGATAAAAAAGGAAGATTGATAGGATGGAGTGACATGGAGGAGGGACATGACTGAGTGACATGGAGGAGTGACATGGAGGAGTGAATTGGAGGAATGACATAAAGGAGTGACATGGAGGAATGACATGGATGAGTGACATGGAGGAGTGAGAAGAAGTAGTGACATGGAAGAGTGACATTGAGGAGTGAGTTGGTGTAGCGACATGGAGGATTGACATGGAGGAGTGACATGGAGGAGTGATATAGAGTAGCGACATGGAGGAGATATATGGAGGAGTGACATGGAGGAATGACATGGAGGAGTGACATGGAGGAGCGATATGGAGGAGTGTAAAGGAGGAATGAGTTGGTGTAGCGACATGGAGTAGTGACATGAAGTAGTGACATTGAGGAGTGACATTGAGGAGTGAGTTGTTGTAGTGACATGGAGGAGTGACTTTGAGTAGCGACATGGAGGAGTGACCTGGAGGAGTGACATAAAGGATTGACATGGAGGAGTGACATGAAGGAGTAACATGGAAGAAGGAGTTGGTGGAGCGACATGGAGGAGTGACATGGAGGGTTGACATAGAGGATTGATGTGGAGTAGTGACATGGAGGATGGACATGGGGAAGTGACTTGGAGAAGTGACAAGGAGGAGCAACACGGAAGAGCCACATGGAGGAGTGACATGGAGTAGTGACATGGAGGATGGACATGGAGGAGTGAATTGGAGGAGTGACATTGAGGAGTGAGTTGGTGCAGTAACATGGAAGAGTGACATGGAGGGGTGACATGGAGGAGTGACATAGAGTAGTGACATGGAGGAGTGAGTTGGTGGAGTGACATGGAGGAGTGAGTTGTTAGAGCGACATGGAGGAGAGACATGGAGGAGTGATATGGAGGAGTGACATTGAGGAGTGAGTTGGTGTAGTAACATGGAAGAGTGACTTTGAGTAGCGACATGGAGGAGTGACCTGGAGGAGTGACATGGAGGAGTGAAATGGTGGAGTGACATGGAGGAGTGAGTTGTTAGAACGACATGGAGGAGAGACATGGAGAAATGACATGGAGGAGTGACATGGAGGATTGACATAGAGTAGCAACATGGAAGATATACATGGAGGAGTGACATGGAGGAATGACATGGAGGAGTGACATGGAGGAGCGATATGGAGGAGTGACATGAAAGAGTGTAAAGGAGGATTGAGTTGGTGTAGTGACATGGAGGAGTGACTTTGAGTAGCGACATGGAGGAGTGACCTGGAGGAGTGACATGGAGGAGTGAAATGGTGGAGTGACATGGAGGAGTAACTTGGAGGAGTGACATAAAGGATTGACATGGAGGAATGACGTGGTGGAGTGACATGGAGGAGTGAGTTGTTAGAGCAACATGGAGGAGAGACATGGAGAAGTGACATGGATGAGTGACATAGAGGAGTGATATGAAGTAGTGACATGGAGGAGTGATATGAAGTAGTGACATGGAGGAGGGACATAGATGAGTTACATGGAGGAGTGACATGGAGGAGTGACTTTGAGTAGCGACATGGAGGAGTGACCTGGAGGAGTGACATGGAAGAGTGAAATGGTGGAGTGACATGGAGGAGTGAGTTGTTATAGCGACATGGAGGAGAAACATGGAGGAGTGACATGGAGGAGTGACATGGAGGAGTGACATAGAGGATTGACGTGGAGGAGAGACATGGAGAAGTGACATGGAGGACTGACATGGAGGAGTGACATAGAGGAGTGACGTGGAGGAGAGACATGGAAGAGTGACATGGAGAAGTGACAGGGCGGATAACCAAGTAGGGTTGATATGGTGGAGTGACATCGTGGAGGGACATGGTGAGTGACTTGGAGAAGTGACATGGAGGAGTGACAAGAAGGATTGAGTTGGTGTAGTGACATGGAGGAGTGACTTTGAGTAGCGACATGGAGGAGTGACCTGGAGGAGTGACATGGAGGAGTGAAATGGTGTAGTGACATGGAGGAGTAACTTGGAGGAGTGACATAAAGGATTGGCATGGAGGAGTGACATAGAGGAGTAACATGGAGGAGTAACAAAGGGTTGACATGGAGGAGTGACATGGAGGAGTGAAAAGGAGGATTGAGTTGGTGTAGCGACATGGAGGAGTGACATAGAGTACCGACATGGAGGAGTGACATGGAGGAGTGACATGGAGGAGCAACACGGAGAAGTGACATGGAAGAGTGAGTTGGTGTAGCGACATGGAGGATGGACAAAGAGGTTTGAGTTGGTGTATTGACATGGAGGAGTGACATGGAGAAGCGACATGGAGAAGTGACATGGAAGAGTGAGTTGGTGTAGCGACATAGAGGGTTGATGTGGAGGAGCAACATGGAGGAGCGACATGGAGGAGTGACATGAGTAGTGACATGGAGGATTGACATGGAGGAACAACATGGAGGAGTGACAAGGAGGGTTGAATTTGTGTATTGACATGGAGGAGTGACATGTAGTAGTGACATTGAGGAGTGACAGTGAGGAGTGAGTTGGTGTGTAATGACATGGAGTAGTGACTTTGAGTATCGACATGGAGGAGTGACCTGGAGGAGTGACATGGAGGAGTGAAATGGTGGAGTGACATGGATGAGTGAGTTGTTAGAGCGACATGGAAGAGAGACATGGAGGAGTGACATGGAGGAGTTACATAGAGGATTGATGTGGAGGAGCAACACGGAGGAGTGAAAAGGTGGAGTGACATGGAGTAGCTACATGGAGGAGTTACATGGAGGAGTGACTTGGAGGAGTGACATGGAGGAATGACATGGATGAGTGATATGGGGGAGTGACAAGGAAGATTGAGTTGGTGTAGTGACATGAGGAGTGACGTAAAGGAGAGACGTCGTGGAGTGAAATGGAGGAGTGACATGGAGGAGCAACATGGAGGAGCGACAGGTCGGATAACCAAGGAAGATTGATAGGATGGAGTGACATGGAGGAGGGACATGATTGAGTGACATGGAGGAATGACATAAAGGAGTGACATGGAGGAATGACATGGAGGAGTAACATGGAGGAAGGAGTTGGTGGAGCGACATGGAGGAGTCACATGGAGGTGTGACAAGGAGGAGTGACATGGAGGAGTGACATGGAGGAAGGAGTTGGTGGAGCGACATGGAGGAGTCACATGGAGGTGTGACAAGGAGGAGTGACATGGAGGAGTGACATGGAGGAGTAACATGGAGGAAGGAGTTGGTGGAGCGACATGGAGGAGTCACAAGGAGGTGTGACATGGAGGAGTGACATAGAGGAGCGACGTGGAGGAGTGACATGGAGGAGGGACATGGAGGAGTGACATTCAAGACATATAGAAGTGACATGGATGAGTGACATGGAGGAGTGATAAGAAGGATTTAGTTGGTGTAGTGACATGGAGGAGTGACTTTGAGTAGCGACATGGAGGAGTGACCTGGAGGAATGACATGGAGGAGTGAGTTGTTAGAGCTACATGGAGGAGTGACATGGAATAATGACATGGAGGAGTGACAAGGAGGAGGGACATGGAGGAGCGACATTGAGAAGTGACATGGAATAGCGACATGGAGGAGTTACATGGAGGTGTGAAATGGAGTTACATGGAGGAGTGAAATGGAAGAGTGACATAGAGGGTTGATGTGGAGGAGCAACACGGAGGAGCGACATGGAGGAGTGACATGAGTAGTGACATGGAGGATTGACATGGAGGAGTGACATGGAGGAGTGACAAGGAGGGTTGAGTTTGTGTATTGACATGGAGGAGTGACATGTAGTAGTGACATGGAGGAGTGACAGTGAGGATTGAGTTGGTGTAGTGTCATGGAGGAGTGACTTTGAGTAGCGACATGGAGGAGTGACCTGGAGTAGTGACATGGAGGAGTGAAATGGTGGAGTGACATGGAGGAGTGAGTTGTTAGAGCGACATGGAGGAGAGACATGGAGGAGTGACATGGGGGAGTTACATAGAGGATTGATGTGGAGGAGCAACACAGAGGAGTGAAAAGGTGGAGTGACATGGAGTAGCTACATGGAGGAGTTACATGGAGGAGTGACTTGGAGGAGTGACATGGAGGAATGACATGGATGAGTGATATGGGGGAGTGACAAGGAAGATTGAGTTGATGTAGTGACATGAGGAGTGAAGTAGAGGAGAGACGTCGTGGAGTGAAATGGAGGAGTGACATGGAGGAGCAACATGAAGGAGCGACATGGAGGAGTGACAAGGAGGATTGAGTTGGTGTAGCGACATGGAGGAGTGACATGGAGGAGTGACATAGAGGAGTGACGTAGAGGAGAGACATGGAAGAGTGACATGGAGAAGTGACAGGTCGGATAACCAAGGAAGATTGATAGGATGGAGTGACATGGAGGAGGGACATGATTGAGTGACATGGAGGAGTGACATGGAGGAGTGAATTGGAGGAATGACATAAAGGAGTGACATGGAGGAATGACATGGATGAGTGACATGGAGGAGTGAGAAGAAGTAGTGACATGGAGGAGTGACATTGAGGAGTGAGTTGGTGTAGCGACATGGAGGATTGACATGGAGGAGTGACATGGAGGAGTGATATAGAGTAGCAACATGGAGGAGATATATGGAGGAGTGACATGGAGGAATGACATGGAGGAGGGACATGGAGGAGCGATATGGAGGAGTCACATGAAAGAGTATAAAGGAGGAATGAGTTGGGGTAGCGACATGGAGTAGTGACATGAAGTAGTGACATTGAGGAGTGACATTGAGGAGTGAGTTGTTGTAGTGACATGGAGGAGTGACTTTGAGTAGCGACATGGAGGAGTGACCTGTAGGAGTGACATGGAGAAGTAAGTTGTTATAGCGACATGGAGGAGAGAAATGGAGGAGTGTTATGGAGGAGTGAGTTGATGGAGCGACATTGAGGAGTCACATGGAGGAATGACATGGAGGAGTGACATGGAGGAGTAACATGGAGAAAGGAGTTGGTGGAGCGACATGGAGGAGTCACATGGAGGTGTGACAAGGAGGAGTAACATGGAGGAGTGACATGGAGGAGTAACATGGAGGAAGGAGTTGGTGGAGCGACATGGAGGAGTCACAAGAAGGTGTGACATGGAGGAGTGACATAGAGGAGCGACGTGGAGGAGTGACATGGAGGAGGGACATGGAGGAGTGACATGGAGGAGGGACATGGAGGAGTGACATTCAAGACATATAGAAGTGACATGGATGAGTGACATGGAGGAGTGATAAGAAGGATTGAGTTGGTGTAGTGACATGGAGGAGTGACTTTGATTAGCGACATGGAGGAGTGACCTGGAGGAGTGACATGGAGATGTGAGTTGTTAGAGCGACATGGATGAGTGACATGGAGTAATGACATGGAGGAGTGACATGGAGGAGGGACATGGAGGAGCGACATTGAGGAGTGACATTGAGGAGTGAGTTGGTGTAGTGACATAGAGGAGTGACTTTGAGGAGTGACATGGAGGAGTGAAATGGTGGAGTGACATGGAGGAGTGAGTTGTTAGAGCGACATGGAGGAGTGACATGGAGTAGCGACATGGAGGAGTGACATGAGTAATGAGTTGGTGTAGCGACATGGAGGAGTGACATGGAGGTGTGACACGGAGGAGTGAATTGGAGGAGTGACATAAAGGAGTGACATGAGTAATGACATGGAGGAGAGACATGGAAGAGTGACTTGGAGAAGTGACAGGGTTGATCAGGAAGGAGTGTTTATATGGTGGAGTGACATCGTTGAGGGACATGGGTGAGTGACTTGGAGGAGTGAAAAGGAGGAGCAACACGGAGGAGCGAAATGGAGGAGTGACATGGAGTAGTGACTTGGAGGATGGACATGGAGGAGTGACAGGGTTGATCATGAAGGAGGGTTGATATGGTGGAGTGAAATCGTGGAGGGACATGGGTGAGTGACTTGGAGGAGTGACAAGGAGGAGCAACACGGAGGAGTGACATGAGGAGTGAGTTTGTGTAGCGACATGGAGGAGTGACATGGAGTAGCTACATGGAGGAGTTACATGGAGGAGTGACTTGGAGGAGCAACACGGAGGAGCGACATGGAGGAGTGACATGGAGTAGTGACATGGAGTAGTGACATGGAGGAGTTACATGGATGAATGACTTGGAGGAGTGACGTGTAGGAGTGACATAGAGGAGTGACATGGAGGAGTGAATTGGAGGAGTGACATAAAGGAGTGACATGAGTAATGACATGGAGGAGAGACATGGAAGAGTGACATGGAGAAGTGACAGGGCGGATAACCAAGGAAGATTGATATGGTGGAGTGACATGGCGGAGGGACATGGATGAGTGACATGGAGGAGCAACACGGAGAAGTGACATGGAAGAGTGAGTTGGTGTAGCGACATGGAGGATGGACAAAGAGGTTTGAGTTGGTGTATTGACATGGAGGAGTGACATGGAGAAGCGACATGGAAGAGTGACATGGAGAAGTGACAGGTCGGATCACCAAGGAAAATTGATAGGGTGGAGTGACATGTCGGAGGGACATGAAGGAGTGACATGGAAGACATATAGAAGTGATATGGAGGAGTGCATTGGAGTAGTGACATAAACAAGTGACATGGAGGAATGACATGGTTGAGTGACATGGAGGAGTGACTTTGAGTAGCGACATGGAGGAGTGACCTGGAGGAGTGACATAGAGGAGTGAAATAGTGGAGTGACATGGAGGAGTGAGTTGTTAGAGCGACATTGAGGAGAGACATGGAGAAGTGACATGGATGAGTGACATGGAGGAGTGACAAGAAGGATTGAGTTGGTGTAGTGACATGGCGGAGGGACATAGATGAGTTACATGGAGGAGTGACATGGAAGAGCAACATGGAGGAGCGACATGGAGTAGTGAGTTGGTGGAACGACATGGAGGAGTCACATGGAGTAGCGACATGGAGGAGTGACCTGGAGGAGTGACATGGAGGATTGAAATGGTGGAGTGACATGGAGGAGTGAGTTGTTATAGCGACATGGAGGAGAAACATGGAGGAGTGACATAGAGGAGTGACGTGGAGGAGAGACATGGAAGAATGACATGGAGAAGTGACATGGAGGAGTGACGTGGAGGACAGACATGGAAGAGTGACATGGAGAAGTGACAGGGCGGATAACCAAGTAGGGTTGATATGGTGGAGTGACATCGCGGAGGGACATGGGTGAGTGACTTGGAGGATTGACATGGAGGAGTGACATGGAGGAGTGACATGTAGGAGTCACATGGAGGAGTGACTTGGAGGAGCAACATGGAGGAGCGACATAGAGGATTGATGTGGAAAAGCAACACGGAGGAGCGACATGGAGGAGTGACATGGAGTAGTGACATGGAGGATGGACATGGAGGATTGACATGGAAGACACATAGAGATGACATGGAGGAGTGAATTGGAGGAGTGACATAAACGAGTGACATGGAGGAATGACATGAATGAGTGACATAGAGGAGTTACAAGGAGGTTTGAGTTGGTGTAGCGACATGGAGGAGTGACATGGAGTACCGACATGGAGGAGTGACATGAGGAATGAGTTGGTGTAGCGACATGGAGGAGTGACATGGAGGTGTGACATGGAGGAGTGACAAGGAGGGTTGAGTTGGTGTAGCGACATGGAGGAGTGACATGGAATAACGACATAGTGGAGTGACATGGAGGTGTGACATGGAGTAGTGACTTGGAGGATGGACATGGAGGAGTGACAGGGTTGATCATGAAGGAGGGTTGATATGGTGGAGTGAAATCGTGGAGGGACATGGGTGAGTGACTTGGAGGAGTGACAAGGAGGAGCAACACGGAGGAGTGACATGAGGAGTGAGTTTGTGTAGCGACATGGAGGAGTGACATGGAGTAGCTACATGGAGGAGTTACATGGAGGAGTGACTTGGAGGAGCAACACGGAGGAGCGACATGGAGGAGTGACATGGAGTAGTGACATGGAGAAGCTACATGGAGGAGTTACATGGATGAATGACTTGGAGGAGTGACGTGTAGGAGTGACATAGAGGAGTGACGTGGAGGAGAGACATGGAGGAGTGACATGGAGAAGTGACAGGTCGGATCACCAAGGGAGATTGATAGGGTGGAGTGACATGGCGGAGGGACATGGATGAGTGACATGGAGGAGTGACATGGAGGAGTGAATTGGAGGAGTGACATAAAGGAGTGACATGAGGAATGACATGGAGGAGAGACATGGAAGAGTGACATGGAGAAGTGACAGGGCGGATAACCAAGGAAGATTGATATGGTGGAGTGACATGGCGGAGGGACATGGATGAGTGACATGGAGGAGCAACACGGAGAAGTGACATGGAAGAGTGAGTTGGTGTAGCGACATGGAGGATGGACAAAGAGGTTTGAGTTGGTGTATTGACATGGAGGAGTGACATGGAGAAGCGACATGGAAGAGTGACATGGAGAAGTGACAGGTCGGATCACCAAGGAAAATTGATAGGGTGGAGTGACATGTCGGAGGGACATGAAGGAGTGACATGGAAGACATATAGAAGTGACATGGAGGAGTGCATTGGAGTAGTGACATAAACAAGTGACATGGAGGAATGACATGGTTGAGTGACATGGAGGAGTGACTTTGAGTAGCGACATGGAGGAGTGACCTGGAGGAGTGACATGGAGGAGTGAAATAGTGGAGTGACATGGAGGAGTGAGTTGTTAGAGTGACATTGAGGAGAGACATGGAGAAGTGACATGGATGAGTGACATGGAGTAGTGACAAGAAGGATTGAGTTGGTGTAGTGACATGGCGGAGGGACATAGATGAGTTACATGGAGGAGTTACATGGAAGAGCAACATGGAGGAGCGACGTGGAGTAGTGAGTCGGTGGAACGACATGGAGGAGTCACATGGAGTAGCGACATGGAGGAGTGATATGAAGTAGTGACATGGAGGAGTCACATGGAGTAGCGACATGGAGGAGTGACATGGAGGAGTAACTTTGAGTAGCGACATGGAGGAGTGACCTGGAGGAGTGACATGGAGGATTGAAATGGTGGAGTGACATGGAGGAGTGAGTTGTTATAGCGACATGGAGGAGAAACATGGAGGAGTGACATAGAGGAGTGACGTGGAGGAGAGACATGGAAGAATGACATGGAGAAGTGACATGGAGGAGTGACGTGGAGGACAGACATGGAAGAGTGACATGGAGAAGTGACAGGGCGGATAACCAAGTAGGGTTGATATGGTGGAGTGACATCGCGGAGGGACATGGGTGAGTGACTTGGAGGATTGACATGGAGGAGTGACATGGAGGAGTGAATTGGAGGAGTGACATAAAGGAGTGACATGGAGGAATGACATGGATGAGTGAAATGGAGGAGTGACAAGAAGTAGTGACATGGAGGAGTTACATTGAGGAGTGAGTTGGTGTAGCGACATGGAGGAGTGACATGGAGGAGCGACATAGAGTAGTAACATGAGGAGTGAGTTTGTGTAGCGACATGGAGGAGTGACATGGAGGAATGACATGGAGGAGTGACATGGAGGAGTAACATGGAGGAGTGACATGGAGGAGTGAGTTGTTAGAGCGATATAGAGTAGAGATATGCAGGAGTGACATGGAGGAGTGACATAGAGGAGTTTCGTGGAGGAGAGACATGGAGGAGTGACATGGAGAAGTGACAGGGCGGATCACCAAGAAGGGTTGATATGGTGGAGTGACATCATGGAGGGACATGGGTGAATGACTTGGAGGAGTGACATGAAGTAGTGACATGGAGTAGTTACATGTAGGAGTTACATGGAGGAGTGACTTGGAGGAGCAACATGGAGGAGTGACATGGAGAACATATAGAGGTGACATGGAGGAGTGAATTGGAGGAGTGACATAAAGTAGTAACATTGAGGAGTTACATTGAGGAGTGAGTTGGTGTAGCGACATGGAGGAGTGAAATGGAGTTGCGACATAGAGTAGTAACTTGAGGAGTGAGTTTGCGTAGCGACATGGAGGAGTGACATGGAGGGGTGACATGGAGGAGTGAAATAGAGTAGTGACATGGAGGAGATACATGGAGGAGTGACATGGAGGAATGACATGGAGGAGTGACATGGAGGAGAGACATGGAGGAGCGATATGGAGGAGTGACATGAAAGAGTGTAAAGGAGGATTGAGTTTGTGTAGCGACATGGAGGAGTGACATTAAGTAGTGACATTGAGGAGTGAGTTGGTGTAGTGACATGAAGGAGTGACTTTGAGTAGTGACATGGAGGAGTGACCTGGAGGAGAGACATGGAGGAGTGAAAGGGTAGAGTGACATGGAGGAGTGAGTTGTTATAGCGACATGGAGGAGAGAAATGGAGGAGTGATATGGAGGAGTGATATTGAGGAGTGAGTTGGTGTAGTGACATGGAGGAGTGACTTTGAGGAGTGACATGGAGGAGTGAAATGATGGAGTAACATGTAGGAGTGAGTTGTTAGAGCGCATTGGGGGAGTCACATGGAGTAGGGACATGGAGGAGTGACATGGAGGAGTGACATGGAGGAGCAACATGGAGGAGCGACATGGAGGAGTGACATGGAGGAGCAACACGGAGGAGTGACATGGAGGATGGACAAAGAGGTTCTAGTTGGTGTATTGACATGGAGGAGTCACATGGAGGAGTGACATAGAGAATTGATGTGGAGGAGCAACACGGAGGAGCAACATGGGGGAGTGACATGGAGTAGTGACATGGAGGAGGGACATGGAGGAGTGACTTGGAGAAGTGACAGGATTGATCAGGAAGGAGGGTTGATATGGTGGAGTGACATCGTGGAGGGACATGGGTGAATGACTTGGAGGAGTGACATGGAGGAGTGACTTGGAGAAGTGACATTGAGGAGTAACATTTAGGAGTGAGTTGGTGTAGCGACATGGAGGAGTGACATGGAGAAGCGTCATGGAGGAGTGACATGAGTAATGAGTTGGTGTAGCGACATGGAGGAGTAACATGGAATAACGACATGGAGGAGTGACATGGAGGTGTGACATGGAGGAGTGACATAGAGGAGCGACGTGGAGGAGTGACATGGCGGAGGGACATGGAGGAGTTACATGGAAGACATATAGAAGTGACATGGAGGAGTGACAAGAAGGAGTGACATGGAGGAGGGACATGGAGGAGGGACAGTGACATGGAAAACATATCGAAGTGACATGGATGAGTGACATGGAGGAGTGACAAGGAGGGTTGAGTTTGTTTAGCGACATGGAGGAGTTACATGGAGTAGCGACATGGAGGAGTGACATGAAGTAGTGACATGGAGGAGTGACATTGAGGAGTGAGTTGGTGTAGTGACATGGAGGAGTGACTTTGAGTAGCGACATGGAGGAGTGACCTGGAGGAGTGACATGGAGGAGTGAAATGGTGGAGTGACATGGAGGAGTGACATGGAGGAGTGAGTTGTTAGAATGAAATAGAGGTGAGACATGGAGGAGTGACATAGAGGAGTGACGTGGTGGAGAGACATGGAAGAGTGACATGGAGAAGTGAGAGGTCGGATCACCAAGGAGGGTTGATATGGTGTAGTTATATCGCGGAGGGACATGGGTGAGTGACTTGGAGGAGTGACTTGGAGGAGCAACACGGAGGAGCGACATGAAGGAGGGACATGGAGGACTGACATGGAAGACATATAGAAGTGACATGGAGGAGTGACCTGGAGGAGTGACATGAAGGAGTGAAATGGTGGAGTGACATGGAGGAGTGAGTTGTTAGAGCGACATGGAGTAGAGACATGGAGGAGTGACATAGAGGAGTGACATGGAGGAGTGACATAGAGGAATGACGTGGAGGAGCGACATGGAAGAGTGACATGGAGAAGTGGCAGGGCGGATAACCAAGGAAGATTGAAATGGTGGAGTGACATGGCGGAGGGACATGGATGAGTGACATGGAGGAGTGACACGGAGGAGCAACATGGAGGAGCGACATGGAGGAGTGACATGGAAGAGTGAGTAGGTGTAGCGACATCGAGGATGGACATGGAGGAGTGACATGGAAGACATATAGAAGTTACATGGAGGAGTGAATTGAAGGAGTGACATAAACGAGTTACATGGAGGAATGACATGGTTGAGTGACATGGAGGAGTGACATGGAGGAGTGACAAGAAGGATTGAGTTGGTGTAGTGACATGGAGGAGTGACCTGGAGGAGTGACAAGGAGGAGTGAAATGGTGGAGTGACATGGAGGAGTGAGTTGTTATAGTGACATGGAGGAGAAACATGGAGGAGTGACATGGAGGAGTGACATGGATGAGTGATATGGAGGAGTGACATCGCAGAGGGACATGGGTGAGTGACTTGGAGGAGTGACTTTGAGTAGCGACATGGAGGAGTGACCTGGAGGAGAGACATGGAGGAGTGAAAGGGTGGAGTGACATGGTGGAGTGAGTTGTTATAGCGACATGGAGGAGAGAAATGGAGAAGTGATATGGAGGAGTGATATTGAGGAGTGAGTTGGTGTAGTGACATGGAGGAGTGACTTTGAGGAGTGACATGGAGGAGTGAAATGATGGAGTGACATGTAGGAGTGAGTTGTTAGAGCGACATGGAGGAGTCACATGGAGTAGGGACATGGAGGAGTGACATGGAGGAGTGACATGGAGGAGCAACATGTAGGAGCGACATGGAGGAGTGACAAGGAGGATTGAGTTGGTGTAGCGACATGGAGGAGTGACATGGAGGAGCAACACGGAGGAGTGACATGGAGGATGGACAAAGAGGTTCTAGTTGGTGTATTGACATGGAGGAGTCACATGGAGGAGTGACATAGAGAATTGATGTGGAGGAGCAACACGGAGGAGCAACATGGAGGAGTGACATGGAGTAGTGACATGGAGGAGGGACATGGAGGAGTGACTTGGAGAAGTGACAAGATTGATCAGGAAGGAGGGTTGATATGGTGGAGTGACATCGTGGAGGGACATGGGTGAATGACTTGGAGAAGTGACATTGAGGAGTAACATTTAGGAGTGAGTTGGTGTAGCGACATGGAGGAGTGACATGGAGAAGCGTCATGGAAGAGTGACATGAGTAATGAGTTGGTGTAGCGACATGGAGGAGTGACATGAAATAACGACATGGAGGAGTGACATGGAGGTTTGACATGAAGGAGTGACATAGAGGAGCGACGTGGAGGAGTGACATGGCAGAGGGACATGGAGGAGTTACATGGAAGACATATAGAAGTGACATGGAGGAGTGACAAGAAGGTTTGAGTGTGTGTAGTGACATGGCGGAGTGACATAGAGGAGTGATGTGGAGGAGTGACATGGAGGAGGGACAGTGACATGGAAAACATATCGAAGTGACATGGATGAGTGACATGGAGGAGTGACAAGGAGGGTTGAGTTGGTGTAGCGACATGGAGGAGTCACATGGAGGAGTGACATGGAGGAGATACATGGAGGAGTGACATCGAGGAGTGACATGAAGTAGTGATATTGAGGAGTGACATGGAGGACCGATATGGAGGAGTGACATGAAATAGTGTAAAGGAGGATTGAGTTTGTGTAGCGACATGGAGGAGTGACATAAAGTAGTGACATTGAGGAGTGAGTTGGTGTAGTGACATGGAGGAGTGACTTTGAGTAGCGACATGGAGGAGTGACCTGGAGGAGTGACATGGAGGAGTGAGTTGTTATAGCGACATGGAGGAGAGAAATGGAGGAGTGACATGAAGGAGTGACATTGAGGAGTAAGTTGGGGTAGCGACATGGAGGAGTGACCTGGAGGAGTAACATGGAGGCGTGAAATGGTGGAGTGACATGGAGGAGTGACATAGAGGAGTTTCGTGGAGGAGAGACATGGAGGAGTGACAGGGCGGATCACCAAGGACGATTGATATGTTGGAGTGACATGGCGGAGGGACATGGATGAGTGACTCGGAGGAGTGACATGGAGGAGCAACACGGAGGAGCGATATGGAGGAGTGACATGGAGTAGTGACATGGAGTAGCTACATGTAGGAGTAACATGGAGGAGTGACTTGGAGGAGCAACATGGAGGAGTGACATGGAGAACATATAGAGGTGAAATGGAGGAGTGAATTGGAGGAGTGATATGGAGGAGTGATATTGAGGAGTGAGTTGGTGTAGTGACATGGAGGAGTGACTTTGAGAAGTGACATGGAGGAGTGAAATGATGGAGTGACATGTAGGAGTGAGTTGTTAGAGCGACATGGAGGAGTCACATGGAGTAGGGACATGGAGGAGTGACATGGAGGATGGACAAAGAGGTTCGAGTTGGTGTATTGACATGGAGGAGTGACATAGAGAATTGATGTGGAGGAGCAACACGGAAGAGCAACATGGAGGAGTGACATGGAGTAGTGACATGGAGGAGGGACATGGAGGAGTGACTTGGAGAAGTGACAGGATTGATCAGGAAGGAGGGTTGATATGGTGGAGTGACATCGTGGAGGGACATGGGTGAATGACTTGGAGGAGTGACATGGAGGAGTTACATGAGGAGTTAGTTTGTGTAGTGACATGGAGGAGTGACATGGAGTAGCTACATGTAGGAGTTAAATGGAGGAGTGACTTGGAGGAGCAACATAGAGGAGTGACATAGAGGCTTGATGTGGAGGAGCAACATGGAGGAGCGACATGGAGGAGTGACATGGAGTATTGACATGGAGGAGGGACTTGGAGGATTGACATGGAGGAGTGAAATGTTGTAGTGACATGGAGGAGAGACATGAAGGAGTGACATGGAGGAGTGACATAGAAGATTGATGTGGAGTAGTGACATAGAGGATGGACATGGAGGAGTGACTTGGAGAAGTCACAGGATTGATCAGGAGGGAGGGTTGATATGGTGGAATGACATTGTGGAGGGACATGGGTGAGTGACTTGGAGGAATGACAAGGAGGAGCAACACGGAGGAGCGACATGGAGGAGTGACATGGAGGAGTGACATGGAGGAGGTACATGGAGGAGAAATATGGAGGAGTGACATGAAAGAGTGACATTGAGGAGTAACATTTAGGAGTGAGTTGGTGTAGAGACATGGAAGAGTGACTTTGAGTAGCGACATGGAGGAGTGACCTGGAGGAGTGACATGGAGGAGTGAAATGGTAGAGTGACATGGAGTAGAGACATGGAGGAGTGACATGGAGGAGTGACATAGAAGATTGATGTGGAGTAGTGACATAGAGGAGTGACTTGGAGGAGTGACGAGGAAAACATGTAGAAATGAGTCGGAGGAGTGATATGGAGGAGTGACATGGAAGAGTGACAAGGAGGAATGACATGGAGTAGTGACATGGAGGAGTTACAAGGAGGGTTGAGTTGGTGTAGCGACATGGAGGAGTGACATGGAGAAGCGTCATGGAGGAGTGACATGAGTACTGAGTTTGTGTAGCGACATGGAGGAGTGACATGGAGGAATGACATGGAGGAGTGACATGGAGGTGTGACATGGAGGAGTGACATGGAAGACATATAGAAGTGACATGGAGGAGTGACAAGAAGGTTTGAGAGTGTGTAGTGACATGGCGGAGTGATATAGAGGAGTGACGTGGAGGAGTGACATGGAGGAGGGACAGTGACATGGAAGACATATCGAAGTGACATGGATGAGTGACATGGAGGAGTGACAAGGAGGGTTGAGTTGGTGTAGCGACATGGAGGAGTGACATGGAGTAGCGACATGGAGGAGTGACATGAAGTAGTGACATGGAGGAGTGAGTTGGTGTAGTGACATGGAGGAGTGACTTTGAGTAGCAACATGGAGGAGTGACCTGGAGGAGTGACATGGAGGAGTGAACTGGTGGAGTGACATGGAGGAGTGACATGGAGGAGTGAGTTGTTAGAGTGACATTGAGGAGAGACATGGAGGAGTGACATGTAGGAGTGACATGGAGGAGTGAGTTGTTAGAACGACATAGAGGAGAGACATGGAGGAGTGACATAGAGGAGTGACGTGGAGGAGAGACATGGAAGAGTGACATGGAGAAGTGAGAGGGCGGATAACCAAGGAGGGTTGATATGGTGGAGTGATATCGCGGAGGGACATGGGTGAGTGACTTGGAGGAGTGACATGGAGGATTGACATGGAGGAGTGACTTGAAGGAGCAACACGGAGGAGCGACATGAAGGAGGGACATGGAGGAGTGACATGACGGAGTGAAATGGTGGAGTGCCATGGAGGATTGAGTTGTTAGAGCGACATGTAGTAGAGACATGGAGGAGTGACATAGAGGAGTGACATGGATGAGTGACATAGAGGAATGACGTGGAGGAGAGACATGGAGGAGCAACATGGAGGAGCGACATGGAGGAGTGACATGGAAGAGTGAGTAGGTGTAGCGACATCGAGGATGGACATGGAGGAGTGACATGGAAGACAAATAGAAGTTACATGGAGGAGTGAATTGAAAGAGTGACATAAACGAGTTACATGGAGGAATGACATGGTTGAGTGACATGGAGTATTTACATGGAGGAGTGACAAGAAGGATTGAGTTGGTGTAGTGACATGGAGGAGTGACATGAAAGAGCAACATGGAGGAGCGACGTGGAGTAGTGAGTTGGTGGAGCGACATGGAGGAGTCACATGGAGTAGCGACATGGAGGAGTGACATGGAGGAGTGACTTTGAGTAGCGACATGGAGGATTGACCTGGAGGAGTGACATGGAGGAGTGAAATCGTGGCGTGACATGGAGGAGTGAGTTGTTATAGTGATATGGAGGAGAAACATGGAGGAGTGACATGGTGGAGTGACATGGAGGAGTGATATGGAGGAGTGACATCGCAGAGGGACATGGGTGAGTGACTTGGAGGAGTGACAAGGAGGAGTGACATGGAGGAGTGACTTGAGGAATGAGTTGGTGTAGCGACATGGAGGAGTGACATGGAGGTGTGACATGGAGGAGTGACATAGAGGAGTGATGTGGAGGAGTGACATAGAGGAGTGACATGGAGGAGTAACAAGGAGGGTTGAATTGGTTTAGCGACATAAACGAGTGACATGGAGAAATGACATGGATGAGTTACATGGAGGAGTGACATAGAGGAGTGATGTGGAAGACATATAGAAGTGACATGGATGATTGATTGGAGGAGTGACAGAAACGAGTGACATGGAGGAGTGACATGGAGTAGCGACATGGAGGAGTGACATGGATATGTGACATGGAGGAGTGATGTGGAGGAGTGACTTGGAGGAGTGAAATGGTGGAGTGACATGTAGGAGTAACTTGGAAGAGTGACATAAAGGGTTGACATGGAGGAGTGACATGGAGGAGTAACATGGAGGAAGGAGTTGGTCGAGCGACATGGAGGAGTCACATGGAGTAGTAACATGAGGAGTGAGTTTGTGTAGCAACATGGAGGAGTGACATGGAGGAGTGACATGGAAGAGTGAGATAGAGTAGCGACATGGAGGAGATACATGGAGGAGTGACATGGAGGAATGACATGGAGGAATGACATGGAGGAGTGATATGGAGGAGGGACATGGAGGAGCGATATGGAGGAGTGACATGAAAGAGTGTAAAGGAGGAAGGAGTTGGTGTAGCGACTTGGAGTAGTGACATGAACTAGTGACATTGAGGAGTGAGTTGGTGTAGTGACATGGAGGAGTGACTTTGAGTAGCGACATGGAGGAGTGACCTGAAGGAGTGACATGGAGGAGTGAAATGGTGGAGTGACATGGAGGAGTGAGTTGTTATAGCGACATGGAGGAGAGAAATGAAGGAGTGACATGGAGGAGTGACATGGAGGAGTGACTTGGAGGAGTGACATGGATGAGAAACATGGAAGAGTGACATGGAGAAGTGACAGGTCGGATAACCAAGGAAGATTGATAGGGTGGAGTGACATGGCGGAGGGACGTGGATGAGTGACATGGAGGAGTGACATGGAAGAGCAACATGGAGGTGCGACGTGGAGGAGTGAGTTCGTGTAGTGACATGGAGGAGTGACTTTGAGTAGCGACATGGAGGAGTGACCTGGAGGAGTGACATGGAGGACTGAAATGGTGGAGTGAAATCCAGGAGTGAGTTTTTGTCGCTACATGTCGCTACATGGAGGAGAGACATGGAGGAGTGACTTTGAGTAGCGACATGGAGGAGTGACCTGGAGGAGGGACATGGAGGAGTGAAATGGTGGAGTGACATGGAGGAGTGTGATGTTATAGCGACATGGAGGAGAGACATGGAGGAGTGACATAGAGGATTGATGTGGAGGAGCATCACGGCGGAGCGACAAGGAGGAGTGACATGGAGTAGCTACATTGAGGAGTTACATGGAGGAGTGACTTGGAGGAGAAACACGGAGGAGCGACATGGAGGAGTGACATAAGGAATGAGTTGTTGTAGCGACATGGAGGAGTGACATGGTGGAGTGACATGAAGTAATGACATGGAGGAGGGACATGGAGGAGTGACTTGGAGAAGTGACAGGGTTGATGAGGAAGGAGGGTTTATATGGTGGATTGACATGCAGGAGTGACATGAGGAGTGAGTTTGTGTAGCGACATTGAGGAGTGACATGGAGTAGCTACATGGAGGAGTGACATGGAGGAGTGACATGGAGATGTGACATGGAGGAGGGAAATGGATGAGTGACTTAGAGGAGTGACATGGAGAAGTGACATGGAGGAGTGATATGAGGAGTGAGTTTGTGTAGCGACATGGAGGAGTGACATAGAGTAGTGACATGGAGTAGCTACATGTAGGAGTTACATGGAGGATTGACTTGGAGGAGCAATATGGAGGAGTGACATGGAGGAGTGACAAGGAGGATTGAGTTGGTGTAGCGACATGGAGGAGTGACATAGAGTAGCGACATGGAGGAGTGACATGGAGGAGTGACATGGAGGAGCAACACGGAGGAGTGACATGGAAGAGTGACATGGAGAAGTGACAGGGCGGATCACCAAGGAAGATTGATATGGTGGAGTGACATGGCGGAGGGACATGGATGAGTGACATGGAGGAGTGACATGGAGGAGCAACATGGAGGAGCGACATGGAGGAGTGACAAGGAGGATTGAGTTGGTGTAGTGACATGGAGGAGTGACATAGAGTAGCGACATGGAGGAGTGACATGGAGGAGTGACATGGAGGAGCAACACGGAGGAGTGACATGGAGGAGTGACATGGAGGAGTGACAAAGAGAATTGATATGGAGGAGCAACACGGAGGAGCGACATGGAGGAGTGACATGGAGGAGGGACATGGAGGAGTGACAAAGAGAATTGATATGGAGGAGCAACACGGAGGAGCGACATGGAGTAGTGACATGGAGGAGGGACATGGAGGAGTGACTTGGAGAAGTGACAGGGTTGATGAGGAAGAAGAGTTGATATGGTGGAGTGACATCGTGGAGGGACATGGAGGATGGACATTGAGGAGTGACATGGAAGACATATAGAAGTGACATGGAGGAGTGAAATGGTGGAGTGACATAGAGGAGTGACATGGAGGAGTGACATAGAGGATTGATGTGGAGTAGTGACATGGAGGATGGACATGGAGGAGTGACTTGGAGAAGTGACAGGAGGAGTGACATGGAAGACATATAGAAGTGACATGGAGGAGTGAAATGGAGGAGTTACATGGAGGAGTGACATGGAGTAGTGACATGGAGTAGCTACATGTAGGAGTTACATGGAGGATTGACTTGGAGGAGCAATATGGAGGAGTGACATGGAGGAGTGACAAGGAGGATTGAGTTGGTGTAGCGACATGGAGGAGTGACATAGAGTAGCGACATGGAGGAGTGACATGGAGGAGTTACATGGAGGAGTGACATGGAGTAGTGACATGGAGTAGCTACATGTAGGAGTTACATGGAGGATTGACTTGGAGGAGCAATATGGAGGAGTGACATGGAGGAGTAACAAGGAGGATTGAGTTGGTGTAGCGACATGGAGGAGTGACATAGAGTAGCGACATGGAGGAGTGACATGGAGGAATGACATGGAGGAGCAACACGGAGGAGTGACATGGAAGAGTGAAATGGAGAAGTGACAGGGCGGATCACCAAGGAAGATTGATATGGTGGAGTGACATGGCGGAGGGACATGGATGAGTGACATGGAGGAGTGACATGGAGGAGCAACATGGAGGAGCGACATGGAGGAGTGACAAGGAGGATTGAGTTGGTGTAGTGACATGGAGGAGTGACATAGAGTAGCGACATGGAGGAGTGACATGGAGGAGTGACATGGAGGAGCAACACGGAGGAGCGACATGGAGGAGTGACATGGAGGAGGGACATGGAGGAGTGACAAAGAGAATTGATATGGAGGAGCAACACGGAGGAGCGACATGGAGTAGTGACATGGAGGAGCGACATGGAGGAGTGACCTGGAGGAGTGACATGGAGGAGTGAAATGGTGGAGTGACATGGAGGAGTGAGTTGTTAGAGTGACATGCAGGAGAGACATGGAGGAGTGACATGGAGGAGTGACATAGAGGATTGATGTGGAGTAGTGACAAGGAGGAGTAACATGGGTGAGTGACTTGGAGGAGTGACAAGGAGGAGCAACAAGGAGGAGTGACATGGTGGAGTGACATAGAGTAGTGACATGGAGGATGGACATGGAGGAGTGACATGGAAGACATATTGAGGTGACATGGAGGAGTGAATTGGAGGAGTGACATAAAGGATTGACATGGAGGAGTTACAAGAAGTAGTGAAATGGAGGAGTGACATAGAGTAGCGACATAGAGTAGTAACATGAAGAGTGAGTTTGTGTAGCGACATGGAGGAGTGACATGGAGTAGCGACACAGAGTAGTAACATGAGGAGTGGGTTTGTGTAGCGACATGGAGGAGTGACATGGAGGAGTGACATGGAGGAGTGACATGAAGTAGTGACATTGAGGAGTGACATTGCGGAGTGAGTTGGTGTAGCGACATGGAGGAGTGACTTGGTGTAGCGACATGGAGGAGTGACCTGGAGGAGTGACATGGAGGAGTGAAATGGTGGAGTGACATGAGGAGTGAGTTGTAATAGCGACATGGAGGAGAGAAATGGAGGATTGATGTGGAGGAGCAACATGGAGGAGCGACATGGAGGAGCGACATGGAGGAGTGACATGGAGTAGTGACATGGAGGATGGACATGGAGGAGTGGCATGGAAGACATATAAAGGTGACATGGAGGATTTAATTGGAGGAGTGACATAAAGCCGTGACATGGAGGAATGATATGGATGAGTGACATGGAGGAGTGACAAAAAGTAGTGACATGGAGGAGTGACATGGACGAGTGACATAGAGGAGTGACATGGAGGAGTGACATAGAGGAGTGACATGGATGAGTGAATTGGAGGAGTGACATGGAGGATCAACATGGAGGAGCAACATGGAGGAGTAACTTGGAATAGCGACATGGTGGAGTGACATGGAGGAGTGACTTGGTGGAGTGACATAGAGGATTGATGTGGATTAGTGACATAGAGGAGTGAATTGGAGGAGTGACATAAAGGAGTGACATGGAGGAATGACATGGATGAGTGACATGGAGGAGTGACATGAGAAGTGAGATTGTGTAGCGACATGGAGGAGTGACATGGAGTAGCTACATGTAGGAGTTACATGGAGGAGTGACTTGGAGGAGCAACATAGAGGAGTGACATAGAGGATTGATGTGGAGGAGCAACACGGAGGAGCGACATGGAGGAGTGACATGGAGTATTGACATGGAGGAGGGACATGGAGGAGTGACTTGGAGGAGTGACATGGAGGAGTGAAATGGTTGAGTGACATGGAAGAGAGACATGGAGGAGTGACATGGAGGAGTGACTTGGAGAAGTGACAGGATTGATCAGGAAGGAGGGTTGATATGGTGGAGTGAAATCGTGGAGGGACATGGGTGAGTGACTTGGAGGAATGACAAGGAGGAGCAACACGGAGGAGCGACATGGAGGAGTGACATGGAGGAGTGACATGGAGGAGGTACATGGAGGACAAATATGGAGAAGTGACATGAAAGAGTGACATTGAGGAGTAACATTTAGGAGTGAGTTGGTGTAGAGACATGGAAGAGTGACTTTGAGTAGCGACATGGAGGAGTGACCTGGAGGAGTGACATGGAGGAGTGAAATGGTAGAGTGACATGGAGTAGAGACATGGAGGAGTGACATGGAGGAGTGACATAGAAGATTGATGTGGAGTAGTGACATAGAGGAGTGACTTGGAGGAGTGACGAGGAAAACATGTAGAAATGAGTCGGAGGAGTGATATGGAGGAGTGACATGGAAGAGTGACAAGGAGGAATGACATGGAGTAGTGACATGGAGGAGTTACAAGGAGGGTTGAGTTGGTGTAGCGACATGGAGGAGTGACATGGAGAAGCGTCATGGAGGAGTGACATGAGTACTGAGTTTGTGTAGCGACATGGAGGAGTGACATGGAGGAATGACATGGAGGAGTGACATGGAGGTGTGACATGGAGGAGTGACATGGAAGACATATAGAAGTGACATGGAGGAGTGACAAGAAGGTTTGAGAGTGTGTAGTGACATGGCGGAGTGATATAGAGGAGTGACGTGGAGGAGTGACATGGAGGAGGGACAGTGACATGGAAGACATATCGAAGTGACATGGATGAGTGACATGGAGGAGTGAAAAGGAGGGTTGAGTTGGTGTAGCGACATGGAGGAGTGACATGGAGTAGCGACATGGAGGAGTGACATGAAGTAGTGACATGGAGGAGTGAGTTGGTGTAGTGACATGGAGGAGTGACTTTGAGTAGCAACATGGAGGAGTGACCTGGAGGAGTGACATGGAGGAGTGAACTGGTGGAGTGACATGGAGGAGTGACATGGAGGAGTGAGTTGTTAGAGTGACATAGAGGAGAGACATGGAGGAGTGACATGTAGGAGTGACATGGAGGAGTGAGTTGTTAGAACGACATAGAGGAGAGACATGGAGGAGTGACATAGAGGAGTGACGTGGAGGAGAGACATGGAAGAGTGACATGGAGAAGTGAGAGGGCGGATAACCAAGGAGGGTTGATATGGTGGAGTGATATCGCGGAGGGACATGGGTGAGTGACTTGGAGGAGTGACATGGAGGATTGACATGGAGGAGTGACTTGAAGGAGCAACACGGAGGAGCGACATGAAGGAGGGACATGGAGGAGTGACATGACGGAGTGAAATGGTGGAGTGCCATGGAGGATTGAGTTGTTAGAGCGACATGTAGTAGAGACATGGAGGAGTGACATAGAGGAGTGACATGGATGAGTGACATAGAGGAATGACGTGGAGGAGAGACATGGAGGAGCAACATGGAGGAGCGACATGGAGGAGTGACATGGAAGAGTGAGTAGGTGTAGCGACATCGAGGATGGACATGGAGGAGTGACATGGAAGACAAATAGAAGTTACATGGAGGAGTGAATTGAAAGAGTGACATAAACGAGTTACATGGAGGAATGACATGGTTGAGTGACATGGAGGATTTACATGGAGGAGTGACAAGAAGGATTGAGTTGGTGTAGTGACATGGAGGAGTGACATGAAAGAGCAACATGGAGGAGCGACGTGGAGTAGTGAGTTGGTGGAGCGACATGGAGGAGTCACATGGAGTAGCGACATGGAGGAGTGACATGGAGGAGTGACTTTGAGTAGCGACATGGAGGATTGACCTGGAGGAGTGACATGGAGGAGTGAAATCGTGGCGTGACATGGAGGAATGAGTTGTTATAGTGATATGGAGGAGAAACATGGAGGAGTGACATGGTGGAGTGACATGGAGGAGTGATATGGAGGAGTGACATCGCAGAGGGACATGGGTGAGTGACTTGGAGGAGTGACAAGGAGGAGTGACATGGAGGAGTGACTTGAGGAATGAGTTGGTGTAGCGACATGGAGGAGTGACATGGAGGTGTGACATGTAGGAGTGACATAGAGGAGTGATGTGGAGGAGTGACATAGAGGAGTGACATGGAGGAGTAACAAGGAAGGTTGAATTGGTTTAGCGACATAAACGAGTGACATGGAGGAGTGACATGGAGGAGCAACATGGAGGAGCGACATGGAGGAGTGACAAGGAGGATTGAGTTGGTGTAGTGACATGGAGGAGTGACATAGAGTAGCGACATGGAGGAGTGACATGGAGGAGTGACATGGAGGAGCAACACGGAGGAGTGACATGGAGGAGTGACATGGAGGAGTGACAAAGAGAATTGATATGGAGGAGCAACACGGAGGAGCGACATGGAGGAGTGACATGGAGGAGGGACATGGAGGAGTGACAAAGAGAATTGATATGGAGGAGCAACACGGAGGAGCGACATGGAGTAGTGACATGGAGGAGGGACATGGAGGAGTGACTTGGAGAAGTGACAGGGTTGATGAGGAAGAAGAGTTGATATGGTGGAGTGACATCGTGGAGGGACATGGAGGATGGACATTGAGGAGTGACATGGAAGACATATAGAAGTGACATGGAGGAGTGAAATGGTGGAGTGACATAGAGGAGTGACATGGAGGAGTGACATAGAGGATTGATGTGGAGTAGTGACATGGAGGATGGACATGGAGGAGTGACTTGGAGAAGTGACAGGAGGAGTGACATGGAAGACATATAGAAGTGACATGGAGGAGTGAAATGGAGGAGTTACATGGAGGAGTGACATGGAGTAGTGACATGGAGTAGCTACATGTAGGAGTTACATGGAGGATTGACTTGGAGGAGCAATATGGAGGAGTGACATGGAGGAGTGACAAGGAGGATTGAGTTGGTGTAGCGACATGGAGGAGTGACATAGAGTAGCGACATGGAGGAGTGACATGGAGGAGTTACATGGAGGAGTGACATGGAGTAGAGACATGGAGTAGCTACATGTAGGAGTTACATGGAGGATTGACTTGGAGGAGCAATAATGAGGAGTGACATGGAGGAGTAACAAGGAGGATTGAGTTGGTGTAGCGACATGGAGGAGTGACATAGAGTAGCGACATGGAGGAATGATATGGATGAGTGACATGGAGGAGTGACAAAAAGTAGTGACATGGAGGAGTGACATGGACGAGTGACATAGAGGAGTGACATGGAGGAGTGACATAGAGGAGTGACATGGATGAGTGAATTGGAGGAGTGACATGGAGGATCAACATGGAGGAGCAACATGGAGGAGTAACTTGGAATAGCGACATGGGGGAGTGACATGGAGGAGTGACTTGGTGGAGTGACATAGAGGATTGATGTGGATTAGTGACATAGAGGAGTGAATTGGAGGAGTGACATAAAGGAGTGACATGGAGGAATGACATGGATGAGTGACATGGAGGAGTGACATGAGAAGTGAGATTGTGTAGCGACATGGAGGAGTGACATGGAGTAGCTACATGTAGGAGTTACATGGAGGAGTGACTTGGAGGAGCAACATAGAGGAGTGACATAGAGGATTGATGTGGAGGAGCAACACGGAGGAGCGACATGGAGGAGTGACATGGAGTATTGACATGGAGGAGGGACATGGAGGAGTGACTTGGAGGAGTGACATGGAGGAGTGAAATGGTTGAGTGACATGGAAGAGAGACATGGAGGAGTGACATGGAGGAGTGACTTGGAGAAGTGACAGGATTGATCAGGAAGGAGGGTTGATATGGTGGAGTGAAATCGTGGAGGGACATGGGTGAGTGACTTGGAGGAATGACAAGGAGGAGCAACACGGAGGAGCGACATGGAGGAGTGACATGGAGGAGTGACATGGAGGAGGTACATGGAGGAGAAATATGGAGGAGTGACATGAAAGAGTGACATTGAGGAGTAACATTTAGGAGTGAGTTGGTGTAGAGACATGGAAGAGTGACTTTGAGTAGCGACATGGAGGAGTGACCTGGAGGAGTGACATGGAGGAGTGAAATGGTAGAGTGACATGGAGTAGAGACATGGAGGAGTGACATGGAGGAGTGACATAGAAGATTGATGTGGAGTAGTGACATAGAGGAGTGACTTGGAGGAGTGACGAGGAAAACATGTAGAAATGAGTCGGAGGAGTGATATGGAGGAGTGACATGGAAGAGTGACAAGGAGGAATGACATGGAGTAGTGACATGGAGGAGTTACAAGGAGGGTTGAGTTGGTGTAGCGACATGGAGGAGTGACATGGAGAAGCGTCATGGAGGAGTGACATGAGTACTGAGTTTGTGTAGCGACATGGAGGAGTGACATGGAGGAATGACATGGAGGAGTGACATGGAGGTGTGACATGGAGGAGTGACATGGAAGACATATAGAAGTGACATGGAGGAGTGACAAGAAGGTTTGAGAGTGTGTAGTGACATGGCGGAGTGATATAGAGGAGTGACGTGGAGGAGTGACATGGAGGAGGGACAGTGACATGGAAGACATATCGAAGTGACATGGATGAGTGACATGGAGGAGTGAAAAGGAGGGTTGAGTTGGTGTAGCGACATGGAGGAGTGACATGGAGTAGCGACATGGAGGAGTGACATGAAGTAGTGACATGGAGGAGTGAGTTGGTGTAGTGACATGGAGGAGTGACTTTGAGTAGCAACATGGAGGAGTGACCTGGAGGAGTGACATGGAGGAGTGAACTGGTGGAGTGACATGGAGGAGTGACATGGAGGAGTGAGTTGTTAGAGTGACATAGAGGAGAGACATGGAGGAGTGACATGTAGGAGTGACATGGAGGAGTGAGTTGTTAGAATGACATAGAGGAGAGACATGGAGGAGTGACATAGAGGAGTGACGTGGAGGAGAGACATGGAAGAGTGACATGGAGAAGTGAGAGGGCGGATAACCAAGGAGGGTTGATATGGTGGAGTGATATCGCGGAGGGACATGGGTGAGTGACTTGGAGGAGTGACATGGAGGATTGACATGGAGGAGTGACTTGAAGGAGCAACACGGAGGAGCGACATGAAGGAGGGACATGGAGGAGTGACATGACGGAGTGAAATGGTGGAGTGCCATGGAGGATTGAGTTGTTAGAGCGACATGTAGTAGAGACATGGAGGAGTGACATAGAGGAGTGACATGGATGAGTGACATAGAGGAATGACGTGGAGGAGAGACATGGAGGAGCAACATGGAGGAGCGACATGGAGGAGTGACATGGAAGAGTGAGTAGGTGTAGCGACATCGAGGATGGACATGGAGGAGTGACATGGAAGACAAATAGAAGTTACATGGAGGAGTGAATTGAAAGAGTGACATAAACGAGTTACATGGAGGAATGACATGGTTGAGTGACATGGAGGATTTACATGGAGGAGTGACAAGAAGGATTGAGTTGGTGTAGTGACATGGAGGAGTGACATGAAAGAGCAACATGGAGGAGCGACGTGGAGTAGTGAGTTGGTGGAGCGACATGGAGGAGTCACATGGAGTAGCGACATGGAGGAGTGACATGGAGGAGTGACTTTGAGTAGCGACATGGAGGATTGACCTGGAGGAGTGACATGGAGGAGTGAAATCGTGGCGTGACATGGAGGAATGAGTTGTTATAGTGATATGGAGGAGAAACATGGAGGAGTGACATGGTGGAGTGACATGGAGGAGTGATATGGAGGAGTGACATCGCAGAGGGACATGGGTGAGTGACTTGGAGGAGTGACAAGGAGGAGTGACATGGAGGAGTGACTTGAGGAATGAGTTGGTGTAGCGACATGGAGGAGTGACATGGAGGTGTGACATGGAGGAGTGACATAGAGGAGTGATGTGGAGGAGTGACATAGAGGAGTGACATGGAGGAGTAACAAGGAGGGTTGAATTGGTTTAGCGACATAAACGAGTGACATGGAGGAGTGACATGGAGGAGCAACATGGAGGAGCGACATGGAGGAGTGACAAGGAGGATTGAGTTGGTGTAGTGACATGGAGGAGTGACAGAGAGTAGCGACATGGAGGAGTGACATGGAGGAGTGACATGGAGGAGCAACACGGAGGAGTGACATGGAGGAGTGACATGGAGGAGTGACAAAGAGAATTGATATGGAGGAGCAACACGGAGGAGCGACATGGAGGAGTGACATGGAGGAGGGACATGGAGGAGTGACAAAGAGAATTGATATGGAGGAGCAACACGGAGGAGCGACATGGAGTAGTGACATGGAGGAGGGACATGGAGGAGTGACTTGGAGAAGTGACAGGGTTGATGAGGAAGAAGAGTTGATATGGTGGAGTGACATCGTGGAGGGACATGGAGGATGGACATTGAGGAGTGACATGGAAGACATATAGAAGTGACATGGAGGAGTGAAATGGTGGAGTGACATAGAGGAGTGACATGGAGGAGTGACATAGAGGATTGATGTGGAGTAGTGACATGGAGGATGGACATGGAGGAGTGACTTGGAGAAGTGACAGGAGGAGTGACATGGAAGACATATAGAAGTGACATGGAGGAGTGAAATGGAGGAGTTACATGGAGGAGTGACATGGAGTAGTGACATGGAGTAGCTACATGTAGGAGTTACATGGAGGATTGACTTGGAGGAGCAATATGGAGGAGTGACATGGAGGAGTGACAAGGAGGATTGAGTTGGTGTAGCGACATGGAGGAGTGACATAGAGTAGCGACATGGAGGAGTGACATGGAGGAGTTACATGGAGGAGTGACATGGAGTAGAGACATGGAGTAGCTACATGTAGGAGTTACATGGAGGATTGACTTGGAGGAGCAATATGGAGGAGTGACATGGAGGAGTGACATGGAGGATTGAGTTGGTGTAGCGACATGGAGGAGTGACATAGAGTAGCGACATGGAGGAGTGACATGGAGGAATGACATGGAGGAGCAACACGGAGGAGTGACATGGAAGAGTGAAATGGAGAAGTGACAGGGCGGATCACCAAGGAAGATTGATATGGTGGAGTGACATGGCGGAGGGACATGGATGAGTGACATGGAGGAGTGACATGGAGGAGCAACATGGAGGAGCGACATGGAGGAGTGACAAGGAGGATTGAGTTGGTGTAGTGACATGGAGGAGTGACATAGAGTAGCGACATGGAGGAGTGACATGGAGGAGTGACATGGAGGAGCAACACGGAGGAGTGACATGGAGGAGTGACATGGAGGAGTGACAAAGAGAATTGATATGGAGGAGCAACACGGAGGAGCGACATGGAGGAGTGACATGGAGGAGGGACATGGAGGAGTGACAAAGAGAATTGATATGGAGGAGCAACACGGAGGAGCGACATGGAGTAGTGACATGGAGGAGGGACATGGAGGAGTGACTTGGAGAAGTGACAGGGTTGATGAGGAAGAAGAGTTGATATGGTGGAGTGACATCGTGGAGGGACATGGAGGATGGACATTGAGGAGTGACATGGAAGACATACAGAAGTGACATGGAGGAGTGAAATGGTGGAGTGACATGGAGGAGTGACATAGAGGATTGATGTGGAGTAGTGACATGGAGGATGGACATGGAGGAGTGACTTGGAGAAGTGACAGGATTGATCAGGAAGGAGGGTTGATATGGTGGAGTGACATCGTGGAGGGACATGGGTGAATGACTTGGAGGAGTGACATGGAGGAGTGACATGAAGGAGTGACATGAGAAGTGAGATTGTGTAGCGACATGGAGGAGTGACATGGAGTAGCTACATGTAGGAGTTACATGGAGGAGTGACTTGGAGGAGCAACATAGAGGAGTGACATAGAGGATTGATGTGGAGGAGCAACACGGAGGAGCGACATGGAGGAGTGACATGGAGTATTGACATGGAGGAGGGACATGGAGGAGTGACTTGGAGGAGTGACATGGAGGAGTGAAATGGTTGAGTGACATGGAAGAGAGACATGGAGGAGTGACATGGAGGAGTGACTTGGAGAAGTGACAGGATTGATCAGGAAGGAGGGTTGATATGGTGGAGTGAAATCGTGGAGGGACATGGGTGAGTGACTTGGAGGAGTGACAAGGAGGAGCAACACGGACGAGCGACATGGAGGAGTGACATGGAGGAGTGACATGGAGGAGGGACATGGAGGAGCGATATGGAGGAGTGACATGAAAGAGTGACATTGAGGAGTAACATGTAGGAGTGAGTTGGTGTAGTGACATGGAAGAGTGACTTTGAGTAACGACATGGAGGAGGGAAATGGTGGAGTGACATGGAGGAGTGACATGGAGGAGTGAGTTTTTAGAGTGACATAGAGGAGAGACATGGAGGAGTGACTTTGAGTAGCGACATGGAGGAGTGACCTGGAGGAGTGACATGGAGGAGTGAAATGGTGGAGTGACATGGAGGAGTGAGTTGTTAGAGTGACATGCAGGAGAGACATGGAGGAGTGACATGGAGGAGTGACATAGAGGATTGATGTGGAGGAGTGACAAGGAGGAGCAACAAGGAGGAGTGACATGGTGGAGTGACATAGAGTAGTGACATGGAGGATGGACATGGAGGAGTGACATGGAAGACATATTGAGGTGACATGGAGGAGTGAATTGGAGGAGTGACATAAAGGATTGACATGGAGGAGTTACAAGAAGTAGTGAAATGGAGGAGTGACATAGAGTAGCGACATAGAGTAGTAACATGAAGAGTGAGTTTGTGTAGCGACATGGAGGAGTGACATGGAGTAGAGACACAGAGTAGTAACATGAGGAGTGGGTTTGTGTAGCGACATGGAGGAGTGACATGGAGGAGTGACATGAAGTAGTGACATTGAGGAGTGACATTGCGGAGTGAGTTGGTGTAGCGACATGGAGGAGTGACTTGGTGTAGCGACATGGAGGAGTGACCTGGAGGAGTGACATGGAGGAGTGAAATGGTGGAGTGACATGAGGAGTGAGTTGTAATAGCGACATGGAGGAGAGAAATGGAGGATTGATGTGGAGGAGCAACATGGAGGAGCGACATGGAGGAGCGACATGGAGGAGTGACATGGAGTAGTGACATGGAGGATGGACATGGAGGAGTGGCATGGAAGACATATAAAGGTGACATGGATTATTTAATTGGAGGAGTGACATAAAGCAGTGACATGGAGGAATGATATGGATGAGTGACATGGAGGAGTGACAAAAAGTAGTGACATGGAGGAGTGACATGGACGAGTGACATAGAGGAGTGACATGGAGGAGTGACATAGAGGAGTGACATGGATGAGTGAATTGGAGGAGTGACATGGAGGATCAACATGGAGGAGCAACATGGAGGAGTAACTTGGAATAGCGACATGGTGGAGTGACATGGAGGAGTGACTTGGTGGAGTGACATAGATGATTGATGTGGATTAGTGACATAGAGGAGTGAATTGGAGGAGTGACATAAAGGAGTGACATGGAGGAATGACATGGATGAGTGACATGGAGGAGTGACATGAAAAGTGAGATTGTGTAGCGACATGGAGGAGTGACATGGAGTAGCTACATGTAGGAGTTACATGGAGGAGTGACTTGGAGGAGCAACATAGAGGAGTGACATAGAGGATTGATGTGGAGGAGCAACACGGAGGAGCGACATGGAGGAGTGACATGGAGTATTGACATGGAGGAGGGACATGGAGGAGTGACTTGGAGGAGTGACATGGAGGAGTGAAATGGTTGAGTGACATGGAAGAGAGACATGGAGGAGTGACATGGAGGAGTGACTTGGAGAAGTGACAGGATTGATCAGGAAGGAGGGTTGATATGGTGGAGTGAAATCGTGGAGGGACATGGGTGAGTGACTTGGAGGAGTGACAAGGAGGAGCAACACGGAGGAGCGACATGGAGGAGTGACATGGAGGAGTGACATGGAGGAGGGACATGGAGGAGCGATATGGAGGAGTGACATGAAAGAGTGACATTGAGGAGTAACATGTAGGAGTGAGTTGGTGTAGTGACATGGAAGAGTGACTTTGAGTAACGACATGGAGGAGTGAAATGGTGGAGTGACATGGAGGAGTGACATGGAGGAGTGAGTTTTTAGAGTGACATAGAGGAGAGACATGGAGGAGTGACTTTGAGTAGCGACATGGAGGAGTGACATGGAGGAGTGAAATGGTGGAGTGACATGGAGGAGTGAGTTGTTAGAGTGACATGCAGGAGAGACATGGAGGAATGACATGGAGGAGTGACATAGAGGATTGATGTGGAGTAGTGACAAGGAGGAGTAACATGGGTGAGTGACTTGGAGGAGTGACAAGGAGGAGCAACAAGGAGGAGTGACATGGTGGAGTGACATGGAGTAGTGACATTGAGGAGTGACATGAAGTAGTGACATTGAGGAGTGACATTGCGGAGTGAGTTGGTGTAGCGACATGGAGGAGTGACTTGGTGTAGCGACATGGAGGAGTGACCTGGAGGAGTGACATGGAGGAGTGAAATGGTGGAGTGACATGAGGAGTGAGTTGTAATAGCGACATGGAGGAGAGAAATGGAGGATTGATGTGGAGGAGCAACATGGAGGAGCGACATGGAGGAGCGACATGGAGGAGTGACATGGAGTAGTGACATGGAGGATGGACATGGAGGAGTGTCATGGAATACATATAAAGGTGACATGGAGGATTTAATTGGAGGAGTGACATAAAGCAGTGACATGGAGCAATGATATGGATGAGTGACATGGAGGAGTGACAAAAAGTAGTGACATGGAGGAGTGACATGGACGAGTGACATAGAGGAGTGACATGGAGGAGTGACATAGAGGAGTGACATGGATGAGTGAATTGGAGGAGTGACATGGAGGATCAACATGGAGGAGCAACATGGAGGAGTAACTTGGAATAGCGACATGGGGGAGTGACATGGAGGAGTGACTTGGTGGAGTGACATAGAGGATTGATGTGGATTAGTGACATAGAGGAGTGAATTGGAGGAGTGACATAAAGGAGTGACATGGAGGAATGACATGGATGAGTGACATGGAGGAGTAACAAGGAGGAGTGAATTGGAGGAGTGTCATAAAGGAGTGACATTGAGAAATGACATGGATGAGTTACATGGAGGACTGACATGGAGGAGTGAATTGGAGGAGTGACATAAAGGATTGACATGGAGGAATGACATGGATGAGTGACATGGAGGAGTGACAAGTAGGGTTGAGTTTCTGTAGCGACATGGAGGAGTGACATGAAGTAGTGACATGGAGGAGTGTCATTGAGGAGTGAATTTGTGTAGTTACATGGAGGAGTGACTTTGAGTAGCAACATGGAGGAGTGATCTGGAGGAGTGAGTTGTTAGAGCGACATGGAGGAGCGACATGGAGTAGTGACATGGAGGATAGACATGGAGGAGTGACTTGGAAGACATATAGAAGTGACATGGATGAGTGAATTGGAGGAGTGACATAAAGGAGTGACATGGAGGAATGACATGGATGAGTCACATAGAGGATTGACTTTGAGTAGCGACATGGAGGAGTGAAATGGTGGAGTGATATGGAGTAGCTACATGGAGGAGTTACATGGAGGAGTGACTTGGAGGAACAACACGGAGGAGCGACATGGAGGAGTGACATGCAGTAGTGACATTGAGTAGCTACATGTAGGAGTTACATGGAGGAATGACTTGGAGGAGCAACATGGAGGAGTGACATAGAGGATTGATGTGGTGGAGCAACACGGAGGAGTGACATGGAGGAGTGACATGGAGTAGTGACATGGAGGAGTGAATTGGAGGAGTGACATAAATGAGTGACATGGAGGAATGATATGGATGAGTGACATGGAGGAGTGACAAAAAGTAGTGACATGGAGGAATGACATGGTGGAGTGACATGAGGAGTGAGTTGTAATAGCGACATGGAGGAGAGAAATGGAGGATTGATGTGGAGGAGCAACACGGAGGAGCGACATGGAGGAGTGACATGGAGTAGTGAAATGGAGGATGGACATGGAGGAGTGACATGGAAAATATATAAAGGTGACATGGAGGATTTAATTGGAGGAGTGACATAAAGGAGTGACATGGAGGAATGATATGGATGAGTGACATGGAGGAGTGACAAAAAGTAGTGACATGGAGGATTGACATTGAGGAGTGAGTTGGTGTAGCGAATGGAGGAGTGACATGGAGGAGTGACATAGAGTAGTGACATGGAGGAGATACATGGAGGAGTGACTAGGAGGAATGACATGGAGGAGTGACATGGAGGAGGGACATGGAGGAGCGACATGGAGGAGTGACTTGAAGTAGCAACATAGAGGAATGACCTGGAGGAGTCACATGGAGGAGTGACATGGAGGAGTGACATAGAGGATTGATGTGGAGGAGCAACACGGAGGAGCAACATGGAGGAGTGACATGGAGTAGCTACATGGAGGAGATACATGGAGGAGTGACTTGGAGGAGTGACATGGCGGAGGGACATGGATGAGTGACTTGGAGGAGTGACATGGAGGAGTGACATGGAGGAGGGACATAGAGAAGTGACTTGGAGAAGTGACAGGGTTGATCAGAAAGGAGGGTTTATATGGTGGAGTGACATGCAGGAGTTACATGAGGAGTGAGTTTGTGTAGCGACATGGAGGAGTGACATGGAGGAGTGACATGGAGGAGCAACATGGAGGAGTGACATAGAAGATTGATGTGGAGGAGCAACACGGAGGAGTGACATGGATGAGTGACATGGAGTAGTGACATGGAGGAGGTTCATGGAGGAGTGACATGGAAGACATATAGAGGTGACATGGAGGAGTGACATGGAGGAGTGACAAGAAGGGTTGAGTTGGTGTAGTGACATGGAGGAGAGACTTTGAGTAGATACATGGATGAGTGACCTGGAAGAGTGACATGGAGGAGTGAGTTGTTAGATCGACATGGAGGAGTGACATAGAGGAGTGACGTGGAGGAGAGACATGGAGGAGTGACATGAAGAAGTGACAGGGTGGATCAAAAAGGAGGGTTGATATGGTGGAGTGACATCGCGGAGGCACATGGGTGAGTGACTTGGAGGAGTGACATGGAAGAGTGACATGAGGAGTGAGTTTGTGGAGCGACATGGAGGAGTGACATGGAGTAGCTACATGGAGGAGTTACATGGAGGACTGACTTGGAGGAGCAACATGGAGGAGCGACATGGAGGAGGGACATGGAGGATTGACTTGGACGACATATAGAAGTGACATGGAGGAGTGAATTTGAGGAGTGACATAAAGGAGTGACATGGAGGAATGACATGGATGAGTGACATGGAGGAGTGACTTTGAGTAGCGACATGGAGGAGTGACCTGAAGGAGTGACATGGAGGAGTGAAATGGTGGAGTGACATGGAGGAGTGACATGGAGGAGTGACATGAGGAGTGAGTTCGTGTAGCGACATGGAGGAGCGACATGGAGTAGTGACTTGGAGTAGCTACATGGAGGAGTTACATGGAGGAGTGACTTGGAGGAGTGACATGGAGGAATGACATGGATGAGTGATATGGGGGAGTGACAAGGAAGATTGAGTTGGTGTAGTGACATGAGGAGTGACGTAGAGGAGAGACGTCGTGGAGTGAAATGGAGGAGTGACATGGAGGAGCAACATGAAGTAGCGACATGGAGGAGTGACAAGGAGGATTGAGTTGGTGTAGCGACATGGAGGCTTGACATGGAGGAGTGACATAGAGGAGTGACGTGGAGGAGAGACATGGAAGAGTGACATGGAGAAGTGACAGGTCGGATAACCCAGGAAGATTGATAGGATGGAGTGACATGGAGGAGGGACATGATTGAGTGACATGGAGGAGTGACATGGAGGAGTGAATTGGAGGAATGACATAAAGGAGTGACATCGAGGAATGACATGGATGAGTGACATGGAGGAGTGAGAAGAAGTAGTGACATGGAGGAGTGACATTGAGGAGTGAGTTGGTGTAGCGACATGGAGGATTTACATGGAGGAGTGACATGGAGGAGTGATATAGAGTAGCGACATGGAGGAGATATATGGAGGAGTGACATGGAGGAATGACATGGAGGAGTGACATGGAGGAGCGATATGGAGGAGTGTAAAGGAGGAATGACTTGGTGTAGCGACATGGAGTAGAGACATGAAGTAGTGACATTGAGGAGTGACATTGAGGAGTGAGTTGTTGTAGTGACATGGAGGAGTGACTTTGAGTAGCGACATGGAGGAGTGACCTGGAGGAGTGACATAAAGGTTTGACATGGAGGAGTGACATGGAGGAGTAACATGGAAGAAGGAGTTGGTGGAGCGACATGGAGGAGTCACATGGAATAGCGACATTGGAGGAGTGACATGGAGGAGTGACATGGAGGATTGACATGGGGAAGTGACTTGGAGAAGTGACAAGGAGGAGCAACACGGAAGAGCGACATGGAGGAGTGACATGGAGTAGTGACATGGAGGATGGACATGGAGGAGTGAATTGGAGGAGTGACATTGAGGAGTGAGTTGGTGTAGTAACATGGAAGAGTGACATGGAGGGGTGACATGGAGGAGTGACATAGAGTAGTGACATGGAGGAGTGACCTGAAGGAGTGACATGGAGGAGTGAAATGGTGGAGTGACATGGAGGAGTGAGTTGTTATAGCGACATGGAGGAGAGAAATGGAGGAGTGATATGGAGGAGTGACATTGAGGAGTGAGTTGGTGTAGTAACATGGAAGAGTGACTTTGAGTAGCGACATGGAGGAGTGACCTGGAGGAGTGACATGGAGGAGTGAAATGGTGGAGTGACATGGAGGAGTGAGTTGTTAGAACGACATGGAGGAGAGACATGGAGAAATGACATGGAGGAGTGACATGGAGGATTGACATAGAGTAGCAACATGGAGGAGATACATGGAGGAGTGACATGGAGGAATGACATGGAGGAGTGACATGGAGGAGGGATATGGAGGAGCGATATGGAGGAGTGACATGAAAGAGTGTAAAGGAGGATTGAGTTGGTGTAGTGTCATGGAGGAGTGACTTTGAGTAGCGACATGGAGGAGTGACATGGAGGAGTGACATGGAGGAGTGAAATGGTGGAGTGACATGGAGGAGTAACTTGGAGGAGTGACATAAAGGATTGACATGGAGGAATGACGTGGTGGAGTGACATGGAGGAGTGAGTTGTTAGAGCAACATGGAGGAGAGACATGGAGAAGTGACATAGATGAGTGACATAGAGGAGTGATATGAAGTAGTGACATGGAGGAGTGATATGAATTAGTGACATGGAGGAGGGACATAGATGAGTTACATGGAGGAGCGACATGGAAGAGCAACATGGAGGAGTGATATGAAGTAGTGACATGGAGGAGTGATATGAAGTAGTGACATGGAGGAGTCACATGGAGTAGCGACAAGGAGGAGTGACGTGGAGGAGTGACTTTGAGGAGTGACATGGAGGAGTGACCTGGAGGAGTGACATGGAAGAGTGAAATGGTGGAGTGACATGGAGGACTGAGTTGTTATAGCGACATGGAGGAGAAACATGGAGGAGTGACATGGAGGAGTGACATAGAGGATTGACATGGAGGAGAGACATGGAGAAGTGACATGGAGGACTGACATGGAGGAGTGACATAGAGGAGTGACGTGGAGGAGAGACATGGAAGAGTGACATGGAGAAGTGACATGGAGGAGTGACGTGGAGGAGAGACATGGAAGAGTGACATGGAGAAGTGACAGGGCGGATAACCAAGTAGGGTTGATATGGTGGAGTGACATCGCGGAGGGACATGGTGAGTGACTTGGAGAAGTGACATGGAGGAGTGACAAGAAGGATTGAGTTGGTGTAGTGACATGGAGGAGTGACTTTGAGTAGCGACATGGAGGAGTGACCTGGAGGAATGACATGGAGGAGTGAAATGGTGTAGTGACATGGAGGAGTAACTTGGAGGAGTGACATAAAGGATTGGCATGGAGGAGTGACATAGAGGAGTAACATGGAGGAGTAACATAAAGGGTTGACATGGAGGAGTGACATGGAGGAGTGAAAAGGAGGATTGAGTTGGTGTAGCGACATGGAGGAGTGACATAGAGTAGCGACATGGAGGAGTGACATGGAGGAGTGACATGGAGGAGCAACACGGAGAAGTGACATGGAAGAGTGAGTTGGTGAAGCGACATGGAGGAGAAACATGGAGGAGTGACATAGAGGAGTGACGTGGAGGACAGACACGGAGGAGCGAGATGGAGGAGTTACATGGAGTAGTGACATGGAGGATGGACATGGAGGAGTGACTTGGAGAAGTGACAGGGTTGATCAGGAAGGAGTGTTTATATGGTGGAGTGACATCGTTGAGGGACATGGGTGAGTGACTTGGAGGAGTGAAAAGGAGGAGCAACACGGAGGAGCGAAATGGAGGAGTGACATGGAGTTTTGACTTGGAGGATGGACATGGAGGAGTGACATGGTTGATCATGAAGGAGGGTTGATATGGTGGAGTAAAATCGTGGAGGGACATGGGTGAGTGACTTGGAGGAGTGACAAGGATGTGCAACACGGAGGAGTGACATGAGGAGTGAGTTTGTGTAGCGACATGGAGGAGTGACATGGAGTAGCTACATGGAGGAGTTACATGGAGGAGTGACTTGGAGGAGCAACACGGAGGAGCGACATGGAGGAGTGACATGGAGTAGTGACATGGAGTAGCTACATGGAGGAGTTACATGGATGAATGACTTGGAGGAGTGACGTGTAGGATTGACATAGAGGAGTGACGTGGAGGAAAGACATGGAGGAGTGACATGGAGAAGTGACAGGGGGGATCAAAAAGGAGGGTTGATATAGTGGAGTGACATCGCGGAGTGACATGGAAGAGTGACATGAGGAGTGAGTTTGTGTAGCGACATGGAGGAGTGACATGGAGTAGCTACATGGAGGAGTTACATGGAGGACTGACTTGGAGGAACAACACGGAGGAGCGAAATGGAGGAGGGACATGGAGGAGTGACTTGGAAGACATAAAGAAGTGACATGGAGGAGTGAATTTGAGGAGTGACATAAAGGAGTGACATGGAGGAATGACATGGATGAGTGACATGGAGGAGTGACTTGGAGGAGTGAGTTGTTAGAGCGACATGGAGGAGAGACATGGAGAAGTGACATGGAGGAGTGACATGGAGGAGTGACATGGAGAAGTGACAGGTCAGATCACCAAGGGAGATTGATAGGGTGGAGTGACATGGCGGAGGGACATGGATGAGTGACATGGAGGAGTGACATGGAGGAGTGAATTGGAGGAGTGAAATAAAGGAGTGACATGAGGAATGACATGGAGGAGAGACATGGAAGAGTGACATGGAGAAGTGACAGGGCGGATAACCAAGAAAGATTGATATGGTGGAGTGACATGGCGGAGGGACATGGATGAGTGACATGGAGGAGCAACACGGAGAAGTGACATGGAAGAGTGAGTTGGTGAAGCGACATGGAGGATGGACAAAGAGGTTTGAGTTGGTGTATTGACATGGAGGAGTGACATGGAGAAGCGACATGGAAGAGTGACATGGAGAAGTGACAGGTCGGATCACCAAGGAAAATTGATAGGGTGGAGTGACATGTCGGAGGGACATGAAGGAGTGACATGGAAGACATATAGAAGTGACATGGAGGAGTGCATTGGAGTAGTGACATAAACAAGTGACATGGAGGAATGACATGGTTGAGTGACATGGAGGAGTGACTTTGAGTAGCGACATGGAGGAGTGACCTGGAGGAGTGACATGGAGGAGTGAAATAGTGGAGTGACATGGAGGAGTGAGTTGTTAGAGCGACATTGAGGAGAGACATGGAGAAGTGACATGGATGAGTGACATGGAGGAGTGACAAGAAGGATTGAGTTGGTGTAGTGACATGGCGGAGGGACATAGATGAGTTACATGGAGGAGTGACATGGAAGAGCAACATGGAGGAGCGACGTGGAGTAGTGAGTTGGTGGAACGACATGGAGGAGTCACATGGAGTAGCGACATGGAGGAGTGATATGAAGTAGTGACATGGAGGAGTCACATGGAGTAGCGACATGGAGGAGTGACATGGAGGAGTAACTTTGAGTAGCGACATGGAGGAGTGACCTGGAGGAGTGACATGGAGGATTGAAATGGTGGAGTGACATGGAGGAGTGAGTTGTTATAGCGACATGGAGGAGAAACATGGAGGAGTGACATAGAGGAGTGACGTGGAGGACAGACATGGAAGAATGACATGGAGAAGTGACATGGAGGAGTGACGTGGAGGACAGACATGGAAGAGTGACATGGAGAAGTGACAGGGCGGATAACCAAGTAGGGTTGATATGGTGGAGTGACATCGCGGAGGGACATGGGTGAGTGACTTGGAGGATTGACATGGAGGAGTGACATGGAGGAGTGACATGTAGGAGTCACATGGAGGAGTGACTTGGAGGAGCAACATGGAGGAGCGACATAGAGGATTGATGTGGAAAAGCAACACGGAGGAGCGACATGGAGGAGTGACATGGAGTAGTGACATGGAGGATGGACATGGAGGATTGACATGGAAGACACATAGAGATGACATGGAGGAGTGAATTGGAGGAGTGACATAAACGAGTGACATGGAGGAATGACATGAATGAGTGACATGGAGGAGTTACAAGGAGGTTTGAGTTGGTGTAGCGACATGGAGGAGTGACATGGAGTACCGACATGGAGGAGTGACATGAGGAATGAGTTGGTGTAGCGACATGGAGGAGTGACATGGAGGTGTGACATGGAGGAGTGACAAGGATGGTTGAGTTGGTGTAGCGACATGGAGGAGTGACATGGAATAACGACATGGTGGAGTGACATGGAGGTGTGACATGGAGGCGTGACATAGATGAGTGACGTGGAGGAGTGACATGGAGGAGGGACATGGAGGAGTGACATGGAAGACATATAGAAGTGACATGGATGAGTGACAAGAAGGTTTGAGTTGGTGTAGTGACATGGAGGAGTGACTTTGAGTTGCGACATGGAGGAGTGACCTGGAGGAGTGACATGGAGGAGTGAAATGGTGGAGTGACATGGAGGAGGGACATAGATGAGTTACATGGAGGAGTGACATGGAAGAGCCACATGGAGGAGCGACGTGGAGTAGTGAGTTGGTGGAACGACATGGAGGAGTCACATGGAGTAGCGACATGGAGGAGTGATATGAAGTAGTGACATGGAGGAGTCACATGGAGGAGTGACCTGGAGGAGTGACATGGAGGAGTAACTTTGAGTAGCGACATGGAGGAGTGACCTGGAGGAGTGACATGGAGGATTGAAATGGTGGAGTGACATGGAGGAGTGAGTTGTTATAGCGACATGGAGGAGAAACATGAAGGAGTGACATAGAGGAGTGACGTGGAGGAGAGACATGGAAGAATGACATGGAGAAGTGACATGGAGGAGTGATGTGGAGGAAAGACATGGAGGAGTGACATGGAGAAGTGACAGGGCGGATAACCAAGTAGGGTTGATATGGTGGAGTGACATCGCGGAGGGACATGGGTGAGTGACTTGGAGGAGTGACATGGAGGAGTGACATGTAGGAATCACATGGAGGAGTAACTTGGAGGAGCAACATGGAGGAGTGACATAGAGGATTGATGTGGAAAAGCAACACGGAGGAGCGACATGGAGGAGTGACATGGAGTAGTGACATGGAGGATGGACATGGAGGATTAACATGGAAGACATATAGAGATGACATGGAGGAGTGAATTGCAGGAATGACATAAACGAGTGACATGGAGGAATGACATGAATGAGTGACATGGAGGAGTTACAAGGAGGTTTGAGTTGGTGTAGCGACATGGAGGAGTGACATGGAGTACCGACGTGGAGGAGTGACATGAGGAATGAGTTGGTGTAGCGACATGGAGGAGTGACATGGAGGTGTGACATGGAGGAATGACAAGGAGGGTTGAGTTGGTGTAGCGACATGGAGGAGTGACATGGAATAACGACTAGGTGGAGTGACATGGAGTTGTGACATGGAGGCGTGACATAGATGAGTGACGTGGAGGAGTGACATGGAGGAGGGACATGGAGGAGTGACATGGAAGACATATAGAAGTGACATGGATGAGTGACAAGAAGGATTGAGTTGGTGTAGTGACATGGAGGAGTGACTTTGAGTAGCGACATGGAGGAGTGACCTGGAGGAGTGACATGGAGGAGTGAAATGGTGGAGTGACATGGAGGAGTAACTTGGAGGAGTGACATAAAGGATTGACATGGAGGAGTGACATGGAGGAGTAACATGGAGGAGTAACATAAAGGGTTGACATGGAGGAGTGACATGGAGGAGTGAAAAGGAGGAGTAACATAAAGGGTTGACATGGTGTAGCGACATGGAGGAGTGACATAGAGTAGCGACATGGAGGAGTGACATGGAAGAGTGAGTTGGTGTAGCGACATGGAGGATGGACAAAGAGGTTTGAGTTGGTATATTGACATGGAGGAGTGACATGGAGAAGCGACATGGAGAAGTGACATGGAAGAGTGAGTTGGTGTAGCGACATGGAGCACTGATATGGAATAGCGACATGGAGGAGTGACATGGAGGAGTGAAATGGAGGAGTGACATAGAGGATTGATGTGGAGGAGCAACACGGAGGAGCGACATGGAGGAGTGACATGGAGTAGTGACATGGAGGAGGGACATGGAGTAGTGACTTGGAGAAGTGACATGGAGGAGCAACACAGAGGAGCGACATGGAGGAGTGACATGAGTAGTGACATGGAGGATTGACATCGAGGAGTGACATGTAAGACATATAGAGGTGACATGGAGGAGTGAATTGGAGGAGTGACATAAAGGAGTGACATGGAGGAATGACATGGATGAGTGACATGGAGGAGTGACATTGAGGAGTGAGATGGTGTAGTGACATGGAGGAGTGACTTTGAGTATCGACATGGAGGAGTGACCTGGAGGAGTGACATGGAGGAGTGAAATGGTGGAGTGACATGGAGGAGTGACATGTAGGAGTCACATGGAGGAGTAACTTGGAGGAGCAACATGGAGGAGTGACATAGAGGATTGATGTGGAGGAGTGACATAAAGGAGTGACATGGAGGAGCGACATGGAGGAGTGACAAGGAGGATTGAGTTGGTGTAGCGACATGGAGGAGTGACATGGAGGAGTGACATAGAGGAGTGACGTGGAGGAGAGACATGGAAGAGTGACATGGAGAAGTGACAGGTCGGATAAGCAAGGAAGATTGATAGGATGGAGTGACATGGAGGAGGGACATGGATGAGTGACATGGAGGACTGACATGGAGGAGTGAATTGGAGGAGTGACATAAAGGAGTGACATGGAGGAATGACATGGATGAGTGACATGGAGGAGTGAGAAGAAGTAGTGACATGGAGGAGTGACATGGAGTAGCGACATAGAGGAATGACATGGAGTAGCGACATAGAGTAGTAACATGAGGAGTGAGTTTGTGTAGCGACATGGAGGCGTGACATGGAGGAGTGACATGGAGGAGTGATATAGAGTAGCGACATGGAGGAGATACATGGAGGAGTGACATGGAGGAATGACATGGAGGAGTGACATGGAGGAGGGACATGGAGGAGCGATATGGAGTAGTGACATGAAAGAGTGTAAAGGAGGATTGAGTTTGTGTAGCTACATGGAGGAGTGACATGAAGTAGTGACATGGAGTAGCTACATGTAGGAGTTACATGGAGGAGTGACTTGGAGGAGCAACATAGAGGAGTGACATAGAGGCTTGATGTGGAGGAGCAACACGGAGGAGCGACATGGAGGAGTGACATGGAGTATTGACATGGAGGAGGGACTTGGAGGAGTGACATGGAGGAGTGAAATGTTGGAGTGACATGGAGGAGAGACATGGAGGAGTGATATGGAGGAGTGACATAGAAGATTGATGTGGAGTAGTGACATGGAGGATGGACATGGTGGAGTGACTTGGAGAAGTCACAGGATTGATCAGGAAGGAGGGTTGATATGGTGGAATGACATTGTGGAGGGACATGGGTGAGTGACTTGGAGGAGTGACAAGGAGGAGCAACACGGAGGAGCGACATGGAGGAGTGACATGGAGGAGTGACATGGAGGAGGGACATGGAGGAGGGACATGGAGGAGAAATATGGAGGAGTGACATGAAAGAGTGACATTGAGGAGTAACATTTAGGAGTGAGTTGGTGTAGTGACATGGAAGAGTTACTTTGAGTAGCGACATGGAGGAGTGACCTGGAGGAGTGACATGGAGGAGTGAAATGGTGGAGTGACATGGAGGAGTGACATGGAAGACATATAGAAGTGACATGGAGGAGTGACAAGAAGGTTTGAGAGTGTGTAGTGACATGGCGGAGTGATATAGAGGAGTGACGTGAAGGAGTGACATGGAGGAGGGACAATGACATGGAAGACATATCGAAGTGACATGGATGAGTGACATGGAGGAGTGACAAGGAGGGTTGAGTTGGTGTAGCGACATGGAGGAGTGACATGGAGTAGCGACATGGAGGAGTGACATGAAGTAGTGACATGGAGGAGTGAGTTGGTGTAGTGACATGGAGGAGTGACTTTGAGTAGCAACATGGAGGAGTGACCTGGAGGAGTGACATGGAGGAGTGAAATGGTGGAGTGAAATGGAGGAGTGACATGGAGGAGTGACATGAAGTAGTGACATGGAGGAGTGAGTTGGTGTAGTGACATGGAGGAGTGACTTTGAGGAGTGACATGGAGGAGTGAAATGGTGGATTGACATGGAGGAGTGAGTTGTTAGAGCGACATGGAGGAGTGACATGGAGTAGCGACATGGAGGAGTGACATTGAGGTGTTACTTGTAGGAGTGACATAGAGGAGCGACGTGGAGGAGTGACATGGAGGAGGGACATGGAGGAGCAACACGGAGGAGCAACATGGAGGAGTGACATTGATTAGTGACATGGAGGATGGACATGGAGGAGTGACATGGATGACATATACAGATGACATGGAGGAGTGAACTGGAGGAGTGACATAAACGAGTGACATGGAGGAGTTACAAGGATGGTTGAGTTGGTGTAGCAACATGTAGGAGTGAAATGGAGTAGCGACATGGAGGAGTGACATGGAGGTGTGACATGGAGGAGTGACATAGAGGAGTGATGTGGAGGAGTGACATGGAGGAGTGACAAGAAGGATTGCGTTTGTGTAGTGACATGGCGGAGGGACATAGATGAGTTACATGGAGGAGTGACATGGAAGAGTAACATGGAGGAGCGACATGGAGGAGTGAGTTGGTCGAGCGACATGGAGGAGTCACATAGAGTAGTGACAAGGAGGAGTGACATGAATTAGTGACATGGAGGAGTGACATGAGCAATGAGTTGGTGTAGCGACATGGAGGAGTGACTTTGAGTACCGACATGGATGAGTGACCTGGAGGTGTGACATGGAGGAGTGAAATGGTGGAGTGACATGGAGGAGTAACTTGGAGGAGTGACATAAAGTATTGACATGGAGGAGTGACATGGAGGAGTGACATGGAGGAGTGACATAGAGGATTGATGTGTAGTAGTGACATGGATGAAGGACATGAAGGAGTGATTTGGAGAAGTGACAGGGTTGATCAGGAAGGATGGTTGATATGGTGGAGTGACATCGTGGAGGGACATGGGTGAGTGACATGGAGGAGGGACATGGAGGAGCGATATGGAGGAGTGAAATGAAAGAGTGTAAAGGAGGATTGAGTTTGTGTAGCTACATGGAGGAGTGACATGAAGTACTGACATTGAGGAGTGAAATTGAGGTGTGAGTTGGTGTAGTGACATGAAGGAGTGACTTTGAGTCGCGACATGGAGGAGTGACCTGGAGAAGTGACATGGAGGAGTGAAATGCTGGAGTGACATGGAGGAGTGAGTTGTTATAGAGACATGGAGGAGAGAAATGGAGGAGTGATATGGAGGAGTGACATTGAGGTGTGAGTTGGTGTAGTAACATGGAGGAGTGACTTTGAGTAGCGATATGGAGAAGTGACCTGGAGGAGTGACATGGAGGAGTGAAATGGAGGAGTGACATGTAGGAGTGACATGGAGGAGTGACATGAAGTAGTGACATGGAGGAGTGAGTTGGTGTAATGACAGGGAGGAGTGACTTTGAGGAGTGACATGGAGGAGTGAAATGGTGGATTGACATGGAGGAGTGAGTTGTTAGAGCGACATGGAGGAGTGACATGGAGTAGCGACATGGAGGAGTGACATGGAGGTGTGACTTGTAGGAGTGACATAGAGGAGCGACGTGGAGGAGTGACATGGAGGAGGGACATGGAGGAGCAACACGGAGGAGCAACATGGAGGAGTGACATTGAGTAGTGACATGGAGGATGGACATGGAGGAGTGACATGGAAGACATATACAGATGACATGGAGGAGTGAACTGGAGGAGTGACATAAACGAGTGACATGGAGGAGTTACAAGGATGGTTGAGTTGGTGTAGCAACATGTAGGAGTGACATGGAGTAGCGACATGGAGGAGTGACATGGAGGTGTGACATGGAGGAGTGACATAGAGGAGTGATGTGGAGGAGTGACATGGAGGAGTGACAAGAAGGATTGCGTTTGTGTAGTGACATGGCGGAGGGACATAGATGAGTTACATGGAGGAGTGACATGGAAGAGCAACATGGAGGAGCGACGTGGAGGAGTGAGTTGGTCGAGCGACATGGAGGAGTCACATAGAGTAGTGACAAGGAGGAGTGACATGAATTAGTGACATGGAGGAGTGACATGAGCAATGAGTTGGTGTAGCGACATGGAGGAGTGACTTTGAGTACCGACATGGATGAGTGACCTGGAGGTGTGACATGGAGGAGTGAAATGGTGGAGTGACATGGAGGAGTAACTTGGAGGAGTGACATAAAGGATTGACATGGAGGAGTGACCTGGAGGAGTAACATGGAGGAAGGAGTTGGTGGAGCAACATGGAGGAGTAACATGGAATTGCGACATGGAGGAGTGACATGGAGGAGTGACATGGAGGAGTGACATAGAGGATTGATGTGTAGTAGTGACATGGATGAAGGACATGAAGGAGTGATTTGGAGAAGTGACAGGGTTGATCAGGAAGGATGGTTGATATGGTGGAGTGACATCGTGGAGGGACATGGGTGAGTGACATGGAGGAGGGACATGGAGGAGCGATATGGAGGAGTGAAATGAAAGAGTGTAAAGGAGGATTGAGTTTGTGTAGCTATATGGAGGAGTGACATGAAGTACTGACATTGAGGAGTGACATTGAGGTGTGAGTTGGTGTAGTAACATGGAGGAGTGACTTTGAGTAGCGACATGGAGGAGTGACCTGAAGGAGTGACATGGAGGAGTGAAATGGTGGAGTGACATGGAGGAGTGAGTTGTTATAGCGACATGGAGGAGAGAAATGAAGGAATGACATGGAGGAGTGACATGGAGGAGTGACTTGGAGGAGTGACATGGAGGAGTGACATGGAGAAGTGACAGGTCGGATAACCAAGGAAGATTGATAGGGTGGAGTGACATGGCGGAGGGACGTGGATGAGTGACATGGAGGAGTGACATGGAAGAGCAACATGGAGGAGCGACGTGGAGGAGTGAGTTCTTGTAGTTACATGGAGGAGTGACTTTGAGTACCGACATGGAGGAGTGACCTGGAGGAGTGACATGGAGGACTGAAATGGTGGAGTGAAATCCAGGAGTGAGTTTTTATAGCGACATGGAGGAGAGACATGGAGGAGTCACTTTGAGTAGCGACATGGAGGAGTGACCTGGAGGAGGGACATGGAGTAGTGAAATGGTGGAGTGACATGGAGGAGTGTGATGTTATAGCGACATGGAGGAGAGACATGGAGGAGTGACATAGAGGATTGATGTGGAGGAGCATCACGGCGGAGTTACAAGGAGGAGTTACATGGAGTAGCTACATTGAGGAGTTACATGGAGGAGTGACTTGGAGGAGAAACACGGAGGAGCGACATGGAGGAGTGACATAAGGAATGAGTTGTTGTAGCGACATGGAGGAGTGACATGGAGGAGTGACATGGAGTAATGACATGGAGGAGGGACATGGAGGAGTGACTTGGAGAAGTGACAGGGTTGATGAGGAAGGAGGGTTTATATGGTGGATTGACATGCAGGAGTGACATGAGGAGTGAGTTTGTGTAGCGACATTGAGGAGTGACATGGAGTAGCTACATGGAGGAGTTACATGGAGGAGTGAGTTTGTGTAGCGACATGTAAGAGTGACATGGAGTAGCAACATGGGGGAGTTACATGGAGGAGTGACATGGAGTAGTGACATGGAGTAGCTACATGTAGGAGTTACATGGAGGAGTGACTTGGAGGAGCAATATGGAGGAGTGACATGGAGGAGTGACAAGGAGGATTGAGTTGGTGTAGCGACATGGAGGAGTGACATAGAGTAGCGACATGGAGGAGTGACATGGAGGAGTGACATGGAGGAGCAACACGGAGGAGTGACATGGAGGAGTGAAATGGTTGAGTGACATGGAGGAGAGACATGGAGGAGTGACATGGAGGAGTGACTTGGAGAAGTGACAGGCTTGATCAGGAAGGAGGGTTGATATGGTGGAGTGAAATCGTGGAGGGACATGGGTGAGTGACTTGGAGGAGTGACAAGGAGAAGCAACACGGAGGAGCGACATGGAGGAGTGACATGGAGGAGGGACATGGAGGAGCGATATGGAGGAGTGACATGAAAGAGTGACATTGAGGAGTAACATTTAGGAGTGAGTTGGTGTAGTGACATGGAAGAGTGACTTTGAGTAACGACATGGAGGAGTGAAATGGTGGAGTGACATGGAGGAGTGACATGGAGGAGTGAGTTTTTAGAGTGACATAGAGGAGAGACATGGAGGAGTGACTTTGAGTAGCGACATGGAGGAGTGACCTGGAGGAGTGACATGGAGGAGTGAAATGGTGGAGTGACATGGAGGAGTGAGTTTTTAGAGTGACATAGAGGAGAGACATGGAGGAGTGACTTGTAGGAGTGACATGGAGGAGTGAGTTGTTAGAGCGACATAGAGGAGAGACATGGAGGAGTGACATGTAGGATTGACATGGTGGAGTGATATCGCGGAGGGACATGGGTGAGTGACTTGGAGAAGTGACATGGAGGGTTGACATGTAGGAGTGACTTGGAGGAGTGACATGGAGTAGTGACATGGAGGATGGACATGGAGGAGTGACATGGAAGACATATAGAGGTGACATGGAGGAGTGAATTGGAGGAGTGAAATAAAGGAGTGACATGGAGGAGTGACATGAAGTAGTGACATGGAGGAGTGACATTGAGGAGTGAGTTGGTGTAGTGACATGGAGGATTGACTTTGAGTAGCGACATGGAGGAGTGACATGGAGGAGCTACATGGAGGAGAGACATAGAGTAGCGACATGGAGGAGTGACATGGAGGAATGACATGGAGGAGTGACCTGGAGGAGTGACATGAAAGAGTGTAAAGGAGGGTTGAGTTTGTGTAGCGACATGGAGGAGTGACTTTGAGTAGCGACATGGAGGAGTGAAATGGAGGATTGACATGGAGGAGTGAGTTGTTAGAGCAATATAGAGGAGAGACATGAAGGAGTGACATGAAGGAGTGACATTGAGGAGTAAGTTGGTGTAGCGACATGGAGGAGTGACCTGGAGGAGTGACATAGAGGAGTTTCGTGGAGGAGAGACATGGAGGAGTGACATGGAGAAGTGACAGGGCGGATAACCAAGGAGGGTTGATATGGTGGAGTGATATCGCGGAGGGACATGAAGTAGTGACATTGAGGAGTGACATTGAGGAGTGAGTTGGTGTAGTGACATGGAGGAGTGACTTTGAGTAGCGACATGGAGGAGTGAAATGGAGGTGTGACATGGAGGAGTGAGTTGTTAGAGCGATATAGAGGAGAGACATGGAGGAGTGACATGAAGGAGTGACATTGAGGAGTAAGTTGGTGTAGCGACATGGAGGAGAGAAATGAAGGAGTGACATGGAGGAGTGACATGGAGTAATGACATGGAGGAGGGACATGGAGGAGTGACTTGGAGAAGTGACAGGGTTGATGAGGAAGGAGGGTTTATATGGTCGATTGACATGCAGGAGTGACATGAGGAGTGAGTTTGTGTAGCGACATTGAGGAGTGACATGGAGTAGCTACATGGAGGAGTGACATGGAAGAGCAACATGGAGGAGCGACGTGGAGGAGTGAGTTGGTGGAGCGACATGAAGGAGACACATGGAGGAGTGACATAGAGGATTGATGTGGAGGAGCATCACGGCGGAGCGACATGGAGGAGTGACATGGAGAAGCTACATGGAGGAGTAACATGGAAGAGTGAGTTGGTGTAGCGACATGGACGACTAACTTGGAATAGCGACATGGAGGAGTGACATGGAGGAGTGACATGGATGAGTGACATAGAGAATTGATGTGGAGGAGCAATACGGAGGAGTGACTTGGAAGAGTGACATGAGGTGTGAGTTTGTGTAGCGACATGGAGGAGTGACATGGAGTAGCTACATGGAGGAGTTACATGGAGGAGTGACTTGGAGGAGCAACACGGAGGAGGGACATGGAGGAGTGACATGGAGTAGTGACATGGAGTAGCTAAATGTAGGAGTTACATGGAAGAGTGACTTGGAGGAGCAACATGGAGGAGTGACATAGAGGATTGAAGTGGAGGAGCAACACGTTGGAGTGACATGGAGGAGTGACATGGAGTAGTGACATGGAGGAGGGACATGGAGGAGTGAATTGGAGAAGTGACAGGGTTGATCAGGAAGGAGGGTTGATATGGTGGAGTGACATCGCGGAGGGACATGGGTGAGTGACTTGGAGGAGTGACATGGAGGAGTGACATGGAGGAGTGACATGGAGTAGCTACATGGAGGAGTTACATGGAGGAGTGACTTGGAGGAGCAACACGGAGGAGCGACATGGAGGAGTGACATGGAGTAGTGACATGGAGTAGCTACATGTAGGAGTTACATTGAGGAATGACTTGGAGGAGCAACATGGAGGAGTGACATAGAGGATTGATGCGGTGGAGCAACACGGAGGAGTGACATGGAGGAGTGACATGGAGTAGTGACATGGAGGAGGGACATGGAGGAGTGACTTGGAGAAGTGACAGGGTTGATCAGGAAGTAAGGTTGATATGGTGGAGTGGCATAGTGGAGGGACATGGGTTAGTGACTTGCAGGAGTGACATGGAGGAGCAACACGGAGGTGCAAAATGAAGTAGTGACATGGAGGAGTGACCCTGAGGAGTGAGTTGGTGTAGTAACATGGAGGAGTGACTTTGAGTAGCGACATGGAGGAGTGACCTGGAGGAGTGACATGGAGGAGAGACATGGAGGAGTGACATGGAGGAGTGACATGGAGGAGTGACATAGAGGAGTGATGTGGAGGAGAGACATGGAAGAGTGACATGGAGAAGTGACAGGTCGGATCACCAAAGGAGATTGATAGGGTGGAGTGACATGACGGAGGGACATGGATGAGTGACATGGAGGAGTGACATAACGGAGTGACATGAGGAATGACATGAATGAGTGACATGGAGGAGTGACAAGGAGGGTTGAGTTTGTGTAGCGACATGGAGGAGTGACATGATGTATCGACATGGAGGAGTGACCTGGAGGAGTGACAAGAAGGAGTGAAATGGTGGAGTGACATGGAGGAGTGAGTTGTTAGAACGACATGGAGTAGAGACATGGAGGAGTGACATAGAGGAGTGACATGGAGTAGTGACATGGAGTAGCTACATGTAGGAGTTATATGGAGGAGTGACATGGAGGAGCGACATGGAGGATTGATGTGGAGGATCAACAAGGAGGAGCGACATGGAGGAGTGACATGGAATAGTGACATGGAGGAGGGACATGGAGGAGTGACTTGGAGAAGTGACAGGGTTGATCAGGAAGTAGGGTTGATATGGTGGAGTGACATCGTGGAGGGACATGGGTGAGTGACTTGGAGGAGTGACATGGAGGATGGACATGGAGGAGTGACATGGAGGAATGACATGGATGAGTGACATGGAGGAGTGACTTTGAGTAGCGACATGGAGGAGTGACCTGGAGGAGTGACATGGAGGCGTGAAATGGTGGAGTGACATGGAGGAGTGTGTTGTTATAGCGACATGGAGGAGAAACATGGAGGAGTGACATGGAGGAGTGACATAGAGGAGTGACGTGGAGGAGAGACATGGAGAAGTGACATGGAGGACTGACATGGAGGAGTGACATAGAGGAGTGACGTGGAGGAGATACATGGAGGAGTGACATGGAGGAGTGACATGGAGGAGTGACATAGAGGTGTGACGTGGAGGAGAGACATGGAGAAGTGACATGGAGGACTGACATGAAGTAGTGACATTGAGGAGTGACAATGAGGAGTGAGTTGGTGTAGTGACATGGAGGAGTGACTTTGAGTAGCGACATGGAGGAGTGACCTGGAAGAGTGAGTAGGTGTAGCGACATGGAGGATGGACATGGAGGAGTGACATGGAAGACATATAGAAGTGACATGGAGGAGTGACTTTGAGTAGCGACATGGAAGAGTGACCTGGAGGACTGACATGGAGGAGTGAAATGGTGGAGTGACATAGAGGAGTGAGTTGTTAGAGCGACATGGAGGAGAGACATGCAGAAGGGACATGGAGGAGTGACATAAACGAGTGACATGCAGGAATGACATGTATGAGTGACATGGAGGAGTGACATGGAGTAGTGACATGGAGTAGCTACATGTAGGAGTTACATGGAGGAGTGACTTGGAGGAGCAACATGGAGGAGTGACACAGAGGATTGATGTGGAGGAGCAACAAGGAGGAGCAACACGGAGGAGTGACATGGAATAGTGACATGGAGGATGGACATGGAGCAGTGACATGAAAGACTTATAGAGGTGACATGGAGGAGTAAATTGAAGGAGTGACATAAATGAGTGACATGGAGGAATGACATGGATGAGTGACATGGAGGAGTGACTTTGAGTAGCGACATGGAGGAGTGACCTGGAGAAGTGACATGGAGGAGTGAAATATTGGAGTGACATGGAGGAGCGACATGGAGGATTGATGTGGAGGATCAACAAGGAGGAGCGACATGGAGGAGTGACATGGAATAGTGACATGGAGGAGGGACATGGAGGAGTGACTTGGAGAAGTGACAGGGTTGCTCAGGAAGTAGGGTTGATATGGTGGAGTGACATCGTGGAGGGACATGGGTGAGTGACTTGGAGGAGTGACATGGAGGATGGACATGGAGGAGTGACATGGAGGAGTGACATGGAGGAATGACATGGATGAGTGAAATGGAGGAGTGACTTTGAGTAGCGACATGGAGGAGTGACCTGGAGGAGTGACATGGAGGAGTGAAATGTTGGAGTGACATGGAGGAGTGTGTTGTTATAGCGACATGGAGGAGAAACATGGAGGAGTGACATGGAGGAGTGACATAGAGGAGTGACATGGAGGAGATACTTGGACGAGTGACATGGAGGAATGACATGGAGGAGTGACATGAAGTAGTGACATTGAGGAGTGACATTGAGGAGTGAGTTGGTGTAGTGACATGGAGGAGTGACTTTGAGTAGCGACATGGAGGAGTGACCTGGAGGAGTGACATGGAGGAGTGACATGGAGTAGTGACATGGAGTAGCTACATGTATGAGTTACATGGAGGAGTGACTTGGAGGAGCAACATGGAGGAGTGACACAGAGGATTGATGTGGAGGAGCAACAAGGAGGAGCAACACGGAGGAGTGACATGGAATAGTGACATGGAGGATGGACATGGAGCAGTGACATGAAAGACATATAGAGGTGACATGGAGGAGTGAATTGGAGGAGTGACATAAATGAGTGACATGGAGGAATGACATGGATGAGTGACATGGAGGAGTGACTTTGAGTAGCGACATGGAGTAGTGACCTGGAGAAGTGACATGGAGGAGTGAAATATTGGAGTGACATGGAGGAGCGACATGGAGGATTGATGTGGAGGATCAACAAGGAGGAGCGAAATGGAGGAGTGACATGGAATAGTGACATGGAGGAGGGACATGGAGAAGTGACTTGGAGAAGTGACAGGGTTGATTAGGAAGTAGGGTTGATATGGTGGAGTGACATCGTGGAGGGACATGGGTGAGTGACTTGGAGGAGTGACATGGAGGAGTGAAATGGTGGAGTGACATGGAGGAGTGTGTTGTTATAGCGACATGGAGGAGTGACATGGAGGAGTGACATGGAGGAGTGACATAGAGGAGTAACGTGGAGGAGATACATGGAGGAGTGACATGGAGGAATGACATGGAGGAGTGATATGAAGTAGTGACATTGAGGAGTGACATTGAGGAGTGAGTTGGTGTAGCGACATGGAGGAGTGACTTTGAGTAGCGACATGGAGGAGTGACCTGGAAGAGTGAGTAGGTGTAGCGACAAGGAGGATGGACATGGAGGAGTGACATGGAAGACATATAGAAGTGACATGGAGGAGTGAATTGGAGGAATGACATGGTTGAGTGACATGGAGGAGTGACTTTGAGTAGCGACATGGAGGATTGACCTGGAGGAGTGACATGGAGGATTGAAATGGTGGAGTGACATGGAGGAGTTAGTTATTAGAGCGACATGGAGGAGTGACATGGAGTAGTGACATGGAGGATGGACATGGAGGAGTGACATGGAAGACATTTAGAGGTGACATGGAGGAGTGAATTGGAGTTGTGACATAAAGGAGTGACATGGAGGAATGACATGGATGAGTGGCATGGAGGAGTGACAAAAAGTAGTGACATGGAGGAGTAACATTGCGGAGTGAGTTGGTGTAGCGACATGGAGGAGTGACATGGAGTAGTGACATGGTGGAGTGACATGGAGGAGTTACATAGAGGATTGATGTGGAGGAGCAACACGGAGGAGTGAAAAGGTGGAGTGACATGGAGTAGCTACATGGAGGAGTTACATGGAGGAGTGACTTGGAGGAGTGAAATGGAGGAATGACATGGATGAGTGATATGGGGGAGTGACAAGGAGGATTGAGTTGGTGTAGTGACATGAGCAGTGACGTAGAGGAGAGACATCGTGGAGTGAAATGGAGGAGTGACATGGAGGAGCAACATGAAGGAGCGACATGGAGGAGTGACAAGGAGGATTGAGTTGGTGTAGCGACATGGAGGAGTGACATGGAGGAGTGACATAGAGGAGTGACGTGGAGGAGAGACATGGAAGAGTGACATGGAGAAGTGACAGGTCGGATCACCAATGAAGATTGATAGGATGGAGTGACATGGAGGAGGGACATTGAGTAGTGACATGGAGGATGGACATGGAGGAGTGACATGGAAGACATATAGAGATGACATGGAGGAGTGAACTGGAGGAGTGACATAAACGAGTGACATGGACGAGTGACATGAAGTAGTGACATGGAAGAGTGACATGAGCAATGAGTTGGTGTAGCGACATGGAGGAGTGACTTTGAGTACCGACATGGATGAGTGACCTGGAGGTGTGACATGGAGGAGTGACATAGAGTAGCGACATGGAGGAGATACATGGAGGAGTGACATGGAGGAATGACATGGAGGAGTGACATGGAGGAGTGACATGGAGGAGTAACATGGAGGAAGGAGTTGTTGGAGCGACATGGAGGAGTAACATGGAATAGCGACATGGAGGAGTGACATGGAGGAGTGACATGGAGGAGTGACATGGAGGAGTGACATAAAGGAGTGACATGGAGGAATGACATGGATGAGTGAAATGGAGGAGTGACAAGAAGTAGTGACAAGGAGGAGTTACATTGAGGAGTGAGTTTGTGTAGCGACATGGAGGAGTGACATGGAGGAATGACATGGAGGAGTGACATGGAGAAGTGACAGGGCGGATCACCAAGGAAGATTAATATGGTGGAGTGACATGGCGGAGGGACATGGAGGAGCAACACGGAGGAGCGACATGGAGGAGTGACATGGAGTAGTGACATGGAGTAGCTACATGTAGGAGTTACATGGAGGAGTTACTTGGAGGAGCAACATGGAGGAGTGACATGGAGAACACATAGAGGTGACATGGAGGAGTGAGTTGGAGGAGTGACATAAAGTAGTAATATGAAGGAGTTACATTGAGGAGTGAGTTGGTGTAGCGACATGGAGGAGTGAAATGGAGTAGCGACATAGAGTTGTAACTTGAGGAGTGAGTTTGCGTAGCGACATGGAGGATGAACATGGAGGGGTGACATGGAGGAGTGAAATAGAGTAGTGACATGGAGGAGATACATGGAGGAATGACATGGAGGAATGACATGGAGGAGTGACATGGAGGAGGGACATGGAGGAACGATATGGAGGAGTGACATGAAAGAGTGTAAAGGAGGATTGAGTTTGTGTAGCGTCATGGAGGAGTGACTTTGAGGAGTGACATGGAGGAGTGAAATGATGGAGTGACATGTAGGAGTGAGTTTTTAGAGCGACATGGAGGAGTCACATGGAGTAGGGACATGGAGGAGTGACAAGGAGGATTGAGTTGGTGTAGCGACATGGAGGAGTGACATGGAGGAGCAACACGGAGGAGTGACATGGAGGATGGACAAAGAGGTTCTAGTTGGTGTATTGACATGGAGGAGTGACATAGAGAATTGATGTGGAGGAGCAACACGGAGGAGCAACATGGAGGAGTGACATGGAGTAGTGACATGGAGGAGGGACATGGAGGAGTGACTTGGAGAAGTGACAGGATTGATCAGGAAGGAGGGTTGATATGGTGGAGTGACATCGTGGAGGGACATGGGTGAATGACTTGGAGGAGTGACATGGAGGAGTGACTTGGAGAAGTGACATTGAGGAGTAACATTTAGGAGTGAGTTGGTGTAGCGACATGGAGGAGTGACATGGAGAAGCGTCATGGAGGAGTGACATGAGTAATGAGTTGGTGTAGCGACATGGAGGAGTGACATGGAATAACGACATGGAGGAGTGACATGGAGGTGTGACATGGAGGAGTGACATAGAGGAGCGACGTGGAGGAGTGACATGGTGGAGGGACATGGAGGAGTTACATGGAAGACATATAGAAGTGACATGGAGGAGTGACAAGAATGTTTGAGTGTGTGTAGTGACATGGCGGAGTGACATAGAGGAGTGACGTGGAGGAGTGACATGGAGGAGGGACAGTGACATGGAAGACATATCGAAGTGACATGGATGAGTGACATGGAGGAGTGACAAGGAGGGTTGAGTTGGTGTAGTGACATGGAGGAGTGACATGGAGGAGGAACATGGAGGAGCGACATGGAGGAGTGACAAGGAGGATTGAGTTGGTGTAGCGACATGGAGGAGTGACATGGAGGAGCAACACGGAGGAGTGACATGGAGGATGGACAAAGAGGTTCTAGTTGGTGTATTGACATGGAGGAGTGACATAGAGAATTGATGTGGAGGAGCAACACGGAGGAGCAACATGGAGGAGTGACATGGAGTAGTGACATGGAGGAGGGACATGGAGGAGTGACTTGGAGAAGTGACAGGATTGATCAGGAAGGAGGGTTGATATGGTGGAGTGACATCGTGGAGGGACATGGGTGAATGACTTGGAGGAGTGACATGGAGGAGTGACTTGGAGAAGTTACATTGAGGAGTGACATTTAGGAGTGAGTTGGTGTAGCGACATGGAGGAGTGACATGGAGAAGCGTCATGGAGGAGTGACATGAGTAATGAGTTGGTGTAGCGACATGGAGGAGTGACATGGAATAACGACATGGAGGAGTGACATGGAGGTGTGACATGGAGGAGTGACATAGAGGAGCGACGTGGAGGAGTGACATGGTGGAGGGACATGGAGGAGTTACATGGAAGACATATAGAAGTGACATGGAGGAGTGACAAGAATGTTTGAGTGTGTGTAGTGACATGGCGGAGTGACATAGAGGAATGACGTGGAGGAGTGACATGGAGGAGGGACAGTGACATGGAAGACATATCGAAGTGACATGGATGAGTGACATGGAGGAGTGACAAGGAGGGTTGAGTTGGTGTAGCGACATGGAGTAGTGACATGGAGTAGCGACATGGAGGAGTGACATGAAGTAGTGACATGGAGGAGTGACATTGAGGAGTGAGTTGGTGTAATGACATGGAGGAGTGACTTTGAGTAGCGACATGGAGGAGTGACCTGGAGGAGTGACATGGAGGAGTGAAATGGTGGAGTGACATGGAGGAGTGAGTTGTTAGAGTGACATAGAGGAGAGACATGGAAGGAGTGACATAGAGGAGTGACGTGGAGGAGAGACATGGAAGAGTGACATGGAGAAGTGAGAGGGCGGATCACCAAGGAGGGTTGATATGGTGGAGTGATATCGCGGAGAGACATGGGTGAGAGACTTGGAGGAGTGACATGGAGGATTGACATGGAGGAGTGACTTGAAGGAGCAACACGGAGGAGCGACATGAAGGAGGGACATGGAGGACTGACATGGAAGACATATAGAAGTGACATGGAGGAGTGACCTGGAGGAGTGACATGACGGAGTGAAATGGTGGAGTGACATGGAGGATTGAGTTGTTAGAGAAACATGGAGTAGAGACATGGAGGAGTGACATAGAGGAGTGACATGGAGGAGTGACATAGAGAAATGACGTGGAGGTAAGACATGGAAGAGTGACATGGAGAAGTGGCAGGGCGGATAACCAAGGAAGATTGAAATGGTGGAGTGACATGGCGGAGGGACATTGATGAGTGACATGGAGTAGTGACACGGAGGAGCAACATGGAGGAGCGACATGGAGGAGTGACATGGAAGAGTGAGTAGGTGTAGCGACATCGAGGATGGACATGGAGGAGTGACATGGAAGACAATAGAAGTTACATGGAGGAGTGAATTGAAAGAGTGACATAAACGAGTTACATGGAGGAATGACATGGTTGAGTGACATGGAGGAGTGAAATGGAGGAGTGACAAGAAGGATTGAGTTGGTGTAGTGACATGGAGGTGTGACATGAAAGAGCAACATGGAGGAGCGAGGTGGAGTAGTGAGTTGGTGGAGCGACATGGAGGAGTCATATGGAATAGTGATATGGAGGAGTCACATGGAGTAGCGACATGGAGGAGTGACATGGAGGAGTGACTTTCAGTAGCGACATGGAGGATTGACCTGGAGGAGTGACATGGATGAGTGAAATGGTGGAGTGACATGGAGGAGTGAGTTGTTATAGCGATATGGAGGAGAAACATGGAGGAGTGACATGGAGGAGTGACATGGAGGAGTGATATGGAGGAGTGACATCGCAGAGGGACATGGGTGAGTGACTTGGAGGAGTGACAAGGAGGAGTGACATGGAGGAGTGACATGAGGAGTGAGTTTGTGTAGCGACATGGAGGATTTACATGGAATAGCGACAAGGAGTAGTGACATGGCGGAGGGACATGGATGAGTGACTTGGATGAGTGACTTGGAGGAGTGACATGGAGGAGTGACATAGAGGAGTGACATGGATGAGTGACATGGAGGAGTGACATGGAGGAGCAACCTGGAGGAGCAACATGGAGGAGTAACTTGGAATAGCGACATGGGGGAGTGACATGGAGGAGTGACATAGAGGAGTGACATGGATGAGTGACATGGAGGAGTGACATGGAGGAGCAACCTGGAGGAGCAACATGGAGGAGTGACATGGAGTAGTGACATGGAGGATGGACATGGAGGAGTGACATGGAAGACATATAGAGGTGACATGGAGGAATGAATTGGAGGACTGACATAAAGGAGTGACATGGAGGAAAGACATGGAGGAGTAACAAGAAGTATTGACATGGAGGAGTGACATTGAGGAGTGAGTTGGTGTAGCGACATGGAGGAGTGACATGGAGTAGCGACATAGAGTAGTAACAAGAGGAGTGAGTTTGTGTAGCGACATGGAGGAGTGACATGGAGTGACATGGACGAGTGACATAGAGGAGTGACATGGAGGAGTGACATAGAGGAGTGACATGGATGAGTGACATGGAGGAGTGACATGGAGGAGCAACCTGGAGGAGCAACATGGAGGAGTAACTTGGAATAGCCACATGGGGGAGTGACATGGGGGAGTGACATGGAGGAGTGACATAGAGGATTGATGTGGAGTAGTGACTTGGAGAAGTGACAGGCATGATCAGGAAGGAGTATTGATATGGTGGAGTGACATCGTTGAGGGACATGGGCGAGTGACTTGGAGGAGTGACAAGGAGGAGCAACACGGAGGAGCGACATGGAGGAGTGACATGGAGTAGTGACATGGAGGATGGACATGGAGGAGTGACATGGAAGACATATAGAGGTGACATGGAGGAGTGAATTGGAGGACTGACATAAAGAAGTGACATGGAGGAATGACATGGAGGAGTAACATGAAAGACTGTAAAGGAGGATTGAGTTTGTGTAGCAACTTGGAGGAGTGACATAAAGTAGTGACATTGAGGAGTGACATTGAGGAGTGAGTTTGTGTAGTGACATGGAGGAGTGACTTTGAGGAGTGACATGGAGGAGTGAAAAGGTTGAGTGACATGGAGGAGTGAGTTGTTATAGCGACGTGGAGGAGTGACATGGAGGAGGGACATGGAGGAGCAACACGGAGGAGCAACATGGAGGAGGGACATGGAGTAGTGACATGGAAGACATATACAGATGACATGGAGGAGTGAACTGGAGGAGTGACATAAAAGAGTGACATGGAGGAGTTACAAGGATGGTTGAGTTGGTGTAGCAACATGTAGGAGTGACATGGAGTAGCGACATGGAGGAGTGACATGGAGGAAAGACATGGAGGAGTAACAAGAAGTATTGACATGGAGGAGTGACATTGAGGAGTGAGTTGGTGTAGCGACATGGAGGAGTGACATGGAGTAGCGACATAGAGTAGTAACAAGAGGAGTGAGTTTGTGTAGCGACATGGAGGAGTGACATGGAGTGACATGGACGAGTGACATAGAGGAGTGACATGGAGGAGTGACATAGAGGAGTGACATGGATGAGTGACATGGAGGAGTGACATGGAGGAGCAACCTGGAGGAGCAACATGGAGGAGTAACTTGGAATAGCCACATGGGGGAGTGACATGGGGGAGTGACATGGAGGAGTGACATAGAGGATTGATGTGGAGTAGTGACTTGGAGAAGTTACAGGCATGATCAGGAAGGAGTATTGATATGGTGGAGTGACATCGTTGAGGGACATGGGCGAGTGACTTGGAGGAGTGACAAGGAGGAGCAACACGGAGGAGCGACATGGAGGAGTGACATGGAGTAGTGACATGGAGGATGGACATGGAGGAGTGACATGGAAGACATATAGAGGTGACATGGAGGAGTGAATTGGAGGACTGACATAAAGAAGTGACATGGAGGAATGACATGGAGGAGTAACATGAAAGACTGTAAAGGAGGATTGAGTTTGTGTAGCAACTTGGAGGAGTGACATAAAGTAGTGACATTGAGGAGTGACATTGAGGAGTGAGTTTGTGTAGTGACATGGAGGAGTGACTTTGAGGAGTGACATGGAGGAGTGAAAAGGTTGAGTGACATGGAGGAGTGAGTTGTTATAGCGACGTGGAGGAGTGACATGGAGGAGGGACATGGAGGAGCAACACGGAGGAGCAACATGGAGGAGGGACATGGAGTAGTGACATGGAAGACATATACAGATGACATGGAGGAGTGAACTGGAGGAGTGACATAAAAGAGTGACATGGAGGAGTTACAAGGATGGTTGAGTTGGTGTAGCAACATGTAGGAGTGACATGGAGTAGCGACATGGAGGAGTGACATGGAGGTGTGACATGGAGGAGTTACATAGAGGAGTGATGTGGAGGAGTGACAAGAAGGATTGCGTTTGTGTAGTGACATGGCGGAGGGACATAGAGGAGTGACGTGGAGGAGAGACATGGAAGAGTGACATGGAGAAGTGACAGGTCGGATCACCAAGGGAGATTGATAGGGTGGAGTGACATGGCGGAGGGACATGGATGAGTGACATGGAGAAGTGACATGGAGGAGTGAATTAGAGGAGTGACATAAAGGAGTGACATGAGGAATGACATGGATGAGTTACATGGAGGAGTGACAAGGAGGTTTGAGTTTGTGTAGCGACATGGAGGAGTGACATGAAGTAGCGACATGGAGGAGTGACCTGGAGGAGTGACATGAAGGAGTGAAATGGTGGAGTGACATGGAGGAGTGAGTTGTTAGAGCGACATGGAGTAGAGAAATGGAGGAGTGACATGGTGGAGTGACATAGAGGAATGACGTGGAGGAGAGACATGGAAGAGTGACATGGAGAATTGACAGGGCGGATAACTAAGGAAGATTGATATGGTGGAGTGACATGGCGGAGGGACATGGATGAGTTACATGGAGGAGTGACACGGAGGAGCAACATGGAGGAGCGACATGGAGGAGTGACATGGAAGAGTGAGTTGTTAGAGCGACATGGAGGAGAGACATGGAGAAGTGACATGGAGTAGTGACATGGAGGAGTAACTTTGAGTAGCGACATGGAGGAGTGACATGGAGGAGTGACATGGAGAAGTGACATGGATGAGTGACATGGAGGAGTGACAAGAAGGATTGAGTTGGTGTAGTGACATGGCAGAGGGACATAGATGAGTTACATGGAGGAGTGACATGGAAGAGCAACATGGAGGAGCGACGTGGAGTAGTGAGTTGGTGGAGCGATATGGAGGAGTGACCTAGAGGAGTGACATGGAGGAGAGACATGGAGAAGTGACATGGAGGACTGACATGGAGGAGTGACATAGAGGAGTGACGTGGAGGAGAGACATGGAAGAGTGACATGGAGGAGTGATATGGAGTAGCTACATGGAGGATGGACATGGAGGAGTGACTTGGAGAAGTGACAGGCATGATCAGGAAGGAGGATTGATATGGTGGAGTGACATCGTTGAGGGACATGGGTGAGTGACTTGAAGGAGTGACAAGGAGGAGCAACACGGAGGAGCGACATGGAGGAGTGACATGGAGTAGTGACATGGAGGATGGACATGGAGGAGTGACATGGAAGACATATAGAGGTGACATGGAGGAGTGAATTTGAGGACTGACATAAAGGAGTGACATGGAGGAGTGACATGGAGACATGGAGGAATGACATGGAGGAGTGACATGGAGGAGTGAAATGGTGGAGTGACATGGAGGAGTGAGTTGTTAGAGCGAAATGGAGGAGTGACAAGAAGTAGCGACATGGAGGAGTGACATGAGTAATGAGTTGGTGTAGCGACATGGAGGAGTAACATGGAGGTGTGACTTGGAGGAGTGACATGGAAGACATATAGAAGTGACATGGATGAGTGACATGGAGGAGTGACAAGAAGGATTGAGTTGGTGTAGTGACAAGGAGGAGTGACTTTGTGTAGCGACATGGAGGAGGGACCTGGAGAAGTGACATGGAGAAGTGAAATGGTGGGGTGACATGGAGGAGTGAGTTGTTAGAGCGACATGGAAGACATATAGAGATGACATGGAGGAGTGAACTGGAGTTGTGACATAAAGGAGTGACATGGAGGAATGACATGGATGAGTGACATGGAGGAGTTACAAGGAGGGTTGAGTTGGTGTAGCAACAGGGAGGAGTGACATGGAGTAGAGACATGGAGGAGTGACATGAGGAACGAGTTAGTGTAGCGACATGGAGGAGTGACATGGAGGTGTGACATGGAGGAGTGACATAGAGGAGTGATGTGGAGGAGTGACATGGAGGAGGAAAATGGAGGAGTGACATGGAAGACATATAGAAGTGACATGGATGATTGACATGGAGGAGTGGCAAGAAGGATTGAGTTGGTGTAGTGACATGGCGGAAGATCATAGATGAGTTAAATGGAGGAGTTACATGGAAGAGCAACATGGAGGAGCGACGTGGAGGAGTGAGTTGGTGGAGCGACATGGAGGAGTCACATAGAGTAGCGACATGGAGGAGTGACATGAAGTAGTGACATGGAGGAGTCACATGAGGAATGAGTTGGTGTAGCGACATGGAGGAGTGACTTTGAGTACCGACATAGTGACATAGAGGAGCAACACGGAGGAGCGACATGGAGGAGAGACATGGAAGACATATAGAAGTGAAATGGAGGAGTGACATGTAGGAGTGACAGGGCGGATCAAAAAGGAGGGTTGATATGGTGGAGTGACATCGCGGAGGGACATGGGTGAGTGACTCGGAGGAGTGACATGGAAGTGTGACATGAGGAGTGAGTTTGTGTAGCGACATGGAGGAGTGACATGGAGAAGTGACATGGAGGAGTGACATGGAGGAGTGACATGAGGAGTGATTTTGTGTAGCGACATGGAAGAGTTACATGGAGTAGCTACATGGAGGAGTTACATGGAGGAGTGACTTGGAGGAGCAACACGGAGGAGCGACATGGAGGAGCGACATGGAGGAGAGACATGGAGAAGTGACCTGGAGAAGTGACATGGAGGAGTGAAATGGTGGAGCAACAAGGAGGAGCGACATGGAGGAGTGACATGGAGTAGTGACATGGAGGAGGGACATGGAGCAGTGACTTGGAGAAGCGACAGGGTTGATCAGGAAGTAGGGTTGATATGGTGTAGTGACATCGTGGAGGGACATGGGTGAGTGACTTGGAGGAGTGACATGGAGGAGTGACTTTGAGTAGCGACATGGAGGAGTGACCTGGAGGAGTGAAATGGTGGAGTGACATGGAGGAGTGAGTTGTTAGAGCGACATGGAGGAGTGACATGGATGTGTGACATGGAGGAGTGACATAGAGGAGCGACATGGAGGAGTGACATGAGGAGTCAGTTTGTGTAGCAACACGGATGAGTGACATGGAGTAGCGACATGGAGGAGTTACATGGAGGAGTGACTTGGAGGAGCAACACGGAGGAGTGACATGAAGGAGTGACTTGGAGGAGTGACATAAAGGAGTGACATGGAGGAATGATATGGATGAGTGACGTGGAGGAGTTACAAGGAGGATTGAGTTGGTGTAGTGACATGGAGAAATGACATGGAGGAGTGACGAGGAAAACATGTAGAAGTGAGTCGGAGGAGTGATATGGAGGAGTGACAATGTGGAGCTACACGGATGAGAGACATGATATTGAAGACTTGGAGAAGTGAAATGGAGGAGCGACATGGAAGAGTAACAAGGAGGAATGATATTAAGTAGCGATATGGAGGAGTGACATGGAGGAGTGAGCTGGTGTAGCGACATGGAGGAGTGAGTTGGTGGAATGACATAAAGGAGGGATATGGAGGAGTGACTTGGAGGAGCAACACAGAGGAGCGACATGGAGGAGTGACATGGAGTAGTGACATGGAGGATGGACAAAGAGGTTTGTGTTGGTGTGTTGGTGTATTGACATGGAGGAGTGACATGAGGAGTGATGGAGAGGAGTGACGTGGTGGAGTGAAATGGAGGAGTGACATGGAAGAGTGAGTTGGTGTAGCGACATGGAGGACTGACATGGAATAGCGACATGGAGGAGTGACATGGAGGAGTGACATAGAGGATTGATGTGGAGGAGCAACACGGAGAAGCGACATGGAGGAGTGACATTGAGGAGTGAGTTGGTTGTAGTGACATGGAGGAGTGACTTTGAGTAGCGACATGGAGGAGTGACCTGGAGGAGTAACACAGAGGAGAGAAATGGTGGATTGACATGAGGAGTGAGCTGTTATAGCGACATGGAGGAGAGAAATGAAGGAGTGACATGGAGGAGTGACATGGAGGAGTGACATGGAGGGGTGAAATGGAGGAGTGACATAGAGTAGCGACATGGAGGAGTGACATGAAGTGTTGACATTGAGGAGTAACATTGAGGAGTGAGTTGGTGTAGTGACATGGAGTGACTTTTAGTAGCGACATGGAGGAGTAACCTGGAGGAGTGACATGAGGGAGTGAAATGGTGGAGTGACATGGAGGAGTGACTTGTTATAGCGAAATGGAGGAGAGAAATGGAGGAGTGATATGGAGGAGTGACATTGAGGAGTGACTTGGTGTAGTAACATGGAGGAGTGACTTTGAGTAGCGACATGGAGGAGTGACATGGAGTAGCTACATGGAGGAGTTACATGGAGGAGTGACTTGGGGGAGCAACAAGGAGGAGCGACATGGAGGAGTGATATGGAAGAGTGACATGGAGTAGCTACATGTAGGAGTTACATGGAGGAGAGACTTGGAGGAGCAACATGGAGGAGTGACATGGAGTAGTGATATAAACGAGTGACATGGAGTAGCGACATGGAGAAGTGACGTGGAGGTGTGACATGGAGGAGTGACATAGAGGAGCGACATGGAGGAGTGACATGGAGGAGGGACATGGAGGAGTGACATAGAGGAGCGACATGGAGGAGTGACATGGAGGAGGGACATGGAGGAGTGACATGGAGTAGCGACGTGGAGGAGTGACATGAAGTAGTGACATGGAGGAGTGACATTGAGGAGTGAGTTGGTGTAGTGACATGGAGGATTGACATGGAGTAGTGACTTTGAGTAGCGACATGGAGGAGTGACCTGGAGGAGTGACATAGAGGAGAGAAATGAAGGAGTGACTTGGAGGAGTGACAAGGAGGACTAACACGGAGGAGCAACATGGAGGAGTGACATGGAGGATGGACATGGAGGAGTGACATGGAAGACATATAGAGGTGACATGGAGGAGTGAATTGGAGGAGTGACATAAAGATTTGACATGGAGGAGTTACAAGAAGTAGTGACATGGAGGAGTGACATTGAGGAGTGAGTTGGTGTAGTGACATGGAGGAGTGACCTGGAGGAGTGACATGGAGGAGTGAAACTGTGGAGTGACATGGAGGAGTGAGTTGTTATAGCGACATGGAGTAGAGAAATGAAAGATTGACATGGAGGAGTGACATGGAGGAGTGACTTGGAGGAGTGATGTGGAGGTGAAATATGGAAGAGTGACATGGAGAAGTGACAGGTCGGATCACAAAGAAAGATTGATAGGGTGGAGTGACATGTCGGAGTGACATGGATGAGAGACATGGAGGAGTGAAATGGAGGAGTGAAGTGGAGGAGTAACATAAAGGAGTGACATGGAGGAATGACATGGATGAGTGACATGGAGGAGTGACAAGGAGGGTTGAGTTTGTGTAGCGACATGTAGGAGTGACATGAAGTAGTGACATTGTGGAATGACATTGAGGAGTGAGTTGGTGTAGTTACATGGAGGAGTGACTTTGAGTAGCGACATGGAGGAGTGACCTGGAGGAGTGACATGGAGGATTGAAATGGTGGAGTGACATGGAGGAGTGAGTTGTTAGAACGACATGGAGGAGAGACATGGAGGAGTGACATGGAGGAGTGACAAGGAGGAGTGACATAGAGGAGTGATGTGGATTAGAGACATGGAAGAGTGACATGGAGAAGTGACAGGGCGGATAACCAAGGAGGGTTGATATGGTGGAGTGACATCGCGGAGGGACATGGGTGAGTGACTTGGAGGAGTGACATGGAGGAGTGACATGGAGGATGGACATGGAGGAGTGACATGGAAGACATATAGAGGTGACATGGAGGAGTGAATTGGAGGAGTGACATAAAGGATTGACATGGAGGAGTTACAAGAAGTAGTGACATGGAGGAGTGACATTGAGGAGTGAGTTGGTGTAAGTGACATGGAGGAGTGACATGGAGTAGCGACATAGAGTAGTAACATGAGGAGTGAGTTTGTGTAGCGACATGGAGGAGTGACATGGAGTAGTGACATGGAGGAGTGAAATAGAGTAGCGACATGGAGGATATACATGGAGGAGTGACATGGAGGAATAACGTGGAGGAGTGACATGGAGGAGGGACATGGAAGAGCAATATGGAGGAGTGACATGAAAGAGTGTAAAGCAGGATTGAGTTTGTGTAGCGACATGGAGTAGTGACATGAAGTAGTGACATTGCGGAGTGAGTTGGTGTAGTGACATGGAGGAGTGACTTTGTGTTGTGACATGGAGGAGTGACTTTGAGTAGCGACATGGAGGAGTGACCTGGAGGAGTGACATGGAGGAGTGACTTGGAGAAGTGACAGGGTTGATCAGGAAGGAGGGTTTATATGGTGGAGTGACATCGTGGAAGGACATGGGTGAGTGACTTGGAGGATTGACAAGGAGGAGCAACACGGAGGAGCGACATGGAGGAGTGACATTGAGTAGTGACATGGAGGATGGACATGGAGGAGTGAGTTGGTGTAGTTACATGGAGGAGTGACTTTGAGTAGCGACATGGAGGAGTGACCTGGAGGAGTGACATGGAGGATTGAAATGGTGGAGTGACATGGAGGAGTGAGTTGTTAGAGCGACATGGAGGAGAGACATGGAGGAGTGACATGGAGGAGTGACAAGGAGGAGTGACATAGAGGAGTGATGTGGATTAGAGACATGGAAGAGTGACATGGAGAAGTGACAGGGCGGATAACCAAGGAGGGTTGATATGGTGGAGTGACATCGCGGAGGGACATGGGTGAGTGACTTGGAGGAGTGACATGGAGGAGTGACATGGAGGATGGACATGGAGGAGTGACATGGAAGACATATAGAGGTGACATGGAGGAGTGAATTGGAGGAGTGACATAAAGGATTGACATGGAGGAGTTACAAGAAGTAGTGACATGGAGGAGTGACATTGAGGAGTGAGTTGGTGTAAGTGACATGGAGGAGTGACATGGAAGTAGCGACATAGAGTAGTAACATGAGGAGTGAGTTTGTGTAGCGACATGGAGGAGTGACATGGAGGAGTGACATGGAGGAGTGAAATAGAGTAGCGACATGGAGGATATACATGGAGGAGTGACATGGAGGAATAACGTGGAGGAGTGACATGGAGGAGGGACATGGAAGAGCAATATGGAGGAGTGACATGAAAGAGTGTAAAGCAGGATTGAGTTTGTGTAGCGACATGGAGTAGTGACATGAAGTAGTGACATTGAGGAGTGACATTGCGGAGTGAGTTGGTGTAGTGACATGGAGGAGTGACTTTGTGTTGTGACATGGAGGAGTGACTTTGAGTAGCGACATGGAGGAGAGAAATGGAGGAGTGACCTGGAGGAGTGACATGGAGGAGTGAAATGGAGGAATGAGTTGTTAGAGCGACATAGAGGAGAGACATGGATGAGTGACATGGAGGAGTGACAATGAGGATTGAGTTTGTATTGTGACATGGAGGAGTGACATGAAGTAGTGACTTGGAGGAGTGATATGGAGGAGTGACATGGAGGAGCAACACGGAGGAGTGACATGGAGGATGGACAAAGAGGTTTAAGTTGGTGTATTGACATGGAGGAGTCATATGAAATAGCGACATGGAGGAGTAACAGGGAAGAGTGAGTTGGTGTAGCGACATGGAGGACTGACATGGAATAGCGACATGGAGGAGTGACTTTGAGTAGCGACATGGAGGAGTGACCTGGAGGAGTGACATGGAGGAGTGACATGGAGTAGTGACATGGAGTAGCTACATGTAGGAGTTACATGGAGGAGTGACTTGGAGGAGCAACATGGAGGAGTGACACAGAGGATTGATGTGGAGGAGCAACAAGGAGGAGCAACACGGAGGAGTGACATGGAATAGTGACATGGAGGATGGACATGGAGCAGTGACATGAAAGACATATAGAGGTGACATGGAGGAGTGAATTGGAGGAGTGACATAAATGAGTGACATGGAGGAATGACATGGATGAGTGACATGGAGGAGTGACTTTGAGTAGCGACATGGAGGAGTGACCAGGAGAAGTTACATGGAGGTGTGAAATATTGGAGTGACATGGAGGAGCGACATGGAGGATTGATGTGGAGGATCAACAAGGAGGAGCGACATGGAGGAGTGACATGGAATAGTGACATGGAGGAGTGACTTGGAGAAGTGACAGGGTTGATCAGGAAGTAGGGTTGATATGGTGGAGTGACATCGTGGAGGGACATGGGTGAGTGACTTGGAGGAGTGACATGGAGGAGTGAAATGGTGGAGTGACATGGAGGAGTGTGTTGTTATAGCGACATGGAGGAGAAACATGAAGGAGTGACATGGAGGAGTGACATGGAGGAGTAACATAGAGGAGTGACGTGGAGGAGATACATGGAGGAGTGACATGGAGGAATGACATGGAGGAGTGACATGAAGTAGTGACATTGAGGAGTGACATTGAGGAGTGAGTTGGTGTAGTTACATGGAGGAGTGACTTTGAGTAGCGACATGGAGGAGTGACCTGGAAGAGTGAGTAGGTTTAGCGACATGGAGGATGGACATGGAGGAGTGACATGGAAGACATATAGAAGTGACATGGAGGAGTGAATTGGAGGAATGACATGGTTGAGTGACATGGAGGAGTGACTTTGAGTAGCGACATGGAGGATTGACCTGGAGGAGTGACATGGAGGAGTGAAATGGTGGAGTGACATGGAGGAGTGAGTTATTAGAGCGTCATGGAGGAGTGACATGGAGGATGGACATGGAGGAGTGACTTGGAGAAGTGACAGGGTTGATCAGGAAGGAGGGTTTATATGGTGGAGTGACATCGTGGAAGGACATGGGTGAGTGACTTGGAGGATTGACAAGGAGGAGCAACACGGAGGAGCGACATGGAGGAGTAACATTGAGTAGTGACATGGAGGATGGACATGGAGGAGTGACATGGAAGACATATAGAGGTGACATGGAGGAGTGAATTGGAGTTGTGACATAAAGGAGTGACATGGAGGAATGACATGGATGAGTGACATGGAGGAGTGACAAGAAGTAGTGACATGGAGGAGTGACATGGAGGAGTGACATGGAGGAATGACATGGAGGAGTGACATGAAGTAGTGACATTGAGGAGTGACATTGAGGAGTGAGTTGGTGTAGTGACATGGAGGAGTGACTTTGAGTAGCGACATGGAGGAGTGACCTGGAGGAGTGACATGGAGGAGTGAGTTGTTATAGCGACATGGAGGAGATAAATGGAGGAGTGACATGGAGGAGTGACATGAAGTAGTGACATTGAGGAGTGACATTGAGGAGTGATTTGGTGTAGTGACATGGAAGAGTGACTTTTAGTAGCGACATGGAGGAGTGACGTGGAGGAGAGACATGGAAGAGTGACATGGAGAAGTGACAGGGCTGATAACCAAGTAGGGTTGATATGATGGAGTGACATCGTGGAGGGACATGGGTGAGTGACTTGGAGGAGTGACATGGAGGAGTGACAAGAAGAATTGAGTTGGTGTAGTGACATGGAAGAGTGACTTTGAGTAGCGACATGGAGGAATGACCTGGAGGAGTGACATGGAGGAGTGAAATGGTGTAGTGACATGGAGGAGTAACTTGGAGGAGTGACATAAAGGATTGGCATGGAGGAGTGACATAGAGTAGTAACATGGAGGAGTAACAAAAAGGCTTCACATGGAGGAGTGACATGGAGGAGTGAAAAGGAGGATTGAGTTGGTGTAGCGACATGGAGGAGTGACATAGAGTAGCGACATGGAGGAGTGACATGGAGGAGCAACACGGAGAAGTGACAAGGAAGAGTGAGTTGTTGTAGCGACATGGAGGATGGACAACGAGGTTTGAGTTGGTGTATTGACATGGAGGAGTGACATGGAGAAGCGACACGGAGGACTGACATGGAATAGCAACACGGAGGAGCGACATGGAGGAGTGACATGAGTAGTGACATGGAGGATTGACATGGAGGAGTGACATGGAGGAGTGACAAGGAGGGTTGAGTTTGTGTATTGACATGGAGGAGTGACATGTAGTAGTGACATGGAGGAGTGACAGTGAGGAGTGAGTTGGTGTATTGATATGGAGGAGTGACTTTGAGTATCGACATGGAGGAGTGACCTGGAGGATTGACATGGAGGAGTGAAATGGTGGAGTGACATGGAGTAGTGAGTTGTTAGAGCGACATGGAGGAGAGACATGGTGGAGTGACATGGAGGAGTTACATAGAGGATTGATGTGGAGGAGCAACACGGAGGAGTGAAAAGGTGGAGTGACATGGAGTAGCTACATGGAGAAGTTACATGGAGGAGTGACTTGGAGGAGTGACATGGAGGAATGACATGGATGAGTGATATGGGGGAGTGACAAGGAGGATTGAGTTGGTGTAGTTACATGAGGAGTGACATGGAGGAGTGACATGGAGGAGCAACATGAAGGAGCGACATGGAGGAGTGACAAGGAGGATTGAGTTGGTGTAGCGACATGGAGGAGTGACATGGAGGAGTGACATAGAGGAGTGACGTGGAGGAGAGACATGGAAGAGTGACATGGAGAAGTGACAGGTCGGATCACCAATGAAGATTGATAGGATGAAGTGACATGGAGGAGGGACATGGATGAGTGACATGGAGGAGTGAATTGGAGGAGTGACATAAAGGAGTGACATGGAGGAATGACATGGATGAGTGATATAGAGTAGCGACATGGAGGAGTGACATGGAGTAGTGACATGGAGGATTGACATGGAGGAGTGATATAGAGTAGCGACATGGAGGAGTGACATGGAGTAGTGACATGATGGATGGACATGGAGGAGTGAAATGGAAGACATATAGAAGTGACATGGAGGAGTGACTTGGAGGATTCACATAAAGGAGTGACATGGAGGTATGACATGGATGAGTGATATGGAGGAGTGACAAGGAGGTTTGAGTTGGTGTAGTGGCATGAGGAGTGACGGGGAGGAGAGACGTCGTGGAGTGAAATGGAGAAGTGACATGGAAGAGTGACATGGAGAAGTGACAGGTCGGATAACCAAGGAAGATTGATAGGATGGAGTTACATGGAGGAGGGACATGATTGAGTGACATAGAGGAGTGACATGGAGGAGTGAATTGGAGGAATGACATGAAGGAGTGACATGGAGGAATGACATGGATGAGTGACATGGAGGAGTGAGAAGAAGTAGTGACATGGAGGAGTGACATTGAGGAGTGAGTTGGTGTAGCGACATGGAGGATTGACATGGAGGAGTGACATGGAGGAGTGATATAGAGTAGCGACATGGAGGAGATATATGGAGGAGTGACATGGAGGAATGACATGGAGGAGGGACATGGAGCAGCGATATGGAGGAGTGACATGAAGGAGTGTAAAGGAGGAGTGAGTTGGTGTAGCGACATGGAGTAGTGACATGAAGTAGTGACATTGAGGAGTGACATTGAGGAGTGAGTTGTTGTAGTGACATGGAGGAGTGACTTTGAGTAGCGACATGGAGGAGTGACCTGGAGGATTGACATGGAGGAGTGAGTTGTTATAGCGACATGGAGGAGAGAAATGGAGGAGTGACATGGAGGAGTGAGTTGATGGAGCGACATGGAGGAGTCACATGGAGGAGTGACATGGAGGAGTGACATGGAGGAGTAACATGGAGGAAGGAGTTGGTGGAGCGACATGGAGGAGTCACATGGAGGTGTGACATGGAGGAGTCACATGGAGGTCTGACAAGGAGGAGTGACATGGAGGAGTGACATGGAGGAGTAACATGGAGGAAGGAGTTGGTGGAGCGACATGGAGGAGTCACATGGAGGTGTGACATGGAGGAGGGACATGGAGGAATGACATTCAAGACATATAGAAGTGACATGGATGAGTGACATGGAGGAGTGACAAGAAGGATTGAGTTGGTGTAGTGACATGGAGGAGTGACTTTGAGTAGCGACATGGAGGAGTGACATGGAGGAGTGAGATGTTAGAGCGACATGGAGGAGTGACATGGAGTAATGACCTGGAGGAGTGACATGGAGGAGGGACATGGAGGAGCGACATTGAGGAGTGACATTGAGGAGTGAGTTGGTGTAGTGACATAGAGGAGTGACTTTGAGAAATGACATGGAGGAGTGAAATGGTGGAGTGACATGGATGAGTGAGTTGTTAGAGCGACATGGAGGAGTGACATGGAGTAGCGACATGGAGGAGTGACATGAGTAATGAGTTGGTGTAGCGACATGGAGGAGTGACATGGAGGTGTGACATGGAGGAGTGACATAGAGGAGCGACATGGAGGAGTGACATGGTAGACATATAGAATTGACATGGATGAGTGACATGGAGGAGTGACAAGAAGGATTGAGTTGGTGTAGTGACATGGAGGAGTGACCTGGAGGAGTGACATGGAGGAGTTAGTTGTTAGAGTGAAATGGAGGAGTGACATGGAGGAGTGACATAGAGTAGGGACATGGAGGAGATACATGGAGGAGTGACTTGGAGAAATGACAGGGTTGATCAGGAACGAGTGTTTATATGGTGGAGTGACATCGTTGAGGGACATGGGTGAGTGACTTGGAGGAGTGACAAGGAGGAGCAATACGGAGGAGCGACATGGAGGAGTGACATGGAGTAGTGACATGGAGGATGGACATGGAGGAGTGACATGGATGACTAACATAAAGGAGTGACATGGAGGAATGACATGGAGGAGTGACAAGAAGTATTGACATGAAGGAGTGACATTGAGGAGTGAGTTTGTGTAGCGACATGGAGGAGTGACATGGAGGAGTGACATGGAGGAGTGACATAGAGTAGCGACATGGAGGAGATACATGGAGGAGTGACATGGAGGAATTACATGGAGGAGTGACATAGAGTAGCGACATGGAGGAGATACATGGAGGAGGTACATGGAGGAGCGATATGGAGGAGTGACATGAAAGAGTGTAAAGGAGGCTTGAGTTTGTGTAGCGACATGGAGGAGTGACATGAAGTATTGACATTGAGGAGTGACATTGAGGAGTGAGTTGGTGTAGTGACATGGAGGAGTGACTTTGAGGAGTGACATGGAGGAGTGAAATGGTGGAGTGTCATGGAGGAGTGAATTGTTAGAGCGACATGGGGGAGTGAATTGTTAGAGCGACATGGAGGAGTGACATGGAGTAGCGACATGGAGGTGTGACATGAGTAATGACTTGGTGTAGCGACATGGAGGAGTGACATGGAGGTGTGACATGGAGGAGTGACATAGAGGAGTGACGTGGAGGAGTGACATGGAGGAGGGACATGGAGGAGTGACATTCAAGACATATAGAAGTGACATGGATGAGTGACATGGAGGAGTGACAAAAAGGATTGAGTTGGTGTAGTGACATGGAGGAGTGACTTTGAGTAGGGACATGGACGAGATACATGGAGGAGTGACTTGGAGAAGGGACATGGAGGAGTGACCTGGAGGAGTGACATGGAGGAGTGACAAGAAGGATTGAGTTGTTAGAGCGACATGGAGGAGTGACAATGAGGAGTGACATAGAGGATTGATGTGGAGTAGTGACATGGAGGATAGACATGGAGGAGTGACTTAGAGAAGTGACAGGGTTGATCAGGAAGGAGGGTTGATATGGTGGAGTGAAATCGTGGAGGGACATGGGTGAGTGACTTGGAGGAGTGACAAGGAGGACTAACACGGAGGAGCGACATGGAGGATTGACATGGAGGATGGACATGGAGGAGTGACATGGAAGACATATAGAGGTGACATGGAGGAGTGAATTAGAGTTGTGACATAAAGGAGTGACATGGAGGAATGACATGGATGAGTGACATGGAGGAGTGAAAAGAAGTAGTGACATTGAGGAGTGACATTGAGGAGTGAGTTGGTGTAGCGACATGGAGGAGTGACATGGAGTAGCGACATAGAGTAGGAACATGAGGAGTGAGTTTGTGTAGCGACATGGAGGAGTGACATGGAGGAGTGACATGGAGGAGTGACATGGAGTAGCTACATGGAGGAGTTACATGGAGGAGTGACTCGGAGGAGCAACACAGAGGAGCGACATGGAGGAGTGACATGGAGTAGTGACATGGAGTAGCTACATGTAGGAGTTACATGGAGGAATGACTTGGAGGAGCAACATGGAGGAGTGACATAGAGGATTGATGTGGTGGAGCAACACGGAGGAGTGACATGGAGGAGTGACATGGAGTAGTGACATGGAGGAGGGACATGGATGAGTGACTTGGAGAAGTAACAGGGTTGAACAGGAAGTAGGGTTGATATGGTGGAGTGGCATAGTGGAGGGACATGGGTGAGTGACTTGGAGGAGAGACATGGAGGAGTGAAATAGTGGAGTGACATGGAGGAGTGAGTTGTTAGAGCGACATTGAGGAGAGACATGGAGAAGTGAGTTGGTGTAGCGACATGGAGGATGGACAAAGAGGTTTGAGTTGGTGTATTGACATGGAGGAGTGACATGGAGAAGCGACATGGAGAAGTGACATGGAAGAGTGAGTTGGTGTAGCGACATAGAGGGTTGATGTGGAGGAGCAACATGGAGGAGCGACATGGAGGAGTGACATGAGTAGTGACATGGAGGATTGACATGGAGGAGTAACATGGAGGAGTGACAAGGAGGGTTGAGTTTGTGTATTGACATGGAGGAGTGACATGTAGTAGTGACATGGAGGAGTGACAGTGAGGAGTGAGTTGGTGTAGTGACATGGAGGAGTGACTTTGAGTATCGACATGGAGGAGTGACCTGGAGGAGTGACATGGAGGAGTGAAATGGTGGAGTGACATGGAGGAGTGAGTTGTTAGAGCGACATGGAAGAGAGACATGGAGGAGTTACATAGAGGATTGATGTGGAGGAGCAACACGGAGGAGTGAAAAGTTGGAGTGACATGGAGTAGCTACATGGAGGAGTTACATGGAGGAGTGACTTGGAGGAGTGACATGGAGGAATGACATGGATGAGTGATATGGGGGAGTGACAAGGAAGATTGAGTTGGTGTAGTGACATGAGGAGTGACGTAGAGGAGAGACGTCGTGGAGTGAAATGGAGGAGTGACATGGAGGAGCAACATGAAGGAGCGACATGGAGGAGTGACAAGGAGGAGTGACATGATTGAGTGACATGGAGGAGTGACATGGAGGAATTACATAAAGGAGTGACATGGAGGAATGACATGGATGAGTGACATGGAGGAGTGACATGGAGGAATTACATAAAGGAGTGACATGGAGGAATGACATGGATGAGTGACATGGAGGAGTGAGAAGAAGTAGTGACATGGAGGAGTGACATTGAGGAGTGAGTTGGTGTAGCGACATGGAGGATTGACATGGAGGAGTGACATGGAGGAGTGATATAGAGTAGCGACATAGAGGAGATATATGGAGGAGTGACATGGAGGAATGACATGGAGGAGGGACATGGAGGAGCGATATGGAGGAGTGACATGAAAGAGTGTAAAGGAGGAATGAGTTGGTGTAGCGACATGGAGTAGTGACATGAAGTAGTGACAATGAGGAGTGACATTGAGGAGTGAGTTGTTGTAGTGACATGGAGGAGTGACTTTGAGTAGCGACATGGAGGAGTGACCTGGAGGAGTGACATGGAGGAGTGAGTTGTTATAGTGACATGGAGGAGAGAAATGGAGCAGTAACATGGAGGAGTGAGTTAATGGAGCGACATTGAGGAGTCACATGGAGGAGTGACATGGAGGAGTGACATGGAGGAGTAACATGGAGGAAGGAGTTGGTGGAGCGACATGGAGGAGTCACATGGAGGTGTGACAAGGAGGAGTGACATGGAGGAGTGACATGGAGGAGTAACATGGAGGAAGGAGTTGGTGGAGCGACATGGAGGAGTCACAAGGAGGTGTGACATGGAGGAGTGACATAGAGGAGCGACGTGGAGGAGTGACATGGAGGAGGGACATGGAGGAGTGACATGGAGGAGGGACATGGAGGAGTGACATTCAAGACATATAGAAGTGACATGGATGAGTGACATGGAGGAGTGACAGGGAGGAGTGAGTTGGTGTAGTGACATGGAGGAGTGACTTTGATTAGCGACATGGAGGAGTGACCTGGAGGAGTGACATGGAGGAGTGAGTTTTTAGAGCGACATGGAGGAGTGACATGGAGTAATGACATGGAGGAGTGACATGGAGGAGGGACATGGAGGAGTGACATTGAGGAGTGACATTGAGGAGTGAGTTTGTGTAGTGACATAGAGGAGTGACTTTGAGGAGTGACATGGAGGAGTGAAATGGTGGAGTGACATGGAGGAGTGAGTTGTTAGAGCGACATGGAGGAGTGACATGGAGTAGCGACATGGAGGAGTGACATGAGTAATGAGTTGGTGTAGCGACATGGAGGAGTGACATGGAGGTGTGACACGGAGGAGTGACATAGAGGAGCGACGTGGAGGAGTGACATGGAGGAGGGACATGGAGGAGTTACATGGAAGACAAATAGAAGTGACATGGATGAGTGACATGGAGGAGTCACATAGAGTAGGGACATGGAGGAGATACATGGAGGAGTGACTTGGAGAAGTGACAGGGTTGATCAGGAAGGAGTGTTTATATGGTGGAGTGACATCGTTGAGGGACATGGGTGAGTGACTTGGAGGAGTGAAAAGGAGGAGCAACATGGAGGAGCGAAATGGAGGAGTGACATGGAGTAGTGACTTGGAGGATGGACATGGAGGAGTGACAGGGTTGATCATGAAGGAGGGTTGATATGGTGGAGTGAAATCATGGAGGGACATGGTTGAGTGACTTGGAGGAGTGACAAGGATGAGCAACACGGAGGAGTGACATGAGGAGTGAGTTTGTGTAGCGACATGGAGGAGTGACATGGAGTAGCTACATGGAGGAGTTACATGGAGGAGTGACTTGGAGGAGCAACACGGAGGAGCTACATGGAGGAGTTACATGGATGAATGAATTGGAGGAGTGACGTGTAGGATTGACATAGAGGAGTGACGTGGAGGAGAGACATGGAGGAGAGACATGGAGAAGTGACAGGGCGGATCAAAAAGGAGGGTTGATATAGTGGAGTGACATCGCGGAGTGACATGGAAGAGTGACATGAGGAGTGAGTTTGTGTAGCGACATGGAGGAGTGACATGGAGTAGCTACATGGAGGAGTAACTTGGAGGAGCAACATGGAGGAGTGACATAGAGGATTGATGTGGAAAAGCAACACGGAGGAGCGACATGGAGGAGTGACATGGAGTAGTGACATGGAGGATGGACATGGAGGATTAACATGGAAGACATATAGAGATGACATGGAGGAGTGAATTGGAGGAGTGACATAAACGAGTGACATGGAGGAATGACATGAATGAGTGACATGGAGGAGTTACAAGGAGGTTTGAGTTGGTGTAGCGACATGGAGGAGTGACATGAAGTACCGACATGGAGGAGTGACATGAGGAATGAGTTGGTGTAGCAACATGGAGGAGTGACATGGAGGTGTGACATGGAGGAGTGACAAGGAGGGTTGAGTTGGTGTAGCGACATGGAGGAGTGACTTTGAGTAACGACATGGAGGAGTGACCTGGAGGAGTGATATGGAGGAGTGAAATGGTGGAGTGACATGGAGGAGTAATTTGGAGGAGTGACATAAAGGATTGACATGGAGGAGTTACATGGAGGAGTAACATGGAGGAGTAACATAAAGGGTTGACATGGAGGAGTGACATGGAGGAGTGAAAAGGAGGAGTAACATAAAGGGTTGATATGGTGTAGCGACATGGAGGAGTGACATAGAGTAGCGACATGGAGGAGTGACATGGAAGAGTGAGTTGGTGTAGCAACATGGAGCACTGATATGGAATAGCGACATGGAGGAGTGACATGGAGGAGTGAAATGGAGGAGTGACATAGAGGGTTGATGTGGAGGAGCAACACGGAGGAGCGACATGGAGGAGTGACATGGAGTAGTGACATGGAGGAGGGACATGGAGTAGTGACTTGGAGAAGTGACATGGAGGAGCAACACAGAGGAGCGACATGGAGTAGTGACATGAGTAGTGACATGGAGGATTGACATCGAGGAGTGACATGTAAGACATATAGAGGTGACATGGAGGAGTGAATTGGAGGAGTGACATAAAGGAGTGACATGGAGGAATGACATGGATGAGTGACATGGAGGAGTGACATTGAGGAGTGAGATGGTGTAGTGACATGTAGGAGTGACTTTGAGTATCGACATGGAGGAGTGACCTGGAGGAGTGACATGGAGGAGTGAAATGGTGGAGTGACATGGAGGAGTGACATGTAGGAGTCACATGGAGGAGTAACTTGGAGGAGCAACATGGAGGAGTGACATAGAGGATTGATTTGGAGGAGTGACATAAAGGAGTGACATGGAGGAGCGACATGGAGGAGTGACAAGGAGGATTGAGTTGGTGTAGCGACATGGAGGAGTGACATGGAGGAGTGACATAGAGGAGTGACGTGGAGGAGAGACATGGAAGAGTGACATGGAGAAGTGACAGGTCGGATAAGCAAGGAAGATTGATAGGATGGAGTGACATGGAGGAGGGACATGGATGAGTGACATGGAGGACTGACATGGAGGAGTGAATTGGAGGAGTGACATAAAGGAGTGACATGGAGGAATGACATGGATGGGTGACATGGAGGAGTGAGAAGAAGTAGTGACATGGAGGAGTGACATGGAGTAGCGACATAGAAGAATGACATGGAGTAGCGACATAGAGTAGTAACATGAGGAGTGAGTTTGTGTAGCGACATGGAGGCGTGACATGGAGGAGTGACATGGAGGAGTGATATAGAGTAGCGACATGGAGGAGATACATGGAGGAGTGACATGGAGGAATGACATGGAGGAGTGACATGGAGGAGGGACATGGAGGAGCGATATGGAGTAGTGACATGAAAGAGTGTAAAGGAGGATTGAGTTTGTGTAGCGACATGTAGGAGTGACATGAAGTAGTGACATTGAGGAGTGACATTGAGGAGTGAGTTGTTGTAGTGACATGGAGGAGTGACTTTGAGTAGCGACATGGAGGAGTGACCTGGAGGAGTGACATGGAGGAGTGAGTTGATGGAGCGACATGGAGGAGTCACATGGAATAGCAACATGGAGGAGTGACATGGAGGAGTGACATGGAGGAGTGACTTTGAGTAGCGACATGGAGGAGTGACCTGGAGGAGTGACATGGAGGAGTGACATGGAGGTGTAACATGGAGGAAGGAGTTGGTGGAGCGATATGGAGGAGTCACATGGAGGTGTGACATGGAGGAGGGACATGGAGGAGCGATATGGAGGAGTGACATGAAAGAGTGTAAAGGACGATTGAGTTTGTGTGGCGACATGGAGGAGTGATATGAAGTAGTGACATTGAGGAGTGACATTGAGGAGTGAGTTGGTGTAGTGACATGGAGGAGTGACTTGAGGAGTGACATGGAGGAGTGAAATGGTGGAGTGACATAGAGGAGTGAGTTGTTAGAGCGACATGGAGGAGTGACATAGAGGAGCGACGTGGAGGAGTGACATGGAGGAGGGACATGGAGGAGTGACATGGAAGACATATAGAAGTGACATGGATGAGTAACATGGAGGAGTGACAAGAAGGATTAAGTTGGTGTAGTGACATGGAGGAGTGACTTTGAGTAGGGACATGGACGAGATACATGGAGGAGTGACTTGGAGAAGGGACATGGAGGAGTGACCTGGAGGAGTGACATGGAGGAGTGACAAGAAGGATTGAGTTGGTGTAGTGACATGGAGGAGTGACATAGAGGAGTGACATGGAGGAGTGACATAGAGGAATGACGTGGAGGAGAGACATGGAAGAGTGACACGGAGGAGCAACATGGAGGAGCGACATGGAGGAGTGACATGGAAGAGTGAGTAGGTGTAGCGACATCGAGGATGGACATGGAGGAGTGACATGGAAGACATATAGAAGTTACATGGAGGAGTGAATTGAAGGAGTGACATAAACGAGTTACATGGAGGAATGACATGGTTGAGTGACATGGAGGAGTGACATGGAGGTGTGACAAGAAGGATTGAGTTGGTGTAGTGACATGGAGGAGTGACATGAAAGAGCAACATGGAGGAGCGACGTGGAGTAGTGAGTTGGTGGAGCGACATGGAGGAGTCACATGGAGTAGCGACATGGAGGAGTCACATGGAGTAGCGACATGGAGGATGGACATGGAGGAGTGACTTTGAGTTGCGACATGGAGGAGTGACCTGGAGGAGTGACATGGAGGAGTGAAATGGTGGAGTGACATGGAGGAGTGAGTTGTTATAGCGACATGGAGGAGAGACATGGAGGAGTGACATGGAGGAGTGACATGGATGAGTGATATGGAGGAGTGACATTGCAGAGGGACATGGGTGAGTGACTTGGAGGAGTGACTTTGAGTAGCGACATAGAGGAGTGACCTGGAGGAGAGACATGGAGGAGTGAAAGTGTGGAGTGACATGGTGAAGTGAGTTGTTATAGCGACATGGAGGAGAGAAATGGAGGAGTGAAATGGAGGAGTGATATTGAGGAGTGAGTTGGTGTAGTGACATGGAGGAGTGACTTTGAGGAGTGACATGGAGGATTGAAATGATGGAGTGACATGTAGGAGTGAGTTGTTAGAGCGACATGGAGGAGTCACATGGAGTAGGGACATGGAGGAGCGACATGGAGGAGTGACAAGGAGGATTGAGTTGGTGTAGCGACATGGAGGTGTGACATGGAGGAGCAACATGGAGGAGTGACATGGATGATGGACAAAGAGGTTCTAGTTGGTGTATTGACATGGAGGAGTCACATGGAGGAGTGACATAGAGAATTGATGTGGAGGAGCAACACGGAGGAGCAACATGGAGGAGTGACATGGAGGAGTGACATGGAGTAGTGACATGGAGGAGGGACATGGAGGAGTGACTTGAAGAAGTGACAGGATTGATCAGGAAGGAGGGTTGATATGGTGGAGTGACATTGTGGAGGGACATGGGTGAATGACTTGGAGGAGTGACATGGAGGAGTTACATGAGGAGTTAGTTTGTGTAGCGACATGGAGGAGTGACATGGAGTAGCTACATGTAGGAGTTACATGGAGGAGTGACTTGGAGGAGCAACATAGAGGAGTGACATAGAGGCTTGATGTGGAGGAGCAACACGGAGGAGCGACATGGAGGAGTGACATGGAGTATTGACATGGAGGAGGGACTTGGAGGAGTGACATGGAGGAGTGAAATGTTGGAGTGACATGGAGGAGAGACATGGAGGAGTGATATGGAGGAGTGACATAGAAGATTGATGTGGAGTAGTGACATGGAGGATGGACATGGAGGAGTGACTTGGAGAAGTCACAGGATTGATCAGGAAGGAGGGTTGATATGGTGGAATGACATTGTGGAGGGACATGGGTGAGTGACTTGGAGGAGTGACAAGGAGGAGCAACACGGAGGAGCGACATGGAGGAGTGACATGGAGGAGTGACATGGAGGAGGGACATGGAGGAGAAATATGGAGGAGTGACATGAAAGAGTGACATTGAGGAGTAACATTTAGGAGTGAGTTGGTGTAGTGACATGGAAGAGTGACTTTGAGTAGTGACATGGAGGAGTGACCTGGAGGAGTGACATGGAGGAGTGAAATGGTGGAGTGACATGGAGGTGTGACATGGAGGAGTGACATGGAAGACATATAGAAGTGACATGGAGGAGTGACAAGAAGGTTTGAGAGTGTGTAGTGACATGGCGGAGTGATATAGAGGAGTGACGTGAAGGAGTGACATGGAGGAGGGACAGTGACATGGAAGACATATCGAAGTGACATGGATGAGTGACATGGAGGAGTGACAAGGAGGGTTGAGTTGGTGTAGCGACATGGAGGAGTGACATAGAGTAGCGACATGGAGGAGTGACATGAAGTAGTGACATGGAGGAGTGAGTTGGTGTAGTGACATGGAGGAGTGACTTTGAGTAGCAACATGGAGGAGTGACCTGGAGGAGTGACATGGAGGAGTGAAATGGTGGAGTGAAATGGAGGAGTGACATGGAGGAGTGACATGAAGTAGTGACATGGAGGAGTGAGTTGGTGTAGTGACATGGAGGAGTGACTTTGAGGAGTGAAATGGTGGAGTGAAATGGAGGAGTGACATGGAGGAGTGACATGAAGTAGTGACATGGAGGAGTGAGTTGGTGTAGTGACATGGAGGAGTGACTTTGAGTAGCAACATGGAGGAGTGACCTGGAGGAGTGACATGGAGGAGTGACATGGAGGTGTGACTTGTAGGAGTGACATGGAGGAGCGACGTGGAGGAGTGACATGGAGGAGGGACATGGAGGAGCAACACGGAGGAGCAACATGGAGGAGTGACATTGAGTAGTGACATGGAGGATGGACATGGAGGAGTGACATGGAAGACATATACAGATGACATGGAGGAGTGAACTGGAGGAGTGACATAAACGAGTGACATGGAGGAGTTACAAGGATGGTTGAGTTGGTGTAGCAACATGTAGGAGTGAAATGGAAGTAGCGACATGGAGGAGTGACATGGAGGTGTGACATGGAGGAGTGACATAGAGGAGTGATGTGGAGGAGTGACATGGAGGAGTGACAAGAAGGATTGCGTTTGTGTAGTGACATGGCGGAGGGACATAGATGAGTTACATGGAGGAGTGACATGGAAGAGTAACATGGAGGAGCGACGTGGAGGACTGAGTTGGTCAAGCGACATGGAGGAGTCACATAGAGCACTGACAAGGAGGAGTGACATGAAGTAGTGACATGGAGGAGTGACATGAGCAATGAGTTGGTGTAGCGACATGGAGGAGTGACTTTGAGTACCGACATGGATGAGTGACCTGGAGGTGTGACATGGAGGAGTGAAATGGTGGAGTGACATGGAGGAGTAACTTGGAGGAGTGACATAAAGGATTGACATGGAGGAGTGACCTGGAGGAGTAACATGGAGGAAGTAGTTGGTGGAGCAACATGGAGGAGTAACTTGGAATAGCGACATGGAGGAGTGACATGGAGGAGTGACATGGAGGAGTGACATAGAGGATTGATGTGTAGTAGTGACATGGATGAAGGACATGAAGGAGTGATTTGGAGAAGTGACATGGAGGAGTGAAATGCTGGAGTGACATTGAGGAGTGAGTTCTTATAGCGACATGGAGGAGAGAAATGAAGGAGTGACATGGATGAGAAACATGGAAGAGTGACATGGAGAAGTGACAGGTCGGATAACCAAGGAAGATTGATAGGGTGGAGTGACATGGCGGAGGGACGTGGATGAGTGACATGGAGGAGTGACATGGAAGAGCAACATGGAGGAGCGACGTGGAGGAGTGAGTTCTTGTAGTTACATGGAGGAGTGACTTTGAGTACCGACATGGAGGAGTGACCTGGAGGAGTGACATGGAGGACTGAAATGGTGGAGTGAAATCCAGGAGTGAGTTTTTATAGCGACATGGAGGAGAGACATGGAGTAGCAACATGGAGGAGTTACATGGAGGAGTGACATGGAGTAGTGACATGGAGTAGCTACATGTAGGAGTTACATGGAGGAGTGACTTGGAGGAGCAATATGGAGGAGTGACATGGAGGAGTGACAAGGAGGATTGAGTTGGTGTAGCGACATGGAGGAGTGACATAGAGTAGCGACATGGAGGAGTGACATGGAGGAGTGACATGGAGGAGTGACTTGGAGGAGTGACATGGAGGAGAGACATGGAGGAGTGACATGGAGGAGTGACTTGGAGAAGTGACAGGATTGATCAGGAAGGAGGGTTGATATGGTGGAGTGAAATCGTGGAGGGACATGGGTGAGTGACTTGGAGGAGTGACAAGGAGAAGCAACACGGAGGAGCGACATGGAGGAGTGACCTGGAGGAGGGACATGGAGGAGTGAAATGGTGGAGTGACATGGAGGAGTGTGATGTTATAGCGACATGGAGGAGAGACATGGAGGAGTGACATAGAGGATTGATGTGGAGGAGCATCACGGCGGAGTGACAAGGAGGAGTTACATGGAGTAGCTACATTGAGGAGTTACATGGAGGAGTGACTTGGAGGAGAAACACGGAGGAGCGACATGGAGGAGTGACATAAGGAATGAGTTGTTGTAGCGACATGGAGGAGTGACATGGAGGAGTGACATGGAGTAATGACATGGAGGAGGGACATGGAGGAGTGACTTGGAGAAGTGACAGGGTTGATGAGGAAGGAGGGTTTAAATGGTGGATTGACATGCAGGAGTGACATGAGGAGTGAGTTTGTGTAGCGACATTGAGGAGTGACATGGAGTAGCTACATGGAGGAGTGACATGGAGGGGTGACATGGAGATGTGACATGGAGGAGGGAAATGGATGAGTGACTTAGAGGAGTGACATGGAGAAGTGACATGGAGGAGTGATATGAGGAGTGAGTTTGTGTAGCGACATGGAAGAGTGACATGGAGTAGCAACATGGAGGAGTTACATGGAGGAGTGACATCGAGTAGTGACATGGAGTAGCTACATGTAGGAGTTACATGGAGGAGTGACTTGGAGGAGCAATATGGAGGAGTGACATGGAGGAGTGACAAGGAGGATTGAGTTGGTGTAGCGACATGGAGGAGTGACATAGAGTAGCGACATGGAGGAGTGACATGGAGGAGTGACATGGAGGAGTGACTTGGAGGAGTGACATGGAGGAGAGACATGGAGGAGTGACATGGAGGAGTGACTTGGAGAAGTGACAGGATTGATCAGGAAGGAGGGTTGATATGGTGGAGTGAAATCGTGGAGGGACATGGGTGAGTGACTTGGAGGAGTGACAAGGAGAAGCAACACGGAGGAGCGACATGGAGGAGTGACATGGAGGAGTGACATGGAGGAGGGACATGGAGGAGCGATATGGAGGAGTGACATGAAAGAGTGACATTGAGGAGTAACATTTAGGAGTGAGTTGGTGTAGTGACATGGAAGAGTGACTTTGAGTAACGACATGGAGGAGTGAAATGGTGGAGTGACATGGAGGAGTGAGTTTTTAGAGTGACATAGAGGAGAGACATGGAGGAGTGACTTTGAGTAGCGACATGGAGGAGTGACCTGGAGGAGTGACATGGAGGAGTGAAATGGTGGAGTGACATGGAGGAGTGACATGGAGGAGTGAGTTTTTAGAGTGACATAGAGGAGAGACATGGAGGAGTGACTTGTAGGAGTGACATGGAGGAGTGAGTTGTTAGAGCGACATAGAGGAGAGACATGGAGGAGTGACATGTAGGAGTGACATGGTGGAGTGATATCGCGGAGGGACATGGGTGAGTGACTTGGAGAAGTGACATGGAGGGTTGACATGGAGGAGTGACTTGGAGGAGCAACACGGAGGAGCGACATGAAGGAGGGACATGGAGGGGTGACATGGAAGACATATAGAAGTGACATGGAGGAGTGACTTGGAGGAGTGACATAAAGGAGTGACATCGTGGAAGGACATGGGTGAGTGATTTGGAGAAGTGACATGGAGGAGCAACACGGAGGAGTGACATGGAGGAGTGACATGGAGTAGTGACATGGAGGATGGACATGGAGGAGTGACATGGAAGACATATAGAGGTGACATGGAGGAGTGACTTGGAGGAGTGAAATAAAGGAGTGACATGGAGGAGTGACATGAAGTAGTGACATGGAGGAGTGACATTGAGGAGTGAGTTGGTGTAGTGACATGGAGGATTGACTTTGAGTAGCGACATGGAGGAGTGACATGGAGGAGCTACATGGAGGAGAGACATAGAGTAGCGACATGGAGGAGTGACATGGAGGAATGACATGGAGGAGTGACATGGAGGAGTGACATGAAAGAGTGTAAAGGAGGGTTGAATTTGTGTAGCGACATGGAGGAGTGACTTTGAGTAGCGACATGGAGGAGTGAAATGGAGGATTGACATGGAGGAGTGAGTTGTTAGAGCGATATAGAGGAGAGACATGAAGGAGTGACATGAAGGAGTGACATTGAGGAGTAAGTTGGTGTAGCGACATGGAGGAGTGACCTGGAGGAGTGACATAGAGGAGTTTCGTGGAGGAGAGACATGGAGGAGTGACATGGAGAAGTGACAGGGCGGATAACCAAGGAGGGTTGATATGGTGGAGTGATATCGCGGAGGGACATGAAGTAGTGACATTGAGGAGTGACATTGAGGAGTGAGTTGGTGTAGTGACATGGAGGAGTGACTTTGAGTAGCGACATGGAGGAGTGAAATGGAGGTGTGACATGGAGGAGTGAGTTGTTAGAGCGATATAGAGGAGAGACATGGAGGAGTGACATGAAAGAGTGACATTGAGGAGTAAGTTGGTGTAGCGACATGGACGAGAGAAATGAAGGAGTGACATGGAGGAGTGACATGGAGTAATGACATGGAGGAGGGACATGGAGGAGTGACTTGGAGAAGTGACAGGGTTGATGAGGAAGGAGGGTTTATATGGTCGATTGACATGCAGGAGTGACATGAGGAGTGAGTTTGTGTAGCGACATTGAGGAGTGACATGGAGTAGCTACATGGAGGAGTGACGTGGAAGAGCAACATGGAGGAGCGACGTGGAGGAGTGAGTTGGTGGAGCGACATGAAGGAGACACATGGAGGAGTGACATAGAGGATTGATGTGGAGGAGCATCACGGCGGAGCGACATGGAGGAGTGACATGGAGAAGCTACATGGAGGAGTAACATGGAAGAGTGAGTTGGTGTAGCGACATGGACGACTAACTTGGAATAGCGACATGGAGGAGTGACATGGAGGAGTGACATGGATGAGTGACATAGAGAATTGATGTGGAGGAGCAATACAGAGGAGTGACTTGGAGGAGTGACATGAGGTGTGAGTTTGTGTAGCGACATGGAGGAGTGACATGGAGTAGCTACATGGAGGAGTTACATGGAGGAGTGACTTGGAGGAGCAACACGGAGGAGGGACATGGAGGAGTGACATGGAGTAGTGACATGGAGTAGCTAAATGTAGGAGTTACATGGAAGAGTGACTTGGAGGAGCAACATGGAGGAGTGACATAGAGGATTGAAGTGGAGGAGCAACACGTTGGAGCGACATGGAGGAGTGACATGGAGTAGTGACATGGAGGAGGGACATGGAGGAGTGACTTGGAGAAGTGACAGGGTTGATCAGGAAGGAGGGTTGATATGGTGGAGTGACATCGTGGAGGGACATGGGTGATTGACTTGGAGGAGTGACATGGAGGAGCAATTCGGAGGAGCAACATGGAGTAGTGACATGGAGGATGGACATGGAGGAGTGACATGGAGGAATGACATGGATGAGTGACATGGAGGAGTGACATGGAGGAGTGAGTTGTTAGAGCGACATGGAGGAGTGACATGGAGTAGTGACATGGAGTAGCTACATGTAGGAGTTACATGGAGGAGTGACTTGGAGGAGTGACATGGAGGAGTTAAATGGTGGAGTGACATGGAGGAGTGAGTTGTTAGAGCGACATGGAGGAGTGACATGGAGTAGTGACATGGAGTAGCTACATGAAGGAGTTACATGGAGGAGTGACTTGGAGGAGGAACATGGAGGAGTGACATAGAGGATTGAAGTGGAGGAGCAACACGGAGGAGCGACATGGAGGAGTCACATGGAGTAGTGACATGGAGGAGGGACATGGAGGAGTGACTTGGAGAAGTGACAGTGTTGATCAGGAAAGAGGGTTGATATGGTGGAGTAACATCGTGGAGGGACATGGAGGAGGGACAGTGACATGGAAGACATATCGAAGTGACATGGATGAGTGACATGGCGGAGTTACAAGGAGGGTTGAGTTGGTGTAGCGACATGGAGTAGTGACATTAATAATGAGTTGGTGTAGCGACATTGAGGAGTGACATGGAATAACGACATGGAGGAGAGACATGGAGGTGTGACCTGGAGGAGTGACATAGAGGAGCGACGTGGAGGAGTGACATGAAGTAGTGACATGGAGGAGTGACATTGAGGAGTGAGTTGGTGTAGTGACATGGAGGAGTGACTTTGAGGAGCGACATGGAGGAGTGACCCGGAGGAGTGACTTGGAGAAGTGACAGGTCGGATCACCAAGGAAGATTGACAGGGTGGAGTGACATTGCGGAGGGACATGGATGAGTGACATGGAGGAGTGACATGGAGGAGTGAGTTGGTGTAGTTACATGGAGGAGTGACATGGCGGAGTGAAATGGTGGAGTGACATGGAGGAGTGAGTTGTTAGAGCGACATGGAGGAGAGACATGGAGGAGTGACAAGGAGGATGGACATGGAGGAATGACATGGAAGACATATAGAGGTGACATGGAGGAGTGAATTGGAGGAGTGAGTTGTTATAGCGACATGGAGGAGAGAAATGAAGAAGTGACATGGAGGAGTGACATGGAGGAGTGACTTGGAGGAGTGACGTGGAGGAAAAACATGGAAGAGTGACATGGAGAAGTGACAGGTCAGATCACCAAGGAAGATTGATAGGGTGGAGTGACATGTCGGAGGGACATGGATGAGTGACATGGAGGAGTGACATGGAGGAGTGAATTGGAGGAGTAACATAAAGGAGTGACATGGAGGAATGACATGGATGAGTGAAATGAAGGAGTGACAAGGAGGGTTGAGTTTGTGTAGCGACATGGAGGAGTGACATGAAGTATTGATATGGAGGAATGACATTGAGGAGTGAGTTGGTGTAGTTACATGGAGGAGTGACTTTGAGTAGCGACATGGAGGAGTGACCTGGAGGAGTGACATGGAGGAGTGAAATGGTGGAGTGACATGGAGGAGTGAGTTGTTAGATTAACATGGAGGAGAGACATGGAGGAGTGACATGGAGGAGTGACATAGAGGATTGATGTGGAGTAGTGACAAGGAGGAGTAACATGGGTGAGTGACTTGGAGGAGTGATAAGGAGGAGCAACACGGAGGATTGACATGGTGGAGTGACATGGAGTAGTGACATGGAGGATGGACATGGAGGAGTGACATGGAAGACATATTGAGGTGACATGGAGGAGTGAATTGGAGGAGTGACATAAAGGATTGACATGGAGGAGTTACAAGAAGTAGTGAAATGGAGGAGTGACATAGAGTAGCGACATAGAGTAGTAACATGAAGAGTGAGTTTGTGTAGCGACATGGAGGAGTGACATGGAGTAGCGACACAGAGTAGTAACATGAGGAGTGAGTTTGTGTAGCGACATGGAGGAGTGACATGGAGGAGTGACATGGAGGAGTGACATAGAGTAGCGACATGGAGGATATACATGGAGGAGTGACATGGAGGAATAACATGGAGGAGTGACATGGAGGAGGTACATGGAGGAGCGATATGGAGGAGTGACATGAAGTAGTGACATTGAGGAGTGACATTGCGGAATGAGTTGGTGTAGTGACATGGAGGAGTGACTTTGAGTAGCGACATGGAGGAGTAACCTGGAGGAGTGACATGGAGGAGTGAAATGGTGGAGTGACATGGAGGAGTGAGTTGTTATATCGACATGGAGGAGAGAAATGGAGGAGTTACATGTAGGAGTGACATTGAGGAGTGAGTTGGTGTAGTAACATGGAGGAGTGACTTTGAGTAGCGAAAGGAGGAGTGACCTGGAGGAGTGACATGGAGGAGTGAAATAGAGGAATGAGTTGTTAGAGCGACATAGAGGAGAGACATGGAGAAGTGAATTGGAGGAGTGACATAAAGGAGTGACATGGAGGAATGACATGGATGAGTGACATGGAGGAGTGAGAAGAAGTAGTGACTTGGAGGAGGGACTTGGAGGAGTGACATGGAGGAGCAACACGGAGGAGTAACATGGAGGATGGACAAAGGTTTGGGTTTGTGTATTGACATGGAGGAGTCACATGGAGTAGCGACATGGAGGAGTAACATGGAAGAGTGAGTTGGTGTAGCGACATGGAGGACTGACATGGAATAGCGGCATGGAGTAGTGACATGGAGGAGTGACATGAAGGAGTGACATAGAGAATTGATGTGGAGGAGCAATACGAAGGACTGACATGGAGGAGTGACATGGAGGAGTGACTTGGAGAAGTGACAGGTCGGATCACCAAGGAAGATTGATAGGGTGGAGTGACATTGCGGAGGGACATGGATGAGTGACATTGAGGAGTGACATTTAGGAGTGAGTTGGTGTAGTGACATGGAGTAGTGACTTTGAGTAGCGACATGGAGGAGTGACCTGGAGGAGTGACATGGAGGAGAAAAATGGTGGAGTGACGTGGAGGAGAGACATAGAGGAGTGACGTGGAGGAGAGACAAGGAAGAGTGACTTGGAGGAGCAACACGGAGGAGCGACATGGAGAAGGGACATGTAGGAGTGACTTGGAAGACATATAGAAGTGACATGGAGGAGTGAATTGGAGGAGTGACATAAAGGGTTGACATGGAGGAGTGACATGGAGGAGTGACATGGAGGAGTGACAAGGAGGATTGAGTTGGTGAAGTGACATGGAGGAGTGACATGTAGGAGTGACGAGGAAAACATGTAGAATTGAGTCGGAGGAGTGACAATGTGGAGCTACACGGATGAGAGATATGATATTGAAGACTTGGAGAAGTGACATGGAGGAGCGACATGGAAGAGTTACAAGGAGGAGTGACATGGAGTAGTGACATGGAGGACTGACATAAAGGAGTGACATGGAAGACATATAGAGGTGACTTGGAGGAGTGAATTGGAGGACTGACATAAAGGAGTGACATGGAGGAATGACATGGAGGAGTGACAAGAAGTATTGACATGGAGGAGTGACATTGAGGAGTGGGTTTGTGTAGCGACATGGAGGAGTGACATGGAGGAGTGACATAGAGTAGCGACATGGAGGAGATTCATGGAGGAGTGACATGGAGGAATGACATGGAGGAGTGACATGGAGGAGGGACATGGAGGAGCGATATCGAGGAGTGACATGAAAGAGTGTAAAGGAGGCTTGAAGTAGTTACATTGAGGAGTGACATTGAGGAGTGAGTTGCTGTAGTGACATGGAGGAGTGACTTTCAGGAGTGACATGGAGGAGTGAAATGGTGGAGTGACATGGAGGAGTGAATTGTTAGAGCAACATGGAGGAGTGACATGGAGTAGCGACATGGAGGAGTGACATGAGTAATTAGTTGGTGTAGCGACATGGAGGAGTGACATGGAGGTGTGACATGGAGGAGTGACATAGAGGAGCGACGTGGAGGAGTGAATTGTTAGAGCAACATGGAGGAGTGACATGGAGTAGCGACATGGAGGAGTGACATGAGTAATTAGTTGGTGTAGCGACATGGAGGAGTGACATGGAGGTGTGACATGGAGGAGTGACATAGAGGAGCGACGTGGAGGAGTGACATGGATGAGGGACATGGAGGAGTGACAAGAAGGATTGAGTTGGTCTAGTGACATGGAGGAGTGACATGGAGGAGTGAATTTGAGTAGCGACATGGAGGAGTGACCTGGAGGAGTGACATGGAGGAGTGACATAAAGGAGTGACATGGAAGACATATAGAGGTGACTTGGAGGAGTGAATTGGAGGACTGACATAAAGGAGTGACATGGAGGAATGACATGGAGGAGTCACAAGAAGTATTGACATGGAGGAGTGACATTGAGGAGTGAGTTTGTGTAGCGACATCGAGGAGTGACATGGAGGAGTGACATGGAGGAGTGACATAGAGTAGCGACATGGAGGAGATTCATGGAGGAGTGACATGGAGGAATGACATGGAGGAGTGACATGGAGGAGGGACATGGAGGAGCGATATCGAGGAGTGACATGAAAGAGTGTAAAGGAGGCTTGAAGTAGTTACATTGAGGAGTGACATTGAGGAGTGAGTTGCTGTAGTGACATGGAGGAATGACTTTCAGGAGTGACATGGAGGAGTGAAATGGTGGAGTGACATGGAGGAGTGAATTGTTAGAGCAACATGGAGGAGTGACATGGAGTAGCGACATGGAGGAGTGACATGAGTAATTAGTTGGTGTAGCGACATGGAGGAGTGACATGGAGGTGTGACATGGAGGAGTGACATAGAGGAGCGACGTGGAGGAGTGAATTGTTAGAGCAACATGGAGGAGTGACATGGAGTAGCGACATGGAGGAGTGACATGAGTAATTAGTTGGTGTAGCGACATGGAGGAGTGACATGGAGGTGTGACATGGAGGAGTGACATAGAGGAGCGACGTGGAGGAGTGACATGGATGAGGGACATGGAGGAGTGACAAGAAGGATTGAGTTGGTCTAGTGACATGGAGGAGTGACATGGAGGAGTGACTTTGAGTAGCGACATGGAGGAGTGACCTGGAGGAGTGACATGGAGGAGTGAGTTATTAGAGCGAAATGGAGGAGTGACATGGAGGAGTGACATAGAGGATTGATGTGGAGTAGTGACATGGAGGATAGACATGGAGGAGTGACTTGGAGAAGTGACAGGGTTGATCAGGAAGGAGGGTTGATATGGTGGAGTGAAAATGTGGAGGGACAAGGGTGAGTGACTTGGAGGAGTGAGAAGGAGGAGCAACACGGAGGAGCGACATGGAGGAGTGACATGGAAGACATATAGAGGTGACATGGAGGAGGGAATTGAAGTTGTGACAAAAAGGAGTGACATGGAGGAATGACATGGGTGAGTGACATGGAGGAGTAAAAAGAAGTAGTGACTTGGAGGAGTGACATTGAGGAGTGAGTTGGTGTAGCGACATGGAGGAGTGACATTGAGTAGCGACATAGAGTAGTGACATGAGGAGTGAGTTTGTGTAGCGACATGGAGGAGTGACATGGAGGAGTGACATAGAGTAGGGACATGGAGGAGATACATGGAGGAGTGAAATGGAGGAATGACATGGAGGAGTGACATGGAGGAGGGACATGGAGGAGCGATATGGAGGAGTGACATGAAAGAGTTTAAAGGAGGGTTAAGTTTGCGTAGCGACATGGAGGAGTGAAATGAAGTAGAGACATTGAGGAGTGACATTGAGGAGTGAGTTGGTGTAGTGACATGGAGGAGTGACTTTGAGTAGCGACATGGAGGAGTGACCTGGAAGAGTGACATGGAGGAGTGAAATGGTGGAGTGACATGGAGGAGTGAGTTGTTAGAGCGACATGGAGGAGAGACATGGAGGAGTGACATGGAGGAGTGACATGGAGGAGTGACATAGAGGAGTGACATGGAGGAGTGACATGGAGTAGTGACATGGAGGAGGGACATGGAGGAGTGACTTGGAGAAGTGACAGGGCGGATAACCAAGGAGGGTTGATATGGTGAAGTGACATCGCGGAGGGACATGGGTGAGTGACTTGGAGGAGTGACATGGAGGAGTGACATGAGGAGTGAGTTTGTGTAGCGACATGGAGGAGGGACATGGAGTAGCTACATGGAGGAGTTACATGGAGGAGTGACTTGGAGGAGCAACACGGAGGAGCGACATGGAGGAGTGACATGGAGTAGTGACATGGAGTAGCTACATGTAGGAGTTACATGAAGGAATGACTTGAAGGAGCAACATGGAGGAGTGACATAGAGGATTGATGCGGTGGAGCAACACGGAAGAGTCCCATGGAGGGGTGACATGGAGTAGTGACATGGAGGAGGGACATGGAGGAGTGACTTGGAGAAGTGACAGGGTTGATCAGGAAGTAGGGTTGATATGGTGGAGTGACATGGCGGAGGGACATGGATGAGTGACATGGAGGAGTGACACGGAGGAGCAACATGGAGGAGTGACATGTAGGAGTGACATAGAGGAGTGACGTGGAGGAGAGACATGGAGGAGTGACATGGAGAAGTGACAGGGCGGATCAAAAAGGAGGGTTGATATGGTGGAGTGACATCGCGGAGGGACATGGGTGAGTGACTTGGAGGAGTGACATGGAGGACTGATTTGGAGGAGAAACACGGAGGAGCGACATGGAGGAGAGACATGAAGGAGTGACTTGGAAGACATATAGAAGTGACATGGAGGAGTGAATTGGAGGAGTGACATAAAGGAGTTACATGGAGGAATGACATGGATGAGTGACATGGAGGAGTGACTTTGAGTAGCGACATGGAGGAGTGACCTGGAGGAGTGACATGGAGGTGTGAAATGGTGGAGTGACATGGAGGAGTGAGTTGTTAGAGAGACATGGAGTAGAGACATGGAAGAGTGACATGGAGAAGTGACTGGTAGGATCACCAAGGGAGATTGATAGGGTAGAGTGACATGGCGGAGGGACATGGATGAGTGACATGGAGGAGTGACATGGAGGAGTGACATGGAGGAGAGACATAAAGGAGTGACAAGGAGGGTTGAGTTTGTGTAGCGACATGGAGGAGTGACATGAAGTAGCGTCATGGTGGAGTGACCTGGAGGAGTGACATGAAGGAGAGAAATGGTGGAGTGACATAGAGGAGTGACATGGAGGACTGACATAGAGGAATGACGTGGAGGAGAGACATGGAAGAGTGACATGGAGAAGTGACAGGGCGGATAACCATGTAAGATTGATATGGTGTAGTGACATGGAGGATGGACATGGAGGAGTGACATGGAAGACATATAGAAGTGACATGGAGGAGTGAATTGGAGGAGTGACATAAAGGAGTGACATGGAGGAATGACATGGATGAGTGACATGGAGGAGTGACTTTGAGTAGCAACATGGAGGAGTGACCTGGAGGAGTGACATGGAGGAGTGAAATGGTGGAGTGACATGGAGGAGCAACACGGAGGAGCGACATGGAGGATTGACATGGAGTAGTGACATGGAGAAGCTACATGTAGGAGTTACACGGAGGAGTGACTTGGAGGAGCAACATGGAGGAGTGACATGGAGGAGTGACATGGAGTAGTGACATAGAGTAGCTACATGTAGGAGTTACATGGAGGAGTGACTTGGAGGAGCAACATGGAGGAGTGACATAGAGGATTGATGTGGAGAAGTGACATGGAGGATGGACAAAGAGGTTTGTGTTGGTGTATTGACATGGAGGAGTGACATGAGGAGTGATGTAGAGGAGTGACGTGGTGGAGTGAAATGGAGGAGTGACATGGAAGATTGAGTTGGTGTAGCGACATGGAGGACTGACATGGAATAGCGACATGGAGGAGTGACATGGAGGAGTGACATGGAGGAGTGACATGGAGTAGCTACATGGAGGAGTTACATGGAGGAGTGACTTGAGTATCAACACGGAGGAGCGACATGGAGGAGTGACATGAGGAATGAGTTGTTGTAGCGACATGGAGGAGTGACATGGAGGAGTGACATGGAGTAGCTACATGGAGGAGTTACATGGAGGAGTGACTTGAGGGAGCAACACGGAGGAGCGACATGGAGGAGTGACATGAGGAATGAGTTGCTGTAGCGACATGGAGGAGTTACATGGAGGAGTGACATGGAGTAATGACATGGAGGAAGGACATGGAGGAGTGACTTGGAGAAGTGACAGGGTTTATCAGGAAGGAGGGTTGATATGGTGGAGTGACATCGTAGAGGGACATGGGTGAGTGACTTGGAGAAGTGACATGGAGGAGCAACACGGAGGAGCGACTTTGAGGAGTGACATGGAATAGTGACATGGAGGATGGACATGGAGGAGTGACATGGAAGACATACAGAGGTGACATGGAGGAGTGAATTGGAGGAGTGACATAGAGGAGTGAAATGGTGTAGTGACATGGAGGAGTAACTTGGAGGAGTGACATAAAGGATTGGCATGGAGGAGTGACATAGAGGAGTAACATGGAGGAGTAACAAAAAGGGTTGACATGGAGGAGTGACATGGAGGAGTGACATGAGGAGTGAGTTTGTGTATCGACATGGAAGAGTTACATGGAATAGCTACATGGAGGAGTTACATGGAGGAGTGACTTAGAGGAGCAACACGGAGGAGCGACATGGAGGATTGACATGGAGTAGTGACATGGAGAAGCTACATGTAGGAGTTACACGGAGGAGTGACTTGGAGGAGCAACATGGAGGAGTGACATGGAGGAGTGACATGGAGTAGTGACATAGAGTAGCTACATGTAGGAGTTACATGGAGGAGTGACTTGGAGGAGCAACATGGAGGAGTGACATAGAGGATTGATGTGGAGAAGTGACATGGAGGATGGACAAAGAGGTTTGTGTTGGTGTATTGACATGGAGGAGTGACATGAGGAGTGATGTAGAGGAGTGACGTGGTGGAGTGAAATGGAGGAGTGACATGGAAGATTGAGTTGGTGTAGCGACATGGAGGACTGACATGGAATAGCGACATGGAGGAGTGACATGGAGGAGTGACATGGAGTAGCTACATGGAGGAGTTACATGGAGGAGTGACTTGAGTATCAACACGGAGGAGCGACATGGAGGAGTGACATGAGGAATGAGTTGTTGTAGCGACATGGAGGAGTGACATGGAGGAGTGACATGGAGTAGCTACATGGAGGAGTTACATGGAGGAGTGACTTGAGTATCAACACGGAGGAGCGACATGGAGGAGTGACATGAGGAATGAGTTGCTGTAGCGACATGGAGGAGTTACATGGAGGAGTGACATGGAGTAATGACATGGAGGAAGGACATGGAGGAGTGACTTGGAGAAGTGACAGGGTTTATCAGGAAGGAGGGTTGATATGGTGGAGTGACATCGTAGAGGGACATGGGTGAGTGACTTGGAGAAGTGACATGGAGGAGCAACACGGAGGAGCGACTTTGAGGAGTGACATGGAATAGTGACATGGAGGATGGACATGGAGGAGTGACATGGAAGACATACAGAGGTGACATGGAGGAGTGAATTGGAGGAGTGACATAGAGGAGTGAAATGGTGTAGTGACATGGAGGAGTAACTTGGAGGAGTGACATAAAGGATTGGCATGGAGGAGTGACATAGAGGAGTAACATGGAGGAGTAACAAAAAGGGTTGACATGGAGGAGTGACATGGAGGAGCAACACGGAGAAGTGACATGGAAGAGTGAGTTGGTGTAGCGACATGGAGGATGGACAAAGAGGTTTGAGTTGGTGTATTGACATGGAGGAGTGACATGGAGAAGCGATATGGAGAAGTAACATGGAAGAGTGAGTTGGTGTAGCGACATGGAGGACTGACATGGAATAGCGACATGGAGGAGTGACATGGAGGAGTGAAATGGAGGAGTGACATAGAGTGTTGATGTGGAGGAGCAACACGGAGGAGCGACATGGAGGAGTGACATGAGTAGTGACATGGAGGATTGACATGGAGGTGTGACATGGAGGAGTGACAAGGAGGGTTGAGTTTGTGTATTGACATGGAGGAGTGACATGTAGTAGTGACATGGAGGAGTGACAGTGAGGAGTGAGTTGGTGTATTGACATGGAGGAGTGACCTGGAGGAGTGACAGGGAGGAGTGAAATGGTGGAGTGACATGGAGGAGTGACATGGATGAGTGACATGGAGGAGTTACATAGAGGATTGATGTGGAGGAGCAACACCGAGGAGTGAAAAGGAGTAGTGACATGGAGTAGCTACATGGAGGAGTTACATGGAGGAGTGACATGGAGGAATGACATGGATGAGTGATATGGGTGAGTGACAAGGAGGATTGAGTTGGTGTAGTGACATGAGGAGTGACATGGAGGAGTGACATGATGTATCGACATGGAGGAGTGACCTGGAGGAGTGACAAGAAGAAGTGAAATGGTGGAGTGACATGGAGGAGTGAGTTGTTAGAACGACATGGAGTAGAGACATGGAGGAGTGACATAGAGGAGTGACATGGAGTAGTGACATGGAGTAGCTACATGTAGGAGTTATATGGAGGAGTGACATGGAGGAGCGACATGGAGGATTGATGTGGAGGATCAACAAGGAGGAGCGACATGGAGGAGTGACATGGAATAGTGACATGGAGGAGGGACATGGAGGAGTGACTTGGAGAAGTGACAGGGTTGATCAGGAAGTAGGGTTGATATGGTGGAGTGACATCGTGGAGGGACATGGGTGAGTGACTTGGAGGAGTGACATGGAGGAGTGAAATGGTGGAGTGACATGGAGGAGTGTGTTGTTATAGCGACATGGAGGAGTGACATGGAGGAGTGACATAGAGGAGTAACGTGGAGGAGATACATGGAGGAGTGACATGGAGGAATGACATGGAGGAGTGATATGAAGTAGTGACATTGAGGAGTGACATTGAGGAGTGAGTTGGTGTAGTGACATGGAGGAGTGACTTTGAGTAGCGACATGGAGGAGTGACCTGGAAGAGTGAGTAGGTGTAGCGACAAGGAGGATGGACATGGAGGAGTGACATGGAAGACATATAGAAGTGACATGGAGGAGTGAATTGGAGGAATGACATGGTTGAGTGACATGGAGGAGTGACTTTGAGTAGCGACATGGAGGATTGACCTGGAGGAGTGACATGGAGGAGTGAAATGGTGGAGTGACATGGAGGAGTGAGTTATTAGAGCGACATGGAGGAGTGACATGGAGTAGTGACATGGAGGATGGACATGGAGTAGTGACATGGAAGACATTTAGAGGTGACATGGAGGAGTGAATTGGAGTTGTGACATAAAGGAGTGACATGGAGGAATGACAAGAAGTAGTGACATGGAGGAGTAACATTGCAGAGTGAGTTTGTGTAGCGACATGGAGGAGTGACATGGAGGAGTGACATGGAGGAATGACATGGAGGAGTGACATGAAGTAGTGACATTGAGGAGTGAGTTGGTGTAGTGACATGGAGGAGTGACTTTGAGTAGCGACATGGAGGAGTGACCTGGAGGAGTGACATGGAGGAGTGAGTTGTTATAGCGACATGGAGGAGAGAAATGGAGGAGTGACATGGAGGAGTGACATGAAGTAGTGACATTGAGGAGTGACATTGAGGAGTGATTTGGTGTAGTGACATGGAAGAGTGACTTTGAGTAGCGACATGGAGGAGTGACGTGGAGGAGAGACATGGAAGAGTGACATGGAGAAGTGACAGGGCTGATAACCAAGTAGGGTTGATATGATGGAGTGACATCGTGGAGGGACATGGGTGAGTGACTTGGAGGAGTGACATGGAGGAGTGACTTTGAGTAGCGACATGGAGGAGTGACCTGGAGGAGTGACATGGAGGAGTGAAATGGTGTAGTGACATGGAGGAGTAACTTGGAGGAGTGACATAAAGGATTGGCATGGAGGAGTGACAGAGGAGTAACATGGAGGAGTAACAAAAAGGCTTCACATGGAGGAGTGATATGGAGGAGTGAAAAGGAGGATTGAGTTGGTGTAGCGACATGGAGGAGTGACATAGAGTAGCGACATGGAGGAGTGACATGGAGGAGTGACATGGAGGAGCAACACGGAGAAGTGACAAGGAAGAGTGAGTTGGTGTAGCGACATGGAGGATGAACAACGAGGTTGGAGTTGGTGTATTGACATAGAGGAGTGACATGGAGAAGCGACATGGAGAAGTGACATGGAAGATTGAGTTGGTGTAGCGACATGGAGGACTGACATGGAATAGCAACACGGAGGAGTGACATGGAGGAGTGACATGATTAGTGACATGGAGGATTGACATGGAGAAGTGACAGGGTTGATCAGGAAGTAGGGTTGATATGGTGGAGTGACATCGTGGAGGGACATGGGTGAGTGACTTGGAGGAGTGACATGGAGGAGTGAAATGGTGGAGTGACATGGAGGAGTGTGTTGTTATAGGGACATGGAGGAGAAACATGGAGGAGTGACATGGAGGAGTGACATAGAGGAGTAACGTGGAGGAGATACATGGAGGAGTGACATGGAGGAATGACATGGAGGAGTGATATGAAGTAGTGACATTGAGGAGTTACATTGAGGAGTGAGTTGGTGTATTGACATGGAGGAGTGACTTTGAGTAGCGACATGGAGGAGTGACCTGGAAGAGTGAGTAGGTGTAGCGACAAGGAGGATGGACATGGAGGAGTGACATGGAAGACATATAGAAGTGACATGGAGGAGTGAATTGGAGGAATGACATGGTTGAGTGACATGGAGGAGTGACTTTGAGTAGCGACATGGAGGAGTGACCTGGAGGAGTGACATGGAGGAGTGAGTTGTTATAGCGACATGGAGGAGAGAAATGGAGGAGTGACATGGAGGAGTGACATGAAGTAGTGACATTGAGGAGTGACATTGAGGAGTGATTTGGTGTAGTGACATGGAAGAGTGACTTTGAGTAGCGACATGGAGGAGTGACGTGGAGGAGAGACATGGAAGAGTGACATGGAGAAGTGACAGGGCTGATAACCAAGTAGGGTTGATATGATGGAGTGACATCGTGGAGGGACATGGGTGAGTGACTTGGAGGAGTGACATGGAGGAGTGACTTTGAGTAGCGACATGGAGGAGTGACCTGGAGGAGTGACATGGAGGAGTGAAATGGTGTAGTGACATGGAGGAGTAACTTGGAGGAGTGACATAAAGGATTGGCATGGAGGAGTGACATAGAGGAGTAACATGGAGGAGTAACAAAAAGGCTTCACATGGAGGAGTGACATGGAGGAGTGAAAAGGAGGATTGAGTTGGTGTAGCGACATGGAGGAGTGACATAGAGTAGCGACATGGAGGAGTGACATGGAGGAGTGACATGGAGGAGCAACACGGAGAAGTGACAAGGAAGAGTGAGTTGGTGTAGCGACATGGAGGATGAATAACGAGGTTGGAGTTGGTGTATTGACATAGAGGAGTGACATGGAGAAGCGACATGGAGAAGTGACATGGAAGATTGAGTTGGTGTAGCGACATGGAGGACTGACATGGAATAGCAACACGGAGGAGTGACATGGAGGAGTGACATGATTAGTGACATGGAGGATTGACATGGAGGAGTGACATGGAGGAGTGACAAGGAGGGTTGAGTTTGTGGATTGACATGGAGGAGTGACATGTAGTAGTGACATGGAGGAGTGACAGTGAGGAGTGAGTTGGTGTATTGACATGGAGGAGTGACTTTGAGTATCGACATGGAGGAGTGAACTAGAGGATTGACATGGAGGAGTGAAATGGTGGAGTGACATGGAGGAGTTACATAGAGGATTGATGTGGAGGAGCAACACGGAGGAGTGAAAAGGTGGAGTGACATGGAGTAGCTACATGGAGGAGTTACATGGAGGAGTGACTTGGAGGAGTGAAATGGAGGAATGACATGGATGAGTGATATGGGGGAGTGACAAGGAGGATTGAGTTGGTGTAGTGACATGAGCAGTGACGTAGAGGAGAGACGTCGTGGAGTGAAATGGAGGAGTGACATGGAGGAGTGACAAGGAGGATTGACATAGAGGAGTGACGTGGAGGAGAGACATGGAAGAGTGACATGGAGAAGTGACATGGTCGGATCACCAATGAAGATTGATAGGATGGAGTGACATGGAGGAGTGACATAGAGGAGTGACGTGGAGGAGAGACATGGAAGAGTGACATGGAGAAGTGACATGGTCGGATCATCAATGAAGATTGATAGGATGGAGTGACATGGAGGAGGGACATGGATGAGTGACATGGAGGAGTGAATTGGAGGAGTGACATAAAGGAGTGACATGGAGGAATGACATGGATGAGTGACTTGGAGGAGTGAGAAGAAGTAGTGACATGGAGGAGTGACATTGAAGAATAAGTTGGTGTAGCGACATGGAGGATTGACATGGAGGAGTGATATAGAGTAGCGACATGGAGAAGTGACATGGAGTAGTGACATGATGGATGGACATGGAGGAGTGAAATGGAAGACATATAGAAGTGACATGGAGGAATGAATTGGAGGACTGACATAAAGGAGTGACATGGAGGAATGACATGGAGTAGTGACATGGAGGAGGGACATGGATGAGTGACTTGGAGAAGTAACAGGGCTGATCAGGAAGTAGGGTTGATATGGTGGAGTGGCATAGTGGAGGGACATGGGTGAGTGACTTGGAGGAGAGACATGGAGGAGCAACACGGTGGAGCAACATGGAGGAGTCACATGGATTAGTGACATGGAGGATAGACATGGAGGAGTGACATGAAGCAGTGACATGGAGGAGTGACCCTGAGGAGTGAGTTGGTGTAGTAACATGGAGGAGTGACTTTGAGTAGCGACATGGAGGAGTGACCTGGAGGAGTGACATGAAGGAATGAAATGGTGGAGTGACATGAAGGAGTGAGTTGTTAGAGCGACATGAAGGAGAGACATTGAGGAGTGACATGGAGGATAGACATGGAGGAGTGACTTGGAGAAGCGACAGGGTTGATCAGGAAGTAGGGTTGATATGGTGGAGTGACATCGTGGAGGAACATGGGTGAGTGACTTGGAGGAGTGACATGGAGGATGGACATGGAGGAGTGACATGGAGGAGTGACATGGAGGAGTGAAATGGTGGAGTGACATGGAGGAGTGAGTTGTTAGAGCGACATGGAGGAGAGACATGGAGGAGTGACATGGAGGAGTGACATGGAGGAGTGACATAGAGGAGTGATGTGGAGGAGAGACATGGAAGAGTGACATGGAGAAGTGACAGGGCGGATAACCAAGGAGGGTTGATATGGTTGAGTGACATCGCGGAGGGACATGGGTGAGTGACTTGGAGGAGTGACATGGAGGAGTGACATGGAGGAGTGACATGAGGAGTGAGTTTGTGTAGCGACATGGAGGAGTGACATGGAGTAGCTACATGGAGGAGTTACATGGAGGAGTGACTTGGAGGAGCAACACGGAGGAGCGACATGAAGGAGTGACATGGAGTAGTGACATGGAGGAGTGACATAAAGGAGTGACATGAGGAATGACATGGATGAGTGACATGGAGGAGTGACAAGGAGGGTTGAGTTTGTGTAGCGACATGGAGGAGTGACATGAAGTAGTGACATGGAGGAGTGACCTGGAGGAGTGACATGAAGGAGTGAAATGGTGGAGTGACATGGAGGAGTGAGTTGTTAGAGCGACATGGAGTAGAGACATGGAGGAGTGACAAAGAGTAGTGACATGGAGGAGTGACATAGAGGAATGACGTGGAGTAGAGACATGGAAGAGTGACATGGAGAAGTGACAGGGCGGATAACCAAGGAAGATTGATATGGTGGAGTGACATGGGGGAGGGACATGGATGAGTGACATGGAGGAGTGACACGGAGGAGCAACATGGAGGAGCGACATGGAGGAGTGACATGGAAAGTGAGTAGGTGTAGCGACATGGAGGAATGACATGGTTGAGAGACATGGAGGAGTGACTTTGAGTAGCGACATGGAGGAGATACATCGAGGAGTGACATGGAGGAGTGACATGGAGGAGGGACATGGAGGAGAGATATGGAGGATTGACATGAAAGAGTGTAAAGGAGGGTTGAGTTTGTGTAGCGACATGGAGGAGTGACATGAAGTAGTGACATTGAGGAGTGACATTGAGGAGTGAGTTGGTGTAGTGAAATGGAGGAGTGACTTTGAGGAGTGACATTGAGAAGTGAATTGGTGGAGTGACATGGAGGAGTGAGTTATTAGAGCGACATGGAGGAGTGCCATGGAGTAGCGACATGGAGGAGTGACATGAGTAATGAGTTGGTGTAGCGACATGGAGGAGTGACATGGCGGTGTGACTTGGAGGAGTGACATAGAAGAGCGACGTGGAGGAGTGATATGGAGGAGGGACATGGAGGAGTAACACGGAGGAGCAACATGGAGGAGTGACATTGAGTAGTGACATGGAGGATGGACATGGAGGAGTGACATGGAAGACATATAGAGATGACATGGAGGAGTGAACTGGAGGAGTGACATAAACGAGTGACATGGACGAGTGACATGAAGTAGTGACATGGAAGAGTGACATGAGCAATGAGTTGGTGTAGCGACATGGAGGAGTGACTTTGAGTACCGACATGGATGAGTGACCTGGAGGTGTGACATGGAGGAGTGACATAGAGTAGCGACATGGAGGAGATACATGGAGGAGTGACATGGAGGAATGACATGGAGGAGTGACATGGAGGAGTGACATGGAGGAGTAACATGGAGGAAGGAGTTGTTGGAGCGACATGGAGGAGTAACATGGAATAGCGACATGGAGGAGTGACATGGAGGAGTGACATGGAGGAGTGACATGGAGGAGTGACATAAAGGAGTGACATGGAGGAATGACATGGATGAGTGAAATGGAGGAGTGACAAGAAGTAGTGACAAGGAGGAGTTACATTGAGGAGTGAGTTCGTGTAGCGACATGGAGGAGTGACATGGAGGAGCGACATAGAGTAGTAACATGAGGAGTGAGTTTGTGTAGCGACATGGAGGAGTGACATGGAGGAATGACATGGAGGAGTGACATGGAGAAGTGACAGGGCGGATCACCAAGGAAGATTGATATGGTGGAGTGACATGGCGGAGGGACATGGAGGAGCAACACGGAGGAGCGACATGGAGGAGTGACATGGAGTAGTGACATGGAGTAGCTACATGTAGGAGTTACATTGAGGATTTACTTGGAGGAGCAACATGGATGAGTGACATGGAGAACATATAGAGGTGACATGGAGGAGTGAATTGGAGGAGTGACATAAAGTAGTAATATGGAGGAGTTACATTGAGGAGTGAGTTGGTGTAGCGACATGGAGGAGTGAAATGGAGTAGCGACATAGAGTTGTAACTTGAGGAGTGAGTTTGCTTAGCGACATGGAGGAATGACATGGAGGAATGACATGGAGGAGTGACATGGAGGAGGGATATGGAGGAACGATATGGAGGAGTGACATGAAAGAGTGTAAAGGAGGATTGAGTTTGTGTAGCGTCATGGAGGAGTGACTTTGAGGAGTGACATGGAGGAGTGAAATGATGGAGTGACATGTAGGAGTGAGTTGTTAGAGCGACATGGAGGAGTCACATGGAGTAGGGACATGGAGGAGTGACATGGAGGAGTGACATGGAGGAGAAACATGGAGGAGCGACATGGAGGAGTGACAAGGAGGTTTGAGTTGGTGTAGCGACATGGAGGAGTGACATGGAGGAGCAACACGGAGGAGTGACATGGAGGATGGACAAAGAGGTTCTAGTTGGTGTATTGACATGGAGGAGTGACATAGAGAATTGATGTGGAGGAGCAACACGGAGGAGCAACATGGAGGAGTGACATGGAGTAGTGACATGGAGGAGGGACATGGAGGAGTGACTTGGAGAAGTGACAGGATTGATCAGGAAGGAGGGTTGATATGGTGGAGTGACATCGTGGAGGGACATGGGTGAATGACTTGGAGGAGTGACATGGAGGAGTGACTTGGAGAAGTGACATTGAGGAGTAACATTTAGGAGTGAGTTGGTGTAGCGACATGGAGGAGTGACATGGAGAAGCGTCATGGAGGAGTGACATGAGTAATGAGTTGGTGTAGCGACATGGAGGAGTGACATGGAATAACGACATGGAGGAGTGACATGGAGGTGTGACATGGAGGAGTGACATAGAGGAGCGACGTGGAGGAGTGACATGGCGGAGGGACATGGAGGAGTTACATGGAAGACATATAGAAGTGACATGGAGGAGTGACAAGAATGTTTGAGTGTGTGTAGTGACATGGCGGAGTGACATAGAGGAGTGACGTGGAGGAGTGACATGGAGGAGGGACAGTGACATGGAAGACATATCGAAGTGACATGGATGAGTGACATGGAGGAGTGACAAGGAGGGTTGAGTTGGTGTAGCGACATGGAGGAGTGACATGGAGGAATGACATGGAGGAGTGATATGAAGTAGTGACATTGAGGAGTTACATTGAGGAGTGAGTTGGTGTATTGACATGGAGGAGTGACTTTGAGTAGCGACATGGAGGAGTGACCTGGAAGAGTGAGTAGGTGTAGCGACAAGGAGGATGGACATGGAGGAGTGACATGGAAGACATATAGAAGTGACATGGAGGAGTGAATTGGAGGAATGACATGGTTGAGTGACATGGAGGAGTGACTTTGAGTAGCGACATGGAGGAGTGACCTGGAGGAGTGACATGGAGGAGTGAGTTGTTATAGCGACATGGAGGAGAGAAATGGAGGAGTGACATGGAGGAGTGACATGAAGTAGTGACATTGAGGAGTGACATTGAGGAGTGATTTGGTGTAGTGACATGGAAGAGTGACTTTGAGTAGCGACATGGAGGAGTGACGTGGAGGAGAGACATGGAAGAGTGACATGGAGAAGTGACAGGGCTGATAACCAAGTAGGGTTGATATGATGGAGTGACATCGTGGAGGGACATGGGTGAGTGACTTGGAGGAGTGACATGGAGGAGTGACTTTGAGTAGCGACATGGAGGAGTGACCTGGAGGAGTGACATGGAGGAGTGAAATGGTGTAGTGACATGGAGGAGTAACTTGGAGGAGTGACATAAAGGATTGGCATGGAGGAGTGACATAGAGGAGTAACATGGAGGAGTAACAAAAAGGCTTCACATGGAGGAGTGACATGGAGGAGTGAAAAGGAGGGGTTGAGTTGGTGTAGCGACATGGAGGAGTTACATAGAGTAGCGACATGGAGGAGTGACATGGAGGAGTGACATGGAGGAGCAACACGGAGAAGTGACAAGGAAGAGTGAGTTGGTGTAGCGACATGGAGGATGAATAACGAGGTTGGAGTTGGTGTATTGACATAGAGGAGTGACATGGAGAAGCGACATGGAGAAGTGACATGGAAGATTGAGTTGGTGTAGCGACATGGAGGACTGACATGGAATAGCAACACGGAGGAGTGACATGGAGGAGTGACATGATTAGTGACATGGAGGATTGACATGGAGGAGTGACATGGAGGAGTGACAAGGAGGGTTGAGTTTGTGTATTGACATGGAGGAGTGACATGTAGTAGTGACATGGAGGAGTGACAGTGAGGAGTGAGTTGGTGTATTGACATGGAGGAGTGACTTTGAGTATCGACATGGAGGAGTGAACTAGAGGATTGACATGGAGGAGTGAAATGGTGGAGTGACATGGAGTAGTGAGTTGTTAGAGCGACATGGAGGAGAGACATGGTGGAGTGACATGGAGGAGTTACATAGAGGATTGATGTGGAGGAGCAACACGGAGGAGTGAAAAGGTGGAGTGACATGGAGTAGCTACATGGAGGAGTTACATGGAGGAGTGACTTGGAGGAGTGAAATGGAGGAATGACATGGATGAGTGATATGGGGGAGTGACAAGGAGGATTGAGTTGGTGTAGTGACATGAGCAGTGACGTAGAGGAGAGACGTCGTGGAGTGAAATGGAGGAGTGACATGGAGGAGTGACAAGGAGGATTGACATAGAGGAGTGACGTGGAGGAGAGACATGGAAGAGTGACATGGAGAAGTGACATGGTCGGATCACCAATGAAGATTGATAGGATGGAGTGACATGGAGGAGTGACATAGAGGAGTGACGTGGAGGAGAGACATGGAAGAGTGACATGGAGAAGTGACATGGTCGGATCATCAATGAAGATTGATAGGATGGAGTGACATGGAGGAGGGACATGGATGAGTGACATGGAGGAGTGAATTGGAGGAGTGACATAAAGGAGTGACATGGAGGAATGACATGGATGAGTGAGTTGGAGGAGTGAGAAGAAGTAGTGACATGGAGGAGTGACATTGAAGAATAAGTTGGTGTAGCGACATGGAGGATTGACATGGAGGAGTGATATAGAGTAGCGACATGGAGAAGTGACATGGAGTAGTGACATGATGGATGGACATGGAGGAGTGAAATGGAAGACATATAGAAGTGACATGGAGGAATGAATTGGAGGACTGACATAAAGGAGTGACATGGAGGAATGACATGGAGTAGTGACATGGAGGAGGGACATGGATGAGTGACTTGGAGAAGTAACAGGGTTGATCAGGAAGTAGGGTTGATATGGTGGAGTGGCATAGTGGAGGGACATGGGTGAGTGACTTGGAGGAGAGACATGGAGGAGCAACACGGTGGAGCAACATGGAGGAGTCACATGGATTAGTGACATGGAGGATAGACATGGAGGAGTGACATGAAGCAGTGACATGGAGGAGTGACCCTGAGGAGTGAGTTGGTGTAGTAACATGGAGGAGTGACTTTGAGTAGCGACATGGAGGAGTGACCTGGAGGAGTGACATGAAGGAATGAAATGGTGGAGTGACATGAAGGAGTGAGTTGTTAGAGCGACATGAAGGAGAGACATTGAGGAGTGACATGGAGGATAGACATGGAGGAGTGACTTGGAGAAGCGACAGGGTTGATCAGGAAGTAGGGTTGATATGGTGGAGTGACATCGTGGAGGAACATGGGTGAGTGACTTGGAGGAGTGACATGGAGGATGGACATGGAGGAGTGACATGGAGGAGTGACATGGAGGAGTGAAATGGTGGAGTGACATGGAGGAGTGAGTTGTTAGAGCGACATGGAGGAGAGACATGGAGGAGTGACATGGAGGAGTGACATGGAGGAGTGACATAGAGGAGTGATGTGGAGGAGAGACATGGAAGAGTGACATGGAGAAGTGACAGGGCGGATAACCAAGGAGGGTTGATATGGTTGAGTGACATCGCGGAGGGACATGGGTGAGTGACTTGGAGGAGTGACATGGAGGAGTGACATGGAGGAGTGACATGAGGAGTGAGTTTGTGTAGCGACATGGAGGAGTGACATGGAGTAGCTACATGGAGGAGTTACATGGAGGAGTGACTTGGAGGAGCAACACGGAGGAGCGACATGAAGGAGTGACATGGAGTAGTGACATGGAGGAGTGACATAAAGGAGTGACATGAGGAATGACATGGATGAGTGACATGGAGGAGTGACAAGGAGGGTTGAGTTTGTGTAGCGACATGGAGGAGTGACATGAAGTAGTGACATGGAGGAGTGACCTGGAGGAGTGACATGAAGGAGTGAAATGGTGGAGTGACATGGAGGAGTGAGTTGTTAGAGCGACATGGAGTAGAGACATGGAGGAGTGACAAAGAGTAGTGACATGGAGGAGTGACATAGAGGAATGACGTGGAGTAGAGACATGGAAGAGTGACATGGAGAAGTGACAGGGCGGATAACCAAGGAAGATTGATATGGTGGAGTGACATGGGGGAGGGACATGGATGAGTGACATGGAGGAGTGACACGGAGGAGCAACATGGAGGAGCGACATGGAGGAGTGACATGGAAAGTGAGTAGGTGTAGCGACATGGAGGAATGACATGGTTGAGAGACATGGAGGAGTGACTTTGAGTAGCGACATGGAGGAGATACATCGAGGAGTGACATGGAGGAGTGACATGGAGGAGGGACATGGAGGAGAGATATGGAGGATTGACATGAAAGAGTGTAAAGGAGGGTTGAGTTTGTGTAGCGACATGGAGGAGTGACATGAAGTAGTGACATTGAGGAGTGACATTGAGGAGTGAGTTGGTGTAGTGAAATGGAGGAGTGACTTTGAGGAGTGACATTGAGAAGTGAATTGGTGGAGTGACATGGAGGAGTGAGTTATTAGAGCGACATGGAGGAGTGCCATGGAGTAGCGACATGGAGGAGTGACATGAGTAATGAGTTGGTGTAGCGACATGGAGGAGTGACATGGCGGTGTGACTTGGAGGAGTGACATAGAAGAGCGACGTGGAGGAGTGACATGGAGGAGGGACATGGAGGAGTAACACGGAGGAGCAACATGGAGGAGTGACATTGAGTAGTGACATGGAGGATGGACATGGAGGAGTGACATGGAAGACATATAGAGATGACATGGAGGAGTGAACTGGAGGAGTGACATAAACGAGTGACATGGACGAGTGACATGAAGTAGTGACATGGAAGAGTGACATGAGCAATGAGTTGGTGTAGCGACATGGAGGAGTGACTTTGAGTACCGACATGGATGAGTGACCTGGAGGTGTGACATGGAGTAGTGACATAGAGTAGCGACATGGAGGAGATACATGGAGGAGTGACATGGAGGAATGACATGGAGGAGTGACATGTAGGAGTGACATGGAGGAGTAACATGGAGGAAGGAGTTGTTGGAGCGACATGGAGGAGTAACATGGAATAGCGACATGGAGGAGTGACATGGAGGAGTGACATGGAGGAGTGACATGGAGGAGTGACATAAAGGAGTGACATGGAGGAATGACATGGATGAGTGAAATGGAGGAGTGACAAGAAGTAGTGACAAGGAGGAGTTACATTGAGGAGTGAGTTCGTGTAGCGACATGGAGGAGTGACATGGAGGAGCGACATAGAGTAGTAACATGAGGAGTGAGTTTGTGTAGCGACATGGAGGAGTGACATGGAGGAATGACATGGAGGAGTGACATGGAGAAGTGACAGGGCGGATCACCAAGGAAGATTGATATGGTGGAGTGACATGGCGGAGGGACATGGAGGAGCAACACGGAGGAGCGACATGGAGGAGTGACATGGAGTAGTGACATGGAGTAGCTACATGTAGGAGTTACATTGAGGATTTACTTGGAGGAGCAACATGGATGAGTGACATGGAGAACATATAGAGGTGACATGGAGGAGTGAATTGGAGGAGTGACATAAAGTAGTAATATGGAGGAGTTACATTGAGGAGTGAGTTGGTGTAGCGACATGGAGGAGTGAAATGGAGTAGCGACATAGAGTTGTAACTTGAGGAGTGAGTTTGCTTAGCGACATGGAGGAATGACATGGAGGAATGACATGGAGGAGTGACATGGAGGAGGGATATGGAGGAACGATATGGAGGAGTGACATGAAAGAGTGTAAAGGAGGATTGAGTTTGTGTAGCGTCATGGAGGAGTGACTTTGAGGAGTGACATGGAGGAGTGAAATGATGGAGTGACATGTAGGAGTGAGTTGTTAGAGCGACATGGAGGAGTCACATGGAGTAGGGACATGGAGGAGTGACATGGAGGAGTGACATGGAGGAGCAACATGGAGGAGCGACATGGAGGAGTGACAAGGAGGATTGAGTTGGTGTAGCGACATGGAGGAGTGACATGGAGGAGCAACACGGAGGAGTGACATGGAGGATGGACAAAGAGGTTCTAGTTGGTGTATTGACATGGAGGAGTGACATAGAGAATTGATGTGGAGGAGCAACACGGAGGAGCAACATGGAGGAGTGACATGGAGTAGTGACATGGAGGAGGGACATGGAGGAGTGACTTGGAGAAGTGACAGGATTGATCAGGAAGGAGGGTTGATATGGTGGAGTGACATCGTGGAGGGACATGGGTGAATGACTTGGAGGAGTGACATGGAGGAGTGACTTGGAGAAGTGACATTGAGGAGTAACATTTAGGAGTGAGTTGGTGTAGCGACATGGAGGAGTGACATGGAGAAGCGTCATGGAGGAGTGACATGAGTAATGAGTTGGTGTAGCGACATGGAGGAGTGACATGGAATAACGACATGGAGGAGTGACATGGAGGTGTGACATGGAGGAGTGACATAGAGGAGCGACGTGGAGGAGTGACATGGCGGAGGGACATGGAGGAGTTACATGGAAGACATATAGAAGTGACATGGAGGAGTGACAAGAATGTTTGAGTGTGTGTAGTGACATGGCGGAGTGACATAGAGGAGTGACGTGGAGGAGTGACATGGAGGAGGGACAGTGACATGGAAGACATATCGAAGTGACATGGATGAGTGACATGGAGGAGTGACAAGGAGGGTTGAGTTGGTGTAGCGACATGGAGGAGTGACATGGAGTAGCGACATGGAGGAGTGACATGAAGTAGTGACATGGAGGAGTGACATTGAGGAGTGAGTTGGTGTAGTGACATGGAGGAGTGACTTTGAGTAGCGACATGGAGGAGTGACCTGGAGGAGTGACATGGAGTAGTGAAATGGAGGAGTGACATGGAGGAGTGAGTTGTTAGAGTGACATAGAGGAGAGACATGGAGGAGTGACATGTAGGAGTGACATGGAGGAGCGAGTTGTTAGAACGACATAGAGGAGAGACATGGAAGAGTGACATAGAGGAGTGACGTGGAGGAGAGACATGGAAGAGTGACATGGAGAAGTGAGAGGGCGGATCACCAAGGAGGGTTGATATGGTGGAGTGATATCGCGGAGAGACATGGGTGAGAGACTTGAAGGAGCAACACGGAGGAGCGACATGAAGGAGGGACATGGAGGACTGACATGGAAGACATATAGAAGTGACATGGAGGAGTGACCTGGAGGAGTGACATGACGGAGTGAAATGGTGGAGTGACATGGAGGATTGAGTTGTTAGAGCAACATGGAGTAGAGACATGGAGGAGTGACATAGAGGAGTGACATGGAGGAGTGACATAGAGAAATGACGTGGAGGTAAGACATGGAAGAGTTACATGGAGAAGTGGCATGGCGGATAACCAAGGAAGATTGAAATGGTGGAGTGACATGGCGGAGGGACATTGATGAGTTACATGGAGTAGTGACACGGAGGAGCAACATGGAGGAGCGACATGGAGGAGTGACATGGAAGAGTGAGTAGGTGTAGCGACATCGAGGATGGACATGGAGGAGTGACATGGAAGACAATAGAAGTTACATGGAGGAGTGAATTGAAAGAGTGACATAAACGAGTTACATGGAGGAATGACATGGTTGAGTGACATGGAGGAGTGAAATGGAGGAGTGACAAGAAGGATTGAGTTGGTGTAGTGACATGGAGGTGTGACATGAAAGAGCAACATGGAGGAGCAAGGTGGAGTAGTGAGTTGGTGGAGCGACATGGAGGAGTCATATGGAGTAGTGACATGGAGGAGTCACATGGAGTAGCGACATGGAGGAGTGACATGGAGGAGTGACTTTCAGTAGCGACATGGAGGATTGACCTGGAGGAGTGACATGGAGGAGTGAAATGGTGGAGTGACATGGAGAAGTGAGTTGTTATAGCGATATGGAGGAGAAACATGGAGGAGTGACATGGAGGAGTGACATGGAGGAGTGATATGGAGGAGTGACATCGCAGAGGGACATGGGTGAGTGACTTGGAGGAGTGACATGAGGAGTGAGTTTGTGTAGCGACATGGAGGAGTTACATGGAATAGCGACAAGGAGTAGTGACATGGCGGAGGGACATGGATGAGTGACTTGAATGAGTGACTTGGAGGAGTGACATGGAGGAGTGACATGGAGGAGTGACATGGATGAGTGACATGGAGGAATGACATGGAGGAGCAACCTGGAGGAGCAACATGGAGGAGTAACTTGGAATAGCGACATGGGGGAGTGACATGGAGGAGTGACATAAAGGAGTGACATGGATGAGTGACATGGAGGATGGACATGGAGGAGTGACATGGAAGACATATAGAGGTGACATGGAGGAATGAATTGGAGGATGGACATGGAGGAGTGACATGGAAGACATATAGAGGTGACATGGAGGAATGAATTGGAGGACTGACATAAAGGAGTGACATGGAGGAATGACATGGAGGAGTAACAAGAAGTATTGACATGGAGGAGTGACATTGAGGAGTGAGTTGGTGTAGCGACATGGAGGAGTGACATGGAGTAGCGACATAGAGTAGTAACATGGAGTGACATGGACGAGTGACATAGAGGAGTGACATAAAGGAGTGACATAGAGGAGTGACATGGAGTGACATGGACGAGTGACATAGAGGAGTGACATGAAGGAGTGACATAGAGGAGTGACATGGATGAGCGACATGGAGGAGTGACATGGAGGAGCAACCTGGAGGAGCAACATGGAGGAGTAACTTGGAATAGCCACATGGGGGAGTGACATGGGGGAGTGACATGGAGGAGTGACATAGAGGATTGATGTGGAGTAGTGACATGGAGGATGGATATGGAGGAGTGACTTGGAGAAGTGACAGGCATGATCAGGAAGGAGTATTGATATGGTGGAGTGACATCGTTGAGGGACATGGGCGAGTGACTTGGAGGAGTGACAAGGAAGAGCAACACGGAGGAGCGACATGGAGGAGTGACATGGAGTAGTGACATGGAGGATGGACATGGAGGAGTGACATGGAAGACATATAGAGGTGACATGGAGGAGTGAATTGGAGGACTGACATAAAGAAGTGACATGGAGGAATGACATGGAGGAGTAACATGAAAGACTGTAAAGGAGGATTGAGTTTGTGTAGCAACATGGAGGAGTGACATAAAGTAGTGACATTGAGGAGTGAGTTGTTGTAGTGACATGGAGGAGTGACTTTGAGGAGTGACATGGAGGAGTGAAAAGGTTGAGTGACATGGAGGAGTGAGTTGTTATAGCGACGTGTAGGAGTGACATGGAGGAGGGACATGGAGGAGCAACACGGAGGAGCAACATGGAGGAGGGACATAGAGTAGTGGCATGGAAGACATATACAGATGACATGGAGGAGTGAACTGGAGGAGTGACATAAACGAGTGACATGGAGGAGTTACAAGGATGGTTGAGTTGGTGTAGCAACATGTAGGAGTGACATGGAGTAGCGACATGGAGGAGTGACATGGAGGTGTGACATGGAGGAGTTACATAGAGGAGTGATGTGGAGGAGTGACAAGAAGGATTGCGTTTGTGTAGTGACATGGCGGAGGGACATAGAGGAGTGACGTGGAGGAGAGACATGGAAGAGTGACATGGAAAAGTGACAGGTCGGATCACCAAGGGAGATTGATAGGGTGGAGTGACATGGCGGAGGGACATGGATGAGTGACATGGAGAAGTGACATGGAGGAGTGAATTGGAGGAGTGACATAAAGGAGTGACATGAGGAATGACATGGATGAGTTACATGGAGGAGTGACAAGGAGGTTTGAGTTTGTGTAGCGACATGGAGGAGTGACATGAAGTAGCGACATGGAGGAGTAACCTGGAGGAGTGACATGAAGGAGTGAAATGGTGGAGTGACATGGAGGAGTGAGTGGTTAGAGCGACATGGAGTAGAGAAATGGAGGAGTGACATGGTGGAGTGACATAGAGGAATGACGTGGAGGAGAGACATGGAAGAGTGACATGGAGAATTGACAGGGCGGATAACTAAGGAAGATTGATAGGGTGGAGTGACATGGCGGAGGGACATGGATTAGTGACATGGAGGAGTGACACGGAGGAGCAACATGGAGGAGCGACATGGAGGAGTGACATGGAAGAGTGAGTAGGTGTAGCGACATGGAGGATGGACATGGAGGAGTGACATGGAAGACATATAGAAGTGACATGGAGGAGTTAATAGGAGGAGTGACATAAACGAGTGACATGGAGGAATGACATGGATGAGTGACCTGGAGGAGTGACATGGAGGAGTGAAATGGTGGAGTGACATGGAGGAGTGAGTTGTTAGAGCGACATGGAGGAGAGACATGGAGAAGTGACATGGAGGAGTGACATGGAGGAATAACTTTGAGTAGCGACATGGAGGAGTGACATGGAGGAGTGACATGGAGAAGTGACATGGATGAGTGACATGGAGGAGTGACAAGAAGGATTGAGTTGGTGTAGTGACATGGCAGAGGGACATAGATGAGTTACATGGAGGAGTGACATGGAAGAGCAACATGGAGGAGCGACGTGGAGTAGTGAGTTGGTGGAGCGATATGGAGGAGTGACCTAGAGGAGTGACATGGAGGAGAGACATGGAGAAGTGACATGGAGGACTGACATGGAGGAGTGACATAGAGGAGTGACGTGGAGGAGAGACATGGAAGAGTGACATGGACAAGTGACAGGGCTGATAACCAAGGAGGGTTGATATGTTGGAGTGACATCGCGGAGGGACATGGGTGAGTGACTTGGAGGAGTGACATGGAGGAGTGACATGGATTAGCTACATGGAGGATGGACATGGAGGAGTGACTTGGAGAAGTGACAGGCATGATCAGGAAGGAGGATTGATATGGTGGAGTGACATCGTTGAGGGACATGGGTGAGTGACTTGAAGGAGTGACAAGGAGGAGCAACACGGAGGAGCGACATGGAGGAGTGACATGGAGTAGTGACATGGAGGATGGACATGGAGGAGTGACATGGAAGACATATAGAGGTGACATGGAGGAGTGAATTTGAGGACTGACATAAAGGAGTGACATGGAGGAATGACATGGAGGAGTGACATGGAGGAGTGAAATGGTGGAGTGACATGGAGGAGTGAGTTGTTAGAGCGAAATGGAGGAGTGACAAGAAGTAGCGACATGGAGGAGTGACATGAGTAATGAGTTGGTGTAGCGACATGGAGGAGTAACATGGAGGTGTGACTTGGAGGAGTGACATGGAAGACATATAGAAGTGACATGGATGAGTGACATGGAGGAGTGACAAGAAGGATTGAGTTGGTGTAGTGACAAGGAGGAGTGACTTTGTGTAGCGACATGGAGGAGGGACCTGGAGGAGTGACATGGAGAAGTGAAATGGTGGGGTGACATGGAGGAGTGAGTTGTTAGAGCGACATGGAAGACATATAGAGATGACATGGAGGAGTGAACTGGAGTTGTGACATAAAGGAGTGACATGGAGGAGTGACATGGAGTAGAGACATGGAGGAGTGACATGAGGAACGAGTTAGTGTAGCGACATGGAGGAGTGACATGGAGGTGTGACATGGAGGAGTGACATAGAGGAGTGATGTGGAGGAGTGACATGGAAGAGGAACATGGAGGAATGACATGGAAGACATATAGAAGTGACATGGATGATTGACATGGAGGAGTGGCAAGAAGGATTGAGTTGGTGTAGTGACATGGCGGAAGATCATAGATGAGTTACATGGAGGAGTGACATGGAAGAGCAACATGGAGGAGCGACATGGAGGAGTGAGTTGGTGGAGCGACATGGAGGAGTCACATAGAGTAGCGACATGGAGGAGTGACATGAAGTAGTGACATGGAGGAGTCACATGAGGAATGAGTTGGTGTAGCGACATGGAGGAGTGACTTTGAGTACCGACATGGAGGAGTGACCTGGAGGTGTGACATGGAGGAGTGAAATGGTGGAGTGACATGGAGGAGTAACTTGGAGGAGTGACATAAAGGATTGATATAGAGGAGTGACATGGAGGAGTAACATGGAGGAAGGAGTTGGTGGAGCGACATGGAGGAGTAACATGGAATAGCGAAGTGGAGGAGTGACATGGAGGAGTGACATAGAGGATTGATGTGTAGTAGTGACATAGAGGATGGACATGAAGGAGTGACTTGGAGAAGTGACAGGGTTGATCAGGAAGGAGGGTTGATATGGTGGAGTGACATCGTGGAGGGACATGGGTGAGTGACTTGGAGGAGTGACATGGAGGAGTGACTTTGAGTAGCAACATGGAGGAGTGACCTGGAGGAGTGACATGGAGGAGTGTGTTGTTATAGCGACATGGAGGAGAGAAATGGAGGGGTGACATGGAGGAGTGACATGAAGTAGTGACATTGAGGAGTGACATTGAGGAGTGATTTGGTGTAGTGACATGGAAGAGTGACTTTGAGTAGCGACATGGAGGAGTGACGTGGAGGAGAGACATGGAAGAGTGACATGGAGAAGTGACAGGGCTGATAACCAAGTAGGGTTGATATGATGGAGTGACATCGTGGAGGGACATGGGTGAGTGACTTGGAGGAGTGACATGGAGGAGTGACAAGAAGAATTGAGTTGGTGTAGTGACATGGAGGAGTGACTTTGAGTAGCGACATGGAGGAGTGACCTGGAGGAGTGACATGGAGGAGTGAAATGGTGTAGTGACATGGAGGAGTAACTTGGAGGATTGATGTGTAGTAGTGACATGGAGGATGGACATGAAGGAGTGACTTGGAGAAGTGACAGGGTTGATCAGGAAGGAGGGTTGATATGGTGGAGTGACATCGTGGAGGGACATGGGTGAGTGACTTGGAGGAGTGACAAGGAGGAGCAACACGGAGGAGCGACATGGAGGAGTGACATTGAGGAGTGAGTTGGTGTAGTAACATGGAGGAGTGACTTTGAGTAGCAACATGGAGGAGTGAACTGGAGGAGTGACATGGAGGAGTGACTTTGAGTAGCGACATGGAGGAGTAACCTGGAGGAGTGACATGGAGGAGTGAGTTGTTAGAGCGACATAGAGGAGAGACATGGAGGAGTGACATAGAGGAGCAACACGGAGGAGCGACATGGAGGAGAGACATGGAAGACATATAGAAGTGATATGGAGGAGTGACATGTAGGAGTGACAGGGCGGATCAAAAAGGAGGGTTGATATGGTGGAGTGACATCGCGGAGGGACATGGGTGAGTGACTCGGAGGAGTGACATGGAAGAGTGACATGAGGAGTGAGTTTGTGTAGCGACATGGAGGAGTGACATGGAGAAGTGACATGGAGGAGTGACATGGAGGAGTGACATGAGGAGTGATTTTGTGTAGCGACATGGAAGAGTTACATGGAGTAGCTACATGGAGGAGTTACATGGAGGAGTGACTTGGAGGAGCAACACGGAGGAGCGACATGGAGGAGCGACATGGAGGAGAGACATGTAGAAGTGACCTGGAGAAGTGACATGGAGGAGTGAAATGGTGGAGCAACAAGGAGGAGCGACATGGAGGAGTGACATGGAGTAGTGACATGGAGGAGGGACATGGAGCAGTGACTTGGAGAAGCGACAGGGTTGATCAGGAAGTAGGGTTGATATGGTGTAGTGTCATCGTGGAGGGACATGGGTGAGTGACTTGGAGGAGTGACATGGAGGAGTGACTTTGAGTAGCGACATGGAGGAGTGACCTGGAGGAGTGACATGGAGGAGTGAGTTGTTATAGCGACATGGAGGAGAGAAATGGAGGAGTGACATGGAGGAGTGACATGAAGTAGTGACATTGAGGAGTGACATTGAGGAGTGATTTGGTGTAGTGACATGGAAGAGTGACTTTGAGTAGCGACATGGAGGAGTGACGTGGAGGAGAGACATGGAAGAGTGACATGGAGAAGTGACAGGGCTGATAACCAAGTAGGGTTGATATGATGGAGTGACATCGTGGAGGGACATGGGTGAGTGACTTGGAGGAGTGACATGGAGGAGTGACAAGAAGGATTGAGTTGGTGTAGTGACATGGAGGAGTGACTTTGAGTAGCGACATGGAGGAGTGACCTGGAGGAGTGACATGGAGGAGTGAAATGGTGTAGTGACATGGAGGAGTAACTTGGAGGAGTGACTTAAAGGATTGGCATGGAGGAGTGACATAGAGGAGTAACATGGAGGAGTAACAAAAAGGCTTCACATGGAGGAGTGACATGGAGGAGTGAAAAGGAGGATTGAGTTGGTGTAGCGACATGGAGGAGTGACATAGAGTAGCGACATGGAGGAGTGACATGGAGGAGTGACATGGAGGAGCAACACGGAGAAGTGACAAGGAAGAGTGAGTTGGTGTAGCGACATGGAGGATGGACAACGAGGTTTGAGTTGGTGTATTGACATGGAGGAGTGACATGGAATAGCAACACGGAGGAGCGACATGGAGGAGTGACATGAGTAGTGACATGGAGGATTGACATGGAGGAGTGACATGGAGGAGTGACAAGGAGGGTTGAGTTTGTGTATTGACATGGAGGAGTGACATGTAGTAGTGACATGGAGGAGTGACAGTGAGGAGTGAGTTGGTGTATTGACATGGAGGAGTGACTTTGAGTATCGACATGGAGGAGTGACCTGGAGGATTGACATGGAGGAGTGAAATGGTGGAGTGACATGGAGTAGTGAGTTGTTAGAGCGACATGGAGGAGAGACATGGTGGAGTGACATGGAGGAGTTACATAGAGGATTGATGTGGAGGAGCAACACGGAGGAGTGAAAAGGTGGAGTGACATGGAGTAGCTACATGGAGAAGTTACATGGAGGAGTGACTTGGAGGAGTGACATGGAGGAATGACATGGATGAGTGATATGGGGGAGTGACAAGGAGGATTGAGTTGGTGTAGTGACATGAGGAGTGACGTAGAGGAGAGACGACGTGGAGTGAAATGGAGGAGTGACATGGAGGAGCAACATGAAGGAGCGACATGGAGGAGTGACAAGGAGGATTGAGTTGGTGTAGTGACATGGAGGAGTGACATGGAGGAGTGACATAGAGGAGTGACGTGGAGGAGAGACATGGAAGAGTGACATGGAGAAGTGACAGGTCGGATCACCAATGAAGATTGATAGGATGGAGTGACATGGAGGAGGGACATGGATGAGTGACATGGAGGAGTGAATTGGAGGAGTGACATAAAGGAGTGACATGGAGGAATGACATGGATGAGTGACATGGAGGAGTGAGAAGAAGTAGTGACATGGAGGAGTGACATTGAGGAATGAGTTGGTGTAGCGACATGGAGGATTGACATGGAGGAGTGATATAGAGTAGCGACATGGAGGAGTGACATGGAGTAGTGACATGATGGATGGACATGGAGGAGTGAAATGGAAGACATATAGAATTGACATGGAGGATTAACATAAAGGAGTGACATGGAGGTATAACATGGATGAGTGATATGGAGGAGTTATAAGGAGGTTTGAGTTGGTGTAGTGACATGAGGAGTGACGGGGAGGAGAGACATCGTGGAGTGAAATGGAGAAGTGACATGGAAGAGTGACATGGAGAAGTGACAGGTCGGATAATCAAGGAAGATTGATAGGATGGAGTGACATGGAGGAGGGACATGATTGAGTGACATGGAGGAGTGACATGGAGGAGTGAATTGGAGGAATGACATGAAGGAGTGTAATGGAGGAATGACATGGATGAGTGACATGGAGGAGTGTGAAGAAGTAGTGACATGGAGGAGTGACATTGAGGAGTGAGTTGGTGTAGCGACATGGAGGATTGACATGGAGGAGTGACATGGAGGAGTGATATAGAGTAGCGACATGGAGGAGATATATGGAGGTGTGACATGGAGGAATGACATGGAGGAGGGACATGGAGCAGCAATATGGAGGAGTGACATGAAGGAGTGTAAAGGAGGAGTGAGTTGGTGTAGCGACATGGAGTAGTGACATGAAGTAGTGACATTGAGGAGTGACATTGAGGAGTGAGTTGTTGTAGTGACATGGAGGAGTGACTTTGAGTAGCGACATGGAGGAGTGACCTGGAGGATTGACATGGAGGAGTGAGTTGTTATAGCGACATGGAGGAGAGAAATGGAGGAGTGACAAGGAGGAGTGAGTTGATGGAGCGACATGGAGGAGTCACATGGAGGAGTGACATGGGGGAGTGACATGGAGGAGTAACATGGAGGAAGGAGTTGGTGGAGCGATATGGAGGAGTCACATGGAGGTGTGACATGGAGGAGTCACATGGAGGTCTGACAAGGAGGAGTGACATGGAGGAGTGACATGGAGGAGTAACATGGAGGAAGGAGTTGGTGGAGCGACATGGAGGAGTCACATGGAGGTGTGACATGGAGGAGGGACATGGAGGAATGACATTCAAGACATATAGAAGTGACATGGATGAGTGACATGGAGGAGTGACAAGAAGGATTGAGTTGGTGTAGTGACATGGAGGAGTGACTTTGAGTAGCGACATGGAGGAGTGACATGGAGGAGTGAGATGTTAGAGCGACATGGAGGAGTGACATGGAGTAATGACCTGGAGGAGTGACATGGAGGAGGGACATGGAGGAGCGACATTGAGGAGTGACATTGAGGAGTGAGTTGGTGTAGTGACATAGAGGAGTGACTTTGAGAAGTGACATGGAGGAGTGAAATGGTGGAGTGACATGGAGGAGTGAGTTGTTAGAGCGACATGGAGGAGTGACATGGAGTAGCGACATGGAGGAGTGACATGAGTAATGAGTTGGTGTAGCGACATGGAGGAGTGACATGGAGGTGTGACATGGAGGAGTGACATAGAGGAGCGACGTGGAGGAGTGACATGGAGGAGGGACATGGAGGAGTGACATGGTAGACATATAGAATTGACATGGATGAGTGACATGGAGGAGTGACAAGAAGGATTGAGTTGGTGTAGTGACATGGAGGAGTGACCTGGAGGAGTGACATGGAGGAGTTAGTTGTTAGAGTGAAATGGAGGAGTGACATGGAGGAGTGACATAGAGTAGGGACATGGAGGAGATACATGGAGGAGTGACTTGGAGAAGTGACAGGGTTGATCAGGAACGAGTGTTTATATGGTGGAGTGACATCGTTGAGGGACATGGGTGAGTGACTTAGAGGAGTGACAAGGAGTAGTGACATGGAGGATGGACATGAAGGAGTGACATGGAAGACATATAGAGGTGACATGGAGGAGTGAATTGGAGGACTAACATAAAGGAGTGACATGGAGGAATGACATGGAGGAGTGACAAGAAGTATTGACATGAAGGAGTGAAATTGAGGAGTGAGTTTGTGTAGCGACATGGAGGAGTGACATGGAGGAGTGACATGGAGGAGTGACATAGAGTAGCGACATGGAGGAGATACATGGAGGAGTGACATGGAGGAATTACATGGAGGAGTGACATAGAGTAGCGACATGGAGGAGATACATGGAGGAGGTACATGGAGGAGCGATATGGAGGAGTGACATGAAAGAGTGTAAAGGAGGCTTGAGTTTGTGTAGCGACATGGAGGAGTGACATGAAGTATTGACATTGAGGAGTGACATTGAGGAGTGAGTTGGTGTAGTGACATGAAGGAGTGACTTTGAGGAGTGACATGGAGGAGTGAAATGGTGGAGTGTCATGGAGGAGTGAATTGTTAGAGCGACATGGGGGAGTGAATTGTTAGAGCGACATGGAGGAGTGACATGGAGTAGCGACATGGAGGTGTGACATGAGTAATGACTTGGTGTAGCGACATGGAGGAGTGACATGGAGGTGTGACATGGAGGAGTGACATAGAGGAGTGACGTGGAGGAGTGACATGGAGGAGGGACATGGAGGAGTGACATTCAAGACATATATAAGTGACATGGATGAGTGACATGGAGGAGTGACAAGAAGGATTGAGTTGGTGTAGTGACATGGAGGAGTGACTTTGAGTAGGGACATGGACGAGATACATGGAGGAGTGACTTGGAGAAGGGACATGGAGGAGTGACCTGGAGGAGTGACATGGAGGAGTGACAAGAAGGATTGAGTTGTTAGAGCGACATGGAGGAGTGACATGGAGGAGTGACATAGAGGATTGATGTGGAGTAGTGACATGGAGGATAGACATGGAGGAGTGACTTAGAGAAGTGACAGGGTTGATTAGGAAGGAGGGTTGATATGGTGGAGTGAAATCGTGGAGGGACATGGGTGAGTGACTTGGAGGAGTGACAAGAAGGACTAACACGGAGGAGCGACATGGAGGAGTGACATGGAGGATGGATATGGAGGAGTGACATGGAAGACATATAGAGGTGACATGGAGGAGTGAATTAGAGTTGTGACATAAAGGAGTGACATGGAGGAATGACATGGATGAGTGACATGGAGGAGTGAAAAGAAGTAGTGACATTGAGGAGTGACATTGAGGAGTGAGTTGGTGTAGCGACATGGAGGAGTGACATGGAGTAGCGACATAGAGTAGTAACATGAGGAGTGAGTTTGTGTAGCGACATGGAGGAGTGACATGGAGGAGTGACTTGGAGGAGCAACATGGAAGAGTGACATAGAGGATTGATGTGGTGGAGCAACACGGAGGAGTGACATGGAGGAGTGACATGGAGTAGTGACATGGAGGAGGGACATGGATGAGTGACTTGGAGAAGTAACAGGGCTGAACAGGAAGTAGGGTTGATATGGTGGAGTGGCATATTGGAGGGACATGGGTGAGTGACTTGGAGGAGAGACATGGAGGAGCAACACGGTGGAGCAACATGGAGGAGTGACATGGATTAGTGACTTGGAGGAGAGACATGGAGGAGCAACACGGTGGAGCAACATGGAGGAGGGACATGAAGTAGTGACATGGAGGAGTGACCCTGAGGAGTGAGTTGGTGTAGTAACATGGAGGAGTGACTTTGAGTAGCGACATGGAGGAGTGACCTGGAGGAGTGACATGGAGGAATGAAATGGTGGAGTGACATGGAGGAATGAGTTGTTAGAGCGACATGAAGGAGAGACATGGAGGAGTGAATTGGAGGAGTGACATAAACGAGTGACATTTTTGAATGACATGGATGAGTGACATGGAGGAGTGACTTTGAGTAGCGACATGGAGGAGTGACCTGGAGAAGTGACATAGAGGCGTGAAATGGTGGAGTGACATGGAGGAGCGACATGGAGGATTGATATGGAGGAGCAACAAGGAGGAGCGACATGAAGGAGTGACATGGAGTAGTGACATGGAGGAGAGACATGGAGGAGTGACTTGGAGAAGCGACAGGGTTGATCAGGAAGTAGGGTTGATATGGTGGAGTGACATCGTGGAGGAACATGGGTGAGTGACTTGGAGGAGTGACATGGAGGATGGACATGGAGGAGTGACATGGAGGAGTGACATGGAGGAGTGAAATGGTGGAGTGACATGGAGGAGTGAGTTGTTAGAGCGACATGGAGGAGAGACATGGAGGAGTGACATGGAGGAGTGACATGGAGGAGTGACATAGAGGAGTGATGTGGAGGAGAGAAATGGAAGAGGGACATGGAGAAGTGACAGGGCGGATAACCAAGGAGGGTTGATATGGTTGAGTGACATCGCGGAGGGACATGGGTGAGTGACTTGGAGGAGTGATATGGAGGAGTGACATGGAGGAGTGACATGAGGAGTGAGTTTGTGTAGCGACATGGAGGAGTGACATGGAGTAGCTACATGGAGGAGTTACATGGAGGAGTGACTTGGAGGAGCAACACGGAGGAGCGACATGGAGGAGTGACATGGAGTAGTGACATGGAGGAGTGACATAAAGGAGTGACATGAGGACTAACATGGATGAGTGACATGGAGGAGTGACAAGGAGGGTTGAGTTTGTGTAGCGACATGGAGGAGTGACATGAAGTAGCGACATGGAGGAGTGACCTGGAGGAGTGACATGAAGGAGTGAAATGGTGGAGTGACATGGAGGAGTGAGTTGTTAGAGCGACATGGAGTAGAGACATGGAGGAGTGACAAAGAGGAGTGACATGGAGGAGTGACATAGAGGAATGAGGTGGAGGAGAGGCATGGAAGAGTGACATGGAGAAGTGACAGGGCGGATAACCAAGGAAGATTGATATGGTGGAGTGACATGGGGGAGGGACATGGATGAGTGACATGGAGGAGTGACACGGAGGAGCAACATGGAGGAGCGACATGGAGGAGTGACATGGAAAGTGAGTAGGTGTAGCGACATGGAGGAATGACATGGTTGAGTGACATGGAGGAGTGACTTTGAGTAGCGACATGGAGGAGATACATCGAGGAGTGACATGGAGGAGTGACATGGAGGAGAGATATGGAGGATTGACATGAAAGAGTGTAAAGGAGGATTGAGTTTGTGTAGCGACATGGAGGAGTGACATGAAGTAGTGACATTTTGGAGTGACATTGAGGAGTGAGTTGGTGTAGTGATAGGGAGGAGTGACTTTGATGAGTGACATGGAGGAGTGAATTGGTGGAGTGACATGGAGGAGTGAGTTGTTAGAGCGACATGGAGGAGTGACATGGAGTAGCGACATGGAGGAGTGACATGAGTAATGAGTTGGTGTAGCGACATGGAGGAGTGACATGGCGGTGTGACTTGGAGGAGTGACATAGAGGAGCGACGTGGAGGAGTGACATGGAGGAGGGACATGGAGGAGTAACACGGAGGAGCAACATGGAGGAGTGACATGGAGTAGTGACATGGAGGATGGACATGGAGGAGTGACATGGAAGACATATAGAGATGACATGGAGGAGTGAACTGGAGGAGTGACATAAACGAGTGACATGGACGAGTGACATGAAGTAGTGACATGGAAGAGTGACATGAGCAATGAGTTGGTGTAGCGACATGGAGGAGTGACTTTGAGTACCGACATGGATGAGTGACCTGGAGGTGTGACATGGAGGAGTGACATAGAGTAGCGACATGGAGGAGATACATGGAGGAGTGACATGGAGGAATGACATGGAGGAGTGACATGGAGGAGTCACATGGAGTAGCTACATGTAGGAGTTACATGGAGGAGTGACTTGGAGGAGCAACATGGAGGAGTGACATGGAGAACATATAGAGGTGACATGGAGGAGTGAATTGGAAGAGTGACATAAAGTAGTAACATGGAGGAGTTACATTGAGGAGTGAGTTGGTGTAGCAACATGAAGGAGTGAAATGGAGTAGCGACATAGAGTAGTAACTTGAGGAGTGAGTTTGCGTAGCGACATGGAGGAGTGACATGGAGGGGTGACATGGAGGAGTGAAATAGAGGAATGACATGGAGGATTGACATGGAGGAGGGACATGGAGGAGCGATATGGAGGAGTGACATGAAAGAGTGTAAAGGAGGATTGAGTTTGTGTAGCGTCATGGAGGAGTGACTTTGAGGAGTGACATGGAGGAGTGAAATGATGGAGTGACATGTAGGAGTGAGTTGTTAGAGCGACATGGAGGAGTCACAAGGAGTAGGGACATGGAAGAGTGACATGGAGGAGTGACATGGAGGAGCAACATGGAGGAGCGACATGGAGGAGTGACAAGGAGGATTGAGTTGGTGTAGCGACATGGAGGAGTGACATGGAGGAGCAACACGGAGGAGTGACATGGAGGATGGACAAAGAGGTTCTAGTTGGTGTATTGACATGGAGGAGTGACATAGAGAATTGATGTGTAGGAGCAACACGGAGGAGCAACATGGAGGAGTGACATGGAGTAGTGACATGGAGGAGGGACATGGAGGAGTGACTTGGAGAAGTGACAGGATTGATCAGGAAGGAGGGTTGATATGGTGGAGTGACATCGTGGAGGGACATGGGTGAATGACTTGGAGGAGTGACATGGAGGAGTTACATTTAGGAGTGAGTTGGTGTAGCGACATGGAGGAGTTACATGGAAAAGCGTCATGGAGGAGTGACATGAGTAATGAGTTGGTGTAGCGACATGGAGGAGTGACATGGAATAACGACATGGAGGAGTGACATGGAGGTGTGACATGGAGGAGTGACATAGAGGAGCGACGTGGAGGAGTGACAAGGAGGAGCAACCTGGAGGAGCAACATGGAGGAGTAACTTGGAATAGCCACATGGGGGAGTGACATGGGGGAGTGACATGGAGGAGTGACATAGAGGATTGATGTGGAGTAGTGACATGGAGGATGGATATGGAGGAGTGACTTGGAGAAGTGACAGGCATGATCAGGAAGGAGTATTGATATGGTGGAGTGACATCGTTGAGGGACATGGGCGAGTGACTTGGAGGAGTGACAAGGAGGAGCAACACGGAGGAGCGACATGGATGAGTGACCTGGAGGCGTGACATGGAGGAGTGAAATGGTGGAGTGACATGGAGGAGTGAGTTGTTAGAGCGACATGGAGGAGAGACATGGAGAAGTGACATGGAGGAGTGACATGGAGGAGTAACTTTGAGTAGCGACATGGAGGAGTGACATGGAGGAGTGACATGGAGAAGTGACATGGATGAGTGACATGGAGGAGTGACAAGAAGGATTGAGTTGGTGTAGTGACATGGCGGAGGGACATAGATGAGTTACATGGAGGAGTGACATGGAAGAGCAACATGGAGGAGCGACGTGGAGTAGTGAGTTGGTGGAGCGATATGGAGGAGTGACCTAGAGGAGTGACATGGAGGAGAGACATGGAGAAGTGACATGGAGGACTGACATGGAGGAGTGACATAGAGGAGTGACGTGGAGGAGAGACATGGAAGAGTGACATGGACAAGTGACAGGGCGGATAACCAAGGAGGGTTGATATGGTGGAGTGACATCGCGGAGGGACATGGGTGAGTGACTTGGAGGAGTGACATGGAGGAGTGACATGGAGTAGCTACATGGAGTAGTGACATGGCGGAGTGACATGGACATGTGACATAGAGGAGTGACATGGAGCAGTGACATAGAGGAGTAACATGGAATAGCGACAAGGAGTAGTGACATGGCGGAGGGACATGGATGAGTGACTTGGATGAGTGACTTGGAGGAGTGACATGGAGTAGCTACATGGAGGATGGACATGGAGGAGTGACTTGGAGAAGTGACAGGCATGATCAGGAAGGAGGATTGATATGGTGGAGTGACATCGTTGAGGGACATGGGCGAGTGACTTGGAGGAGTGACAAGGAGGAGCAACACGGAGGAGCGACATGGAGGAGTGACATGGAGTAGTGACATGGAGGATGGACATGGAGGAGTGACATGGAAGACATATAGAGGTGACATGGAGGAGTGAATTTGAGGACTGACATAAAGGAGTGACATGGAGGAATGACATGGAGGACTGACATGGAGGAGTGAAATGGTGGAGTGACATGGAGGAGTGAGTTGTTAGAGCAACATGGAGGAGTGACATGAAGTAGCGACATGGAGGAGTGACATGAGTAATGAGTTGGTGTAGCGACATGGAGGAGTAACATGGAGGTGTGACTTGGAGGAGTGACATGGAAGACATATAGAAGTGACATGGATGAGTGACATGGAGGAGTGACAAGAAGGATTGAGTTGGTGTAGTGACAAGGAGGAGTGACTTTGTGTAGCGACATGGAGGAGGGACCTGGAGGAGTGACATGGAGAAGTGAAATGGTGGGGTGACATGGAGGAGTGAGTTGTTAGAGCGACATGGAGGAGTGACATAGAGGATTGATGTGGAGTAGTGACATGGAGGATGGACATGGAGGAGTGACTTGGAGAAGTGACATGGAAGACATATAGAGATTACATGGAGGAGTGAACTGGAGTTGTGACATAAAGGAGTGACATGGAGGAATTACATGGATGAGTGACATGGAGGAGTTACAAGGAGGGTTGAGTTGGTGTAGCAACATGGAGGAGTGACATGGAGTAGAGACACGGAGGAGTGACATGAGGAACGAGTTAGTGTAGCGACATGGAGGAGTGACATGGAGGTGTGACATGGAGGAGTGACATTGAGGAGTGAGTTGGTGTAGTAACATGGAGGAGTGACTTTGAGTAGCGACATGGAGGAGTGAACTGGAGGAGTGACATGGAGGAGTGACTTTGAGTAGCGACATGGAGGAGTAACCTGGAGGAGTGACAAGGAGGAGTGAGTTGTTAGAGCAACATAGAGGAGAGACATGGAGGAGTGACATAGAGGAGCAACACGGAGGAGCGACATGGAGGAGAGACATGGAAGACATATAGAAGTGACATGGAGGAGTGACATGTAGGTGTGACAGGGCGGATCAAAAAGGAGGGTTGATATGGTGGAGTGACATCGCGGAGGGACATGGGTGAGTGACTCGGAGGAGTGACATGGAAGAGTGACATGAGGAGTGAGTTTGTGTAGCGACATGGAGGAGTGACATGGAGTAGCTACATGGAGGAGTTACAAGGAGGACTGACTTGGAGGAGCAACACGGAGGAGCGACATGGAGGAGTGACTTGGAAGACATATAGAAGTGACATGGAGGAGCGAATTGGAGGAGTGACATAAAGGAGTGACATGGATGAATGACATGGATGAGTGACATGGAGGAGTGAAATGGTGGAGTGACATGGAGGAGTGAGTTGTTAGAGCGACATGGAGGAGAGACATGGAGAAGTGACATGGAGGAGTGACATGGAGGAGTGACATGAGGAGTGATTTTATGTAGCGACATGGAAGAGTTACATGGAGTAGCTACATGGAGGAGTTACATGGAGGAGTGACTTGGAGGAGCAACACGGAGGAGAGACATGGAGAAGTGACCTGGAGAAGTGACATGGAGGAGTGAAATGGAGCAGTGACTTGGAGAAGCGACAGGGTTGATCAGGAAGTAGGGGTGATATGGTGTAGTGACATCGTGGAGGGACATGGGTGAGTGACTTGGAGGAGTGACATGGAGGAGTGACTTTGAGTAGCGACATGGAGGAGTGACCTGGAGGAGTGAAATGGTGGAGTGACATGGAGGAGTGAGTTGTTAGAGCGACATGGAGGGTTAGACATGGAGGAGTGACATGGAGGAGTGACATGGAGGAGTGACATAGAGGAGTGATTTGGAGGAGAGACCTGGAAGAATGACATGGAGAAGTGACAGGGCGGATAACCAAGGAGGGTTGATATGGTTGAGTGACATCGCGGAGGGACATGGGTGAGTGACTTGGAGGAGTGACATGGAGGAGTGACATGAGGGGTGAGTTTGTGTAGCGACATGGAGGAGTGACATGGAGTAGCTAAATGGAGGAGTTACATGGAGGAGTGACTTGGAGGAGCAACACGGAGGAGCGACATGGAGGAGTGACATGGAGTAGTGACATGGAGTAGCTACATGTAGGAGTTACATTGAGGAATGACTTGGAGGAGCAACATGGAGGAGTGACATAGAGGATTGATGCGGTGGAGCAACACGGAGGAGTGACATGCAGGAGTGACATGGAGTAGTGACATGGAGGAGGGACATGGAGGAGTGACTTGGAGAAGTGACAGGGTTGATCAGGAAGTAAGGTTGATATGGTGGAGTGGCATAGTGGAGGGACATGGGTTAGTGACTTGGAGGAGTGACATGGAGGAGCAACACGGAGGTGCAACATGAAGTAGTGACATGGAGGAGTGACCCTGAGGAGTGAGTTGCTGTAGTAACATGGAGGAGTGACTTTGAGTAGCGACATGGAGGAGTGACCTGGAGGAGTGAAATGGTGGAGTGACATGGAGGAGTGAGTTGTTAGAGCGACATGAAGGAGAGACATGGAGGAGTGACATGGAGGAGTGACATGGAGGAGTGACATAGAGGTGTGACGTGGAGGAGAGACATGGAAGAGTGACATGGAGAAGTGACAGGTCGGATCACCAAGGGAGATTGATAGGGTGGAGTGACATGGCGGAGGGACATGGATGAGTGACACGGAGGAATGACATGGAGGAGTGACTTGGAGGAGTGACATAAACGAGTGACATGGAGGAGTGACCTGGAGAAGTGACATGGAGGAGTGACAAGGAGGGTTGAGTTTGTGTAGCGACATGGAGGAGTGACATGAAGTAGCAACATGGAGGAGTGACCTGGTGGAGTGACATGGAGGAGTGAGTTGTTAGAACGACATGGAGTAGAGACATGGAGGAGTGACATAGAGGAGTGACATGGAGGAGTGACATAGAGGAATGACGTGGAGGAGAGATATGGAAGAGTGTCATGGAGAAGTGACAGGGCAGATAACCAAGGAAGATTGATATGGTGGAGTGACATGGCGGAGGGACATGGAGGAGTGACACGGAGGAGCAACATGGAGGAGCGACATGGAGGAGTGACATGGAAGAGTGAGTAGGTGTAGCGAAATGGAGGATGGACATGGAGGAGTGACATGGAAGACATATAGAAGTGACATGGAGGAGTGAATTGGAGGAATGACATGGTTGAGTGACATGGAGGAGTGACTTTGAGTAGCGACATGGAAGAGTGACATGGAGGAGTGAAATGGTGGAGTGACATAGAGGAGTGAGATGTTAGAGCGACATGGAGGAGAGACATGGAGAAGTGACATGGAGGAGTTACATAAACGAGTGACATGGAGGAATGACATGGATGAGTGACATGGAGGAGTGACTTTGAATAGCGACATGGAGGAGTGACCTGGAGGAGTGACATGGAGGAGTGACACAGAGGATTGATGTGGAGGAGCAACAAGGAGGAGCAACACGGAGGAGTGACACGGAATAGTGACATGGAGGATGGACATGGAGCAGTGACATGAAAGACATATAGAGGTGACATGGAGGAGTGAATTGGAGGAGTGACATAAATGAGTGACATGGAGGAATGACATGGATGAGTGACATGGAGGAGTGACTTTGAGTAGCGACATGGAGGAGTGACCCGGAGAAGTGACATGGAGGAGTGAAATATTGGAGTGACATGGAGGAGCGACATGGAGGATTGATGTGGAGGATCAACAAGGAGGAGCGACATGGAGGAGTGACATGGAATAGTGACATGGAGGAGGGACATGGAGGAGTGACCTGGAGGAGTGACATGGAGGAGTGAAATGGTGGAGTGACATGGAGGAGTGTGTTGTTATAGCGACATGGAGGAGAAACATGGAGGAGTGACATGGAGGAGTGACGTGGAGGAGAGACATGGAGAAGTGACATGGAGAAGTGAAATGGTGGAGTGACATGGAGGAGTGAGTTATTAGAGCGACATGGAGGAGTGACTTGGAGAAGTGACATGGAGGAATGACATGGTTGAGTGACATGGAGGAGTGACTTTGAGTAGCGACATGGAGGATTGACCTGGAGGAGTGACATGGAGGAGTGAAATGGTGGAGTGACATGGAGGAGTGAGTTATTAGAGCGACATGGAGGAGTGACTTGGAGAAGTGACAGGGTTGATCAGGAAGGAGGGTTTATCTGGTGGAGTGACATCGTGGAAGGACATGGGACTTGCAGAATTGACAAGGAGGAGCAACTCGAAGGAGCGACATGGAGGAGTGACATTGAGTAGTGACATGGAGGATGGACATGGAGGAGTGACATGGAAGACATATAGAGGTGATATGGAGGAGTGAATTGGAGTTGTGACATAAAGGAGTGACATGGAGGAATGACATGGATGATTGACATGGAGGAGTGACAAGAAGTAGTGACATGGAGGAGTAACATTGCAGAGCGAGTTGGTTTAGCGACATGGAGGAGTGACATGGAGGAATGACATGGAGGAGTGACATGAAGTAGTAACATTGAGGAGTGACATTGAGGAGTGAGTTGGTGTAGTGACATGGAGGAGAGAAATGGAGGAGTGACATGGAGGAGTGACATGAAGTAGTGACATTGAGTAGTGACATTGAGGAGTGAGTTGGTGTAGTGACATGGAGGAGAGAAATGAAGGAATGACATGGATGAGTGACATGGAGGAGTGACAAGAAGTAGTGACATGGAGAAGTGACATTGAGGAGTGAGTTGGTGTAGCGACATAGAGTAGCAACATGGAGGAGATACATGGAGGAGTGACATGGAGGAGTTATATGGAGTAGCTACATGGAGGAGTTACATGGAGGACTGACTTGGAGGAGCAACACGTAGGAGCGACATGGAGGAGGGACAAGGCGGAGTGACTTGAAAGACATATAGAAGTGACATGGAGGAGTGAATTGGAGGAGTGACATAAAGGAGTGACATGGAGGAATGACATGGATGAGTGACATGGAGGAGTGACTTTGAGTAGCAACATGGAGGAGTGACCTGGAGGAGTGACATGGAGGAGTGAAATGGTGGAGTGACATGGAGGAGTGAGTTGTTAGAGCGACATGGAGGAGAGACATGGAGAAGTGACATGGAGGAGTGACATGGAGTAGTGACATGAGGAATGAGTTTGTGTAGCGACATGGAAGAGTTACATGGAGTAGCTACATGGAGGAGTTACATGGAGGAGTGACTTGGATGAGCAACACGGAGGAGCGACATGGAGGAGTGACATGGAGTAGTGACATGGAGAAGCTACATGTAGGAGTTACATGGAGGAGTGACTTGGAGGAGCAACATGGAGGAGTGACATGGAGAAGTGACATGGAGTAGTGACATGGAGTAGCTACATGTAGGAGTTACATGGAGGAGTGACTTGGAGGAGCAACATGGAGGAGCGACATAGAGGATTGATGTGGAAGAGCAACAAGGAGGAGCAACACGGAGGAGTGACATGGAGTAGTGACATGGAGAATGGACATGGAGCAGTGACATGAAGGACATATAGAGGTGATATGGAGGAGTGAATTGGAGGAGTGTCATAAACGAGTGACATGGAGGAATGACATGGATGAGTGACATGGAGGAGTGACTTTGAGTAGCAACATGGAGGAGTGACACGGAGGAGTGAAATTATGGAGTGACATGGAGGAAAGAGTTGTTTGAGCGACATGGAGGAGAGATATGGAGAAGTGACATGGAGGAGTGACATGGAGGAGTGACATGAGAAGTGAGTTTGTGTAGCGACATGGAGTAGTGACATGGAATAGCGACAAGGAGTAGTGACATGGCGGAGGGACATGGATGAGTGACTTGGATGAGTGACTTTGAGGAGTGACATGAAGTAGCTACATGGAGGAGTTACATGGAGGAGTGACATGGACGAGTGACATAGAGGAGTGACATGGAGGAGTGACATAGAGGAGTGACATGGATGAGTGACATGGAGGAGTGATATGGAGGAGCAACATGGAGGAGCAACATGGATGAGTAACTTGGAATATCGACATGGAGGAGTGACATGGATGAGTGATATGGAGGAGTGACATGGAGGAGTGACATAGAGGATTGATGTGGAGGAGCAACAAGGAGGAGCGACATGGAGGAGTGACATGGAGTAGTGACATGGAGGATTTACATGGAGGAGTAACATGGAAGACATATAAAGGTGACAGGGAGGAGTGAATTTGAGGACTGACATAAAGGAGTGACATGGAGGAATGACATGGAGGAGTGACAAGAAGTATTGAGTTGGTGTCGTGACATGGAGGCGTGACTTTGAGTAGCGACATGGAGGAGTGACCTGGAGGAGTGACATGGAGGAGTGAAATGGTGGGATGACATGGAGGAGTGAGTTGTTAGAGCGACATGGAGGAGTGACATAGAGGATTGATGTGGAGTAGTGACATGGAGGATGGACATGGAGGAGTGACTTGGAGAAGTGACATGGAAGACATATAGAGATGACATGGAGGAGTGACATGGAGGAGTTACAAGGAGTAGCGACATGGAGGAGTGACATGAGTAATGAGTTGGTGTAGCGACATGGAGGAGTAACATGGAAGAGTGACATGGATGAGTGACATGGAGGATTGACAAGAAGGATTGAGTTGGTGTCGTGACATGGAGGCGTGACTTTGAGTAGCGACATGGAGGAGTGACCTGGAGGAGTGACATGGAGGAGTGAAATGGTGGGATGACATGGAGGAGTGAGTTGTTAGAGCGACATGGAGGAGTGACATAGAGGATTGATGTGGAGTAGTGACATGGAGGATGGACATGGAGGAGTGACTTGGAGAAGTGACATGGAAGACATATAGAGATGACATGGAGGAGTGACATGGAGGAGTTACAAGGAGGGTTCAGTTGGTGTAGCAACATGGAGGAGTGACATGGAGGAGTTACATGAGGAATGAGTTAGTGTAGCGACATGGAGGAGTGACATGGAGGTGTGACATGGAGGGTTGACATAGAGGAGTGATGTGGAGGAGTGACCTGGAGGAGGAACATGGAGGAGTGACATGGAAGACATATAGAAGTGACATGGATGAGTGACATGGAGGAGTGACAAGAAGGATTGAGTTGGTGTAGTGACATGGCGGAGGGACATAGATGCGTTACATGGAGGAGTGACATGGAAGAGCAACATGGAGGAGCAACGTGGAGGAGTGAGTTGATGGAGCGACATGGAGGAGTCACATGGAGTAGTGAAATGGAGGATGGACATGGAGGAGTGACATGGAAAACATATAGAGGTGACATGGAGGAGTGAATTGGAGGAGTGACATGGAGGAATGACATGGATGAGTGACATGGTGGAGTGACAAGAAGTTTTGACATGGAGTAGAAACATGAGGAGTGAGTTTGTGTAGCGACATGGAGGAGTGACATGGAGGAATGACATGGAGGAGTGACATGGAGGAGGGACATGGAGGAGTAATATGGAGGAGTGACATGAAAGAGTGTAAAGGAGGGTTGAGTTTGTGTAGCTACATGGAGGAGTGACATGAAGTAGTGACATTGAGGAGTGACATTGAGGAGTGACTTGGTGTAGTGACATGAAGGAGTGACTTTGAGTGGCGACATGGAGGAGTGACATGGAGGAGTGAAATTCTGGAGTGACATGGAGGAGTGAGTTGTTAGAGCGACATGGAGGAGTGACATGGATGTGTGACATGGAGGAGTGACATAGAGGAGCGACATGGAGGAGTGACATGGAGAAGTGACATGGAGGAGTGACATGAGTAATGAGTTGGTGTAGCGACATGGAGGAGTGACATGGAGGAGTGACATGGAAGAGTGACATGGAGGAGTGACAAGAAGGATTGAGTTGGTGTAGTGACATGGCAGAGGGACATAGATGAGTTACATGGAAGAGCAACATGGAGGAGCGACGTATTGGAGTGATTTTGTGGAGCGACATGGAGGAGTCACATGGAGTAGCAACATGGAGGAGTGACATGAAGTAGTGACATGGAGGAGTGACATTGAGGAGCGAGTTGGTGTAGTGACATGGAGGAGTGACTGAGTAGCGACATGGAGGAGTGACCTGGAGGAGTGACATGGAGGAGTGCAATGGTGGAGTGACATGGAGGAGTGAGTTGTTATAGCGACATGGAGGACAAACATGGAGGAGTGACATGGAGGAGTGACATGGAGGAGTGACATAGAGGAGTGACATGGAGGAGAGACATGGAAGAGTGACATGGAAGAGTTAGTTGGTGTAGCGACATGGAGGAGTGACATGGAGTAGCGACATGGAGGAATGACATGGAGGAGTGACATGGAGGAGGGACATGGAGTAGTAACATGAGGAGTGAGTTTGTGTAGCGACATGGAGGAGATACATGGAGGAGTGACATGGAGGAATGACATGGAGGAGTGACATGGAGGAGGGACATGGAGGAGCGACATGGAGGAGTGACATGAAAGAGTTTAAAGGAGGATTGAGTTTGTGTAGCGACATGGAGGAGTGACATGAATTAGTGACATTGAGGATTGACATTGAGGAGTGAGTTGGTGTATTGACATGGAGGAGTGACATGGAGTAGCAACATGGAGGAGTGACATGAATAATGAGTTGGTGTACCGACATGGAGGAGTGACATGGAAGTAACGACATGGAGGAGTGACATGGAGGAGCAACACGTAGGAGTGACATGGAGGAGTGACATGGAGGATGGACATGGAGGAGTGACATGAGGAGTGATGTAGAGGAGTGACGTGGTGGAGTGAAATGGAGGAGTGACATGGAGGAGTTAAATTGAGGAGTGACATGGAGGATCAACATGGAGGAGTGACATGAGGAATGAGTTGTTGTAGCGACATGGAGGAGTGACATGGAGGAGTGACATGGAGTAGCTACATGGAGGAGTTACATGGAGGAGTGACATGGAGGAGTGACATGAGGAGTGAGTTTGTGTAGCGACATGGAGGAGTGACATGGAGTAGCTACATTGAGGAGTTACATGAAGGCGTGGCATGGAGGAATTACCTAGAGGAGTGACTTGGAGGAGTGACATGGAGGGGTGACATGGAGGAGTGACATAGAGTAGCGACATGGAGGAGATACATGGAGGAGTGACATGGAGGAATGACATGGAGGAGTGACATGGAGGAGTGACTTTGAGTAGCGACATGGAGGAGTAACCTGGAGGAGTGACATGAGGGAGTGAAATGGTCGAGTGACATGGAGGAGTGACTTGTTATAGCGACATGGAGGAGAGAAATGACAGAGTGACATGGAGGAGTGATATGGAGGAGTGACATTGAGGAGTGAGTTGGTGTAGTAACATGGAGGAGTGACATGGAGTAGCTACATGGAGGAGTGACGTGGAGGTGTGACATGGAGGAGTGACATAGAGGAGCGACGTGGAGGAGTGACATGGATGAGGGACATGGAGGAGTGACATGGAGTAGCGACGTGGAGGAGTGACATGAAGTAGTGACATGGAGGAGTGACATTGAGGAGTGAGTTGGTGTAGTGATATGGAGGAGTGACTTTGAGTAGCGACATGGAGGAGTGACTTTGAGTAGCGACATGGAGGAGTGACCTGGAGGAGTGACATAGAGGAGTGAAATGGTGGAGTTACATGAGGAGTGAGTTGTTATAGCGACATGGAGGAGAGAAATGACGGAGTGACATGGAGGAGTGACATGGAGGAGTGACTTGGAGAAGTGACAGGTCGGATCACCAAGGAAGATTGATAGGGTGGAGTGACATGGCGGAGGGACATGGATGAGTGACATGGAGGAGTGACATGGAGGAGTGAATTGGAGGAGTGACATAATGGAGTGACATGGAGGAATGACATGGATGAGTGACATGGAGGAGTGACAAGGAGGGTTGATTTTGTGTAGCGACATGGATGAGTAACATGAAGTAGTGACATGGAGGAATGACATTGAGGAGTGAGTTGGTGTAGTTACATGGAGGAGTGACTTTGAGTAGCGACATGGAGGAGTGACATGGCGGAGTGAAATGGTGGAGTGACATGGAGGAGTGAGTTGTTAGAGCGACATGGAGGAGAGACATGGAGAAGTGACATGGAGGAGGGACATGGAGGAGTGACTTGGAGGAGTGACATGGAGGAGTGAAATGATGGAGTGACATGGAGGAGAGACATGGAGGGGTGACATGGAGGAGTGACATAGAAGATTGATGTGGAGTCGTGACATGGAGGATGGACATGGAGGAGTGACTTGGAGAAGTGACAGGATTGATCAGGAAGGAGGGTTGATATGGTGGAGTGACATCGTGGAGGGACATGGGTGAGTGACTTGGAGGAGTGACAAGGAGGAGCAACACGGAGGAGCGACATGGAGGAGTGACATGAAGGAGTGACATGGAGGAGTGAGTTGTTATAGCGACATGGAGGAGAGAAATGGAGGATTGATATGGAGGATTGACATTGAGGAGTAAGTTGGTGTTGTGACATGGAGGAGTGACTTTGAGTAGCGACATGGAGGAGTGACCTGGAGGAGTGACATGGTGGAGTGAAATGGTGGAGTGACATGGAGGAGTGACATGGAGGAGTGAGTTGTTAGAGCGACATAGAGGAGAGACATGGAGGAGTGACATATAGGAGTGTCATGGAGGAGTGAGTTGTTAGAGCGACATAGAGGAGAGACATGTAAGAGTGACATGTAGGAGTGACATGGAGGAGTTTCATAGAGGAGTGACGTGGAGGAGAGACATGGAAGAGTGACATGGAGAAGTGAGAGGGCGGATCACCAAGGAGGGTTGATATGGTGGAGTGATATCGTGGAGGGACATGGGTGAGTGACTTGGAGGAGTGACATGGAGGATTGACATAGAGAAGTGACATGGAAGACATATAGAGGTGACATGGAGGAGTGAATTGGAGGAGTGACATAAAGGAGTGACATGGAGGAGTGACTTTGAGTAGCGACATGGAGGAGTGCCATGGGGGAGCGACATGGAGGATTGACATAGAGTAGCAACATGGAGGAGTGACATGGAGGAATGACAAGGAGGAGTCACATGGAGGAGGGACATGGAGGAGCGATATGGACGAGTGACATGAAAAAGTGTAAAGGAGGGTTGAGTTTGTGTAGCGACATGGAGGAGTGACATGAAGTAGTGACATTGAGGAGTGACATTGAGGACTGAGTTGGTGTAGTGACATGGAGGAGTGACTTTGAGTAGCGACATGGAGGAGTGAAATGGAGGAGTGAAATGGAGGAGTGAGTTGTTAGAGCGATATAGAGGAGAGACATGGAGGAGTGACATGAAGGAGTGACATTGAGGAGTAAGTTAGTGTAGCGACATGGAGGAGTGACCTGGAGGAGTGACATAGAGGAGTTTCGTGGAGGAGAGACATGGAGGAGTGACATGGAGAAGTGACAGGGCGGATCACCAAGGAAGGTTGATATGGTGGAGTGATATCGCGGAGGGACATGGGTGAGTGACTTGGAGGAGTGACATGGAGGAGTGACATGGAGGAGTGACATGAGGAGTGAGTTTGTGTAGCAACACGGAGGAGTGACATGGAGTAGCTACATGGAGGAGTTACATGGAGGAGTGACTTGGAGGAGCAACACGGAGGAGTGACATGAAGGAGTGACTTGGAGGAGTGACATAAAGGAGTGACATGGAGGAATGACATGATGAGTGACATGGAGGAGTGACAAGGAGGATTGAGTTGGTGTAGTGACATGGAGGAATGACATGGAGGAGTGTCGAAGAAAACATGTAGAAGTGAGTCGGAGGAGTGACAATGTGGAGCTACACGGATGAGAGACATGATATTGAAGACTTGGAGAAGTGACATGGAGGAGCGACATGGAAGAGTGACAAGGAGGAATGACATTAAGTAGCGATATGGAGGAGTGACATGGAGGAGTGAGCTGGTGTAGCGACATGGAGGAGTGAGTTGGTGGAATGACATAAAGGAGGGATATGGAGGAGTGACTTGGAAGAGCAACACAGAGGAGCGACATGGAGGAGTGACATGGAGTAGTGACATGGAGGATGGACAAAGAGTTTTGTGTTGGTGTATTGACATGGAGGAGTGACATGAGGAGTGATGGAGAGGAGTGACGTGGTGGAGTGAAATGGAGGAGTGACATGGAAGAGTGAGTTGGTGTAGCGACATTGAGGACTGACATGGAATAGCGACATGGAGGAGTGACATGGAGGAGTGACATAGAGGATTGATGTGGAGGAGCATCACGGAGAAGCGACATGGAGGAGTGACATTGAGGAGTGAGTTGGTGTAGTGACATGGAGGAGTGACCTGGAGGAGTAACATAGAGGAGTGAAATGGTGGAGTGACATGAGGAGTGAGTTGTTATAGCGACATGGAGGAGAGAAATGAAGGAGTGACATGAAGTGTTGACATTGAGGAGTGACATTGAGGAGTGAGTTGGTGTAGTGACATGGAGTGACTTTTAGTAGCGACATGGAGGAGTAACCTGGAGGAGTGACATGAGGGAGTGAAATGGTGGAGTGACATGGAGGAGTGACTTGTTATAGCGAAATGGAGGAGAGAAATGGTGGAGTGATATTGAGGAGGGACATTGAGGAGTGACTTGGTGTAGTAACATGGAGGAGTGACTTTGAGTAGCGACATGGAGGAGTGACATGGAGTAGCTACATGGAGGAGTTACATGGAGGAGTGACTTGGGGGAGCAACAAGGAGGAGCGACATGGAGGAGTGATATGGAAGAGTGACATGGAGTAGCTACATGTAGGAGTTACATGGAGGAGTGACTTGGAGGAGCAACATGGAGGAGTGACATGGAGTAGTGATATAAACGAGTGACAAGGAGTAGCGACATGGAGGAGTGACATTAGTAATGAGTTGGTGTTGCGACATTGAGGAGTGACATGGAATAACGACATGGAGGAGTGACGTGGAGGTGTGACATGGAGGAGTGACATAGAGGAGCGACATGGAGGAGTGACATGGAGGAGGGACATGGAGGAGTGACATGGAGTAGCGACGTGGAGGAGTGACATGAAGTAGTGACATGGAGGAGTAACATTGAGGAGTGAGTTGGTGTAGTTACATGGAGGAGTGACTTTGAGTAGCGACATGGAGGAGTGACCTGGAGGAGTGACATGGAGGATTGAAATGGTGGAGTGACATGGAGGAGTGAGTTGTTAGAGCGACATGGAGGAGAGACATGGAGGAGTGACATGGAGGAGTGACAAGGAGGAGTGACATAGAGGAGTGATGTGGAGGAGAGACATGGAAGAGTGACATGGAGAAGTGACAGGTCGGATAACCAAGGAGGGTCGATATGGTGGAGTGACATCGCGGAGGGACATGGGTGAGTGACTTGGAGGAGTGACATGGAGGAGTGACATGGAGGACGGACATGGAGGAGTGACATGGAAGACATATAGAGGTGACATGGAGGAGTGAATTGGAGGAGTGACATAAAGGATTGACATGGAGGAGTTACAAGAAGTAGTGACATGGAGGAGTGACATTGAGGAGTGAGTTGGTGTAAGTGACATGGAGGAGTGACATGGAGGAGTGAAATAGAGTAGCGACATGGAGGATATACATGGAGGAGTGACATGGAGGAATAACGTGGAGGAGTGACATGGAGGATGGACAAAGAGGTTTGAGTTGGTGTATTGACATGGAGGAGTCATATGAAATAGCGACATGGAGGAGTAACAGGGAAGAGTGAGTTGGTGTAGCGACATGGAGGACTGACATGGAATAGCGACATGGAGGAGTGACATGGAGGAGTGACATAGAGGATTGATGTGGAGGAGCAACACGGAGGAGCGACATGGAGGAGTGACATGGAGTAGTTACATGTTGGATTTACATGGAGGAGTGACTTGGAGGATCAACACGGAGGAGCGACATGGAGGAGTGACATGGAGGAGTGACATGGAGTAGATACATGGATGAGTTACTTGGAGGATTGGCATGGATGAGGGACCTAGAGGAGTGACATGGAGGAGTGACATGGAGGGGTGACATGGAGGAGTGACAGAGTAGCGACATGGAGGAGATACATGGAGGAGTGACATGGAGGAATGACATGAAAGAGTGTAAAGGAGGATTGAGTTTGTTTAGCGACATGGAGGAGTGACATGAAGTGTTGACATTGAAGAGTGACATTGAGGAGTGAGTTGGTGTAGTGACATGGAGTGACTTTTAGTAGCGACATGGAGGAGTAACCTGGAGGAGTGACATGAGGGAGTGAAATGGTCGAGTGACATGGAGGAGTGACTTGTTATAGTGACATGGAGGAGAGAAATGGAGGAGTGATATGGAGGAGTGACATTGAGGAGTGAGTTGGTGTAGTAACATGGAGGAGTTACATGGAGTAGCTACATGGAGGAGTTACATGGAGGAGTGACTTGGGGGAGCAACACGGAGGAGCGACATGGAGGAGTGACATGGAAGAGTGACATGGAGTAGCTACATGTAGGAGTTACATGGTGGAGTGACTTGGAGGAGCAACATGGAGGAGTGACATGGAGGAGTGACATGGAGGAATGAGTTGTTATAGCGCCATGGAGGAGAGAAATGGAGAAGTGATATGTAGGAGTGACAGTGAGGAGTAAGTTGGTGTAGTGACTTGGAGGAGTGACTTTGAGTAGCGACATGGAGGAGTGACCTGGAGGAGTGACATGGAGGAATGAAATGGTGGAGTGAAATAGAGGATTGATGTGGAGGAGCATCACGGAGGAGAGACATGGAGGAGTGACATGGAGTAGCTACATGGAGGAGTGACTTGGAGGAGAAACACGGAGGAGCGACATGGAGGAGTGACATAAGGAATGAGTTGTTGTAACGACATGGAGAATTGACATGGAGGAGTGACATGGAGTAATGAAATGGAGGAGGGACATGGAAGAGTGACTTGGAGAAGTGACAGGGTTCATGAGGAAGGATTATATGGTGGAGTGACATGCAGGAGTGACATGAGGAGCTAGTTTGTGTGGCGACATTGAGGAGTGACATGGAGTAGCTACATGGAGGAGTGACATGGAGGCGTGACATGGAGATGTGACATAGAGGATTGGTGTGGAGGAGCCACATGGAGGAGCGAAATGGAGGAGTGACATGGAGTAGTGACATGGAGGAGGGAAGTGGAGGAGTGACTTGGAGGAGCAAAATGGAGGAGTGACATAGAGGATTGATGTGGAGGAGCAACACGGAGGAGCGACATGGAGGAGTGACATGGAATAGCGATAGGGAGGAGTGACATGGAGGAGTGACATAGAGAATTGATGTGGAGGAGCAACACGGAGGAGCGACATGGAAGAGTGACATGGAGTAGTGACATGGAGGAATGACATTGAGGAGTGAGTTGGTGTAGTGACATGGAGGAGTGACATGGAGTAGTGACTTTGAGTAGCGACATGGAGGAGTGACCTGGAGGAGTGACATAGAGGAGAGAAATGAAGGAGTGACATGGAGGAGTGACTTGGAGAAGTGACAGGTCGGATCACCAAGGAAGATTGAAAGGGTGGAGTGACATGGCGGAGGGACATGGATGAGTGACATGGAGGAGTGACATGGAGGAGTGAATTGGAGGAGTGACATAAAGGATTGACATGGAGGAATGACATGGATGAGTGACATGGAGGAGTGACAAGGAGGGTTGAGTTTGTGTAGCGACATGGAGGAGTGACATGAAGTAGTGACATGGAGGAATGACATTGAGGAGTGAGTTGGTGTAGTTACATGGAGGAGTGACTTTGAGTAGCGACATGGAGGAGTGACATGGCGGAGTGAAATGGTGGAGTGACATGGAGGAGTGAGTTGTTAGAGCGACATGGAGGAGTGACATAGAGGAGTAACATGGAGGAGTGACTTGGAGAAGTGACAGGATTGATCAGGAAGGAGGGTTGATATGGTGGAGTGACATCGTAGAGGGACATGGGTGAGTGACTTGGAGGAGTGACAAGGAGGAGCAACACAGAGGAGCGACATGGAGGAGAGACATGGAGTAGTGACATGGAGGAGTGACATGGAAGACATATAGAGGTGACATGGAGGAGTGAATTGGAGGAGTGACATAAAGATTTGACATGGAGGAGTTACAAGAAGTAGTGACATGGAGGAGTGACTCTGAGTAGCGACATGGAGGAGTGACCTGGAGGAGTGACATGGAGGAGTGAAATGGTGGAGTGACATGGAGGGGTGAGTTGTTATAGCGACATGGAGTAGAGAAATGAAAGAGTGACATGGAGGAGTGACATGGAGGAGTGACTTGGAGGAGTGACGTGGAGGAGAAACATGGAAGAGTGATATGGAGAAGTGACAGTTCGGATCACCAAGAAAGATTGATAGGGTGGAGTGACATGTCGGAGTGACATGGATGAGTGACATGGAGGAGTCACATGGAGGAGTGAATTGGAGGAGTAACATAAAGGAGTGACATGGAGGAATGACATGGATGAGTGACATGGAGGAGTGACAAGGAGGGTTGAGTTTGTGTAGTGACATGGAGGAGTGACATGAAGTAGTGACATGGAGGAATGACATTGAGGAGTGAGTTGGTGTAGTTACATGGAGGAGTGACTTTGAGTAGCGACATGGAGGAGTGACCTGGAGGAGTGACAAGGAGGAGTGACATAGAGGAGTGATGTGGAGGAGAGACATGGAAGAGTGACATGGAGAAGTGACAGGGCAGATAACCAAGGAGGGTTGATATGGTGGAGTGACATCGCGGAGGGACATGGGTGAGTGACTTGGATGAGTGACATGGAGGAGTGACATGGAGGATGGACATGGAGGAGTGACATGGAAGACATATAGAGGTGACATGAAGGAGTGAATTGGAGGAGTGACATAAAGGATTGACATGGAGGAGTTACAAGAAGTAGTGACATGGAGGAGTGACATTGAGGAGTGAGTTGGTGTAGTGATATGGAGGAGTGACTTTGATGAGTGACATGGAGGAGTGACATGGAGGAGGGACATGGAGGAGCAATATGGAGGAGTGACATGAAAGAGTGTAAAGCAGGATTGAGTTTGTGTAGCGACATGGAGGAGTGACATAGAGGAGTGACATGGAGGAGAGACATGGAGAAGTGACATGGAGGACTGACATGGAGGAGTGACATGAAGTAGTGACATTGAGGAGTGACATTGAGGAGTGATTTGGTGTAGTGACATGGAGGAGTGACTTTGAGTAGTGACATGGAGGAGTGACCTGGAAGAGTGAGTAGGTGTAGCAACATGGAGGAATGACATGGTTGAGTGACATGGAGGAGTGACTTTGAGTAGCGACATGGAAGAGTGACCTTGGGGAGTGACATGGAGGAGTGAAATGGTGAAGTGACATAGAGGAGTGAGTTGTTAGAGCGACATGGAGGAGAGACATGGAGAAGTGACATGGAGGAGTGACATAAACGAGTGACATGGAGGAATGACATGGATGAGTGACATGGAGGAGTGACTTTGAGTAGCGACATGGAGGAGTGACCTGGAGGAGTGACATGGAGGAGTGACATGGAGTAGCTACATGTAGGAGTTACATGGAGGAGTGACTTGGAGGAGCAACATGGAGGAGTGACACAGAGGATTGATGTGGAGGAGCAACAAGGAGGAGCAACACGGAGGAGTGACATGGAATAGTGACATGGCGGATGGACATGGAGCAGTGACATGAAAGACATATAGAGGTGACATGGAGGAGTGAATTGGAGGAGTAACATAAAGGAGTGACATGGAGGAATGACATGGATGAGTGACATGGAGGAGTGACAAGGAGGGTTGAGTTTGTGTAGTGACATGGAGGAGTGACATGAAGTAGTGACATGGAGGAATTACATTGAGGAGTGAGTTGGTGTAGTTACATGGAGGAGTGACTTTGAGTAGCAACATGGAGGAGTGACCTGGAGGAGTGACAAGGAGGAGTGACATAGAGGAGTGATGTGGAGGAGAGACATGGAAGAGTGACATGGAGAAGTGACAGGGCGGATAACCAAGGAGGGTTGATATGGTGGAGTGACATCGCGGAGGGACATGGGTGAGTTACTTGGATGAGTGACATGGAGGAGTGACATGGAGGATGGACATGGAGGAGTGACATGGAAGACATATAGAGGTGACATGGAGGAGTGAATTGGAGGAGTGACATAAAGGATTGACATGGAGAAGTTACAAGAAGTAGTGACATGGAGGAGTGACTTTGAGTAGCGACATGGAGGAGTGACCTGGAGAAGTGACATGGAGGAGTGAAATATTGGAGTGATATGGAGGAGCGACATGGAGGATTGATGTGGAGGATCAACAAGGAAGAGCGACATGGAGGAGTGACATGGAATAGTGACATGGAGGAGGGACATGGAGGAGTGACTTGGAGAAGTGACAGGGTTGATCAGGAAGTAGGGTTTATATGTTGGAGTGACATCGTGGAGGGACATGGGTGAGTGACTTGGAGGAGTGACATGGAGGAGTGAAATGGTGGAGTGACATGGAGGAGTGTGTTGTTATAGCGACATGGAGGAGAAACATGAAGGAGTGACATGGAGGAGTGACATGGAGGAGTGACATAGACGAGTGACGTGGAGGAGATACATGGAGGAGTGACATGGAGGAATGACATAGAGGAGTGACATGAAGTAGTGACATTGAGGAGTGACATTGAGGAGTGAGTTGGTGTAGTGACATGGAGGAGTGACATGGAGTAGCGACATAGAGTAGTAACATGAGGAGTGAGTTTGTGTAGCGACATGGAGGAGTGACATGGAGGAGTGACATGGAGGAATAACATGGAGGAGTGACATGGAGGAGGGACATGGAGGAGCAATATGGAGGAGTGACATGAAAGAGTGTAAAGCAGGATTGAGTTTGTGTAGCGACATGGAGGAGTGACATAGAGGAGTGACATGGAGGAGAGACATGGAGAAGTGACATGGAGGACTGACATGGAGGAGTGACATGAAGTAGTGACATTGAGGAGTGACATTGAGGAGTGATTTGGTGTAGTGACATGGAGGAGTGACTTTGAGTAGTGACATGGAGGAGTGACCTGGAAGAGTGAGTAGGTGTAGCAACATGGAGGAATGACATGGTTGAGTGACATGGAGGAGTGACTTTGAGTAGCGACATGGAAGAGTGACCTGGAGGAGTGACATGGAGGAGTGAAATGGTGGAGTGACATAGAGGAGTGAGTTGTTAGAGCGACATGGAGGAGAGACATGGAGAAGTGACATGGAGGAGTGACATAAACGAGTGACATGGAGGAATGACATGGATGAGTGACATGGAGGAGTGACTTTGAGTAGCGACATGTAGGAGTTACATGGAGGAGTGACTTGGAGGAGCAACATGGAGGAGTGACACAGAGGATTGATGTGGAGGAGCAACAAGGAGGAGCAACACGGAGGAGTGACATGGAATAGTGACATGGAGGATGGACATGGAGCAGTGACATGAAAGACATATAGAGGTGACATGGAGGAGTGAATTGGAGGAGTGACATAAATGAGTGACATGGAGGAATGACATGGATGAGTGACATGGAGGAGTGACTTTGAGTAGCGACATGGAGGAGTGACCTGGAGAAGTGACATGGAGGAGTGAAATATTGGAGTGACATGGAGGAGCGACATGGAGGATTGATGTGGAGGATCAACAAGGAAGAGCGACATGGAGGAGTGACATGGAATAGTGACATGGAGGAGGGACATGTAGGAGTGACTTGGAAGACATATAAAAGTGACATGGAGGAGTGACTTGGAGTAGTGACATGGAGTAGCTACATGTAGGAGTTACATGGAGGAGTGACTTGGAGGAGTAACATGGAGGAGCGACATAGAGGATTGATGTGGAGGAGTCACCTGGAGAGGTGACATGGAGGAGTGAAATGGTGGAGTGACATGGAGGAGCGACATGGAGGATGGATGTGGAGGAGCAACAAGGAGGAGCGACATGGAGGAGTGACATGGAGTAGTGACATGGAGGAAGGACATAGAGGAGTGACTTGGAGAAGTGACAGGGTTGATCAGGAAGTAGGGTTGATATGTTGGAGTGAAATCGTGTAGGGACATGGGTGAGTGACTTGGAGGAGTGACATGGAGGATGGACATGGAGGAGTGACATGGAGGAGTGACATGGAGGAATGACATGGATGAGTGACATGGAGGAGTGACTTTGAGTAGCGACATGGAGGAGTGACCTGGAGGAGTGACATGGAGGAGTGTAATGGTGGAGTGACATGGATGAGTGAGTTGTTAGAGCGACATGGAGGAGAGACATGGATGAGTGACATGTAGGAGTGACATAGAGGAGTGACGTGGAGGAGAGACATGGAGGAGTGACATGGAGAAGTGACAGGGCGGATCAAAAAGGAGGGTTGATATGGTGGAGTGACATCGCAGAGGGACATGGTTGAGTGACTTGGAGGAGTGACATGGAAGAGTGACATGAGGAGTGAGTTTGTGTAGCGACATGGAGGAGTGAGTTGTTAGAGCGACATGGAGGGTATACATGGAGGAGTGACCTGGAGGAGTGAAATGGTGGAGTGACATGGAGGAGTGAGTTGTTAGAGCAACATGGAGGGTAGACATGGAGGAGTGACATGGAGGAGTGACATGGAGGAGTGACATAGAGGAGTGATGTGGAGGAGAGACCTGGAAGAATGACATGGAGGAGAGACCTGGAAGAATGACATGCAGAAGTGACAGGGCGAATAACCAAGAAGGGTTGATATGGTTGAGTGACATCGCGGAGGGACATGGGTGAGTGACTTGGAGGAGTGACATGGAGGAGTGACATGGAGTAGCTACATGGAGGAGTTACATGGAGGAGTGACTTGGAGGAGCAACACGGAGGAGCGACATGGAGGAGTGACATGGAGTAGTGACATGGAGGAGGGACATGGAGGAGTTACATTGAGGAATGACTTGGAGGAGCAACATGGAGGAGTGACATAGAGGATTGATGCGGTGGAGCAACACGGAGGAGTGACATGGAGGAGTGACATGGAGTAGTGACATGGAGGAGGGACATGGAGGACTGACTTGGAGAAGTGTCAGGGTTGATCAGGAAGTAGGGTTGATATGGTGGAGTGGCATAGTGGAGGGACATGGGTTAGTGACTTGGAGGAGTGACATGGAGGAGCAACACGGAGGAGCAACATGAAGTAGGGACATGGAGGAGTGACCCTGAGGAGTGAGTTGGTGTAGTAACATGGAGGAGTGACTTTGAGTAGCGACATGGAGGAGTGACCTGGAGGAGTGACATGGAGGAGTGAAATGGTGGAGTGACATGGAGGAGTGAGTTGTTAGAGCGACATGGAGTAGTGACATGGAGTATCTACATGTAGGAGTTACATGGAGGAGTGACTTGGAGGAGCAACATGGTGGAGTGACACAGAGGATTGATGTGGAGGAGCAACAAGGAGGAGCAACACGGAGGAGTGACATGGAATAGTGACATGGAGGATGGACATGGAGCAGTGACATGAAAGACATATAGAGGTGACATGGAGGAGTGAATTGGAGGAGTGACATAAATGAGTGACATGGAGGAATGACATGGATGAGTGACATGGAGGAGTGACTTTGAGTAGCGACATGGAGGAGTGACCTGGAGAAGTGACATGGAGGAGTGAAATATTGGAGTGACATGGAGGAGCGACATGGAGGAGGGACATGGAGGAGTGACTTGGAGAAGTGACAGGGTTGATCAGGAAGTAGGGTTGATATGGTGGAGTGACATCGTGGAGGGACATGGGTGAGTGATTTGGAGGAGTGACATGGAGGATGGACATGGAGGAGTGACATGGAGTAGCGACAAAGAGTAGTAACATGAGGAGTGAGTGTTTTGTAGCGATATGGAGGAGTGACATGGAGGAGTGACATAGAGTAGCGACATGGAGGAGATACATGGAGGAGTGACATGGAAGAATGACATGGAGGAGTGACATGGAGGAGGGATATGGAGGAGCGATATGGAGAAGTGACATGAAAGAGTGTAAAGGAGGATTGATTTTCTGTAGCGACATGGAGGAGTGACTTGGAGTAGCTACATGGAGGAGTTACATGGAGGACTGACTTGGAGAAGCAACATTGAGGAGCGACATAGAGGATTGATGTGGAGGAGCAACAAGGAGGAGCAACACGGAGGAGCGACATGGAGGAGGGACATCGAGGAGTGACTTGGAAGACATATAGAAGTGACATGGAGGAGTGAATTGGAGGAGTGACATAAAGGAGTTACATGGAGGAATGACATGGATGAGTGACATGGAGGAGTGACTTTGAGTAGCGACATGGAGGAGTGACCTGGAGGAGTGACATGGAGGAGTGAAATGGTGGAGTGACATGGAGGAGTGAGTTGTTAGAGCGACATGGAGGAGAAACATGGAGAATTGACATGGAGGAGTAACATGGAGGAGTGACATGAGGAGTGAGTTTATGTAGCGACATGGAGGAGTGACATGGAGTAGGTACATGGAGGAGTTACATGGAGGAGTGACTTGGAGGAGCAACACGGAAGAGCGACATGGAGGAGTGACATGGAGTAGTGACATGGAGTAGCTATATGTAGGAGTTACATGGAGGAGTGACTTGGAGGAGCAACATGGAGGAGTGAATGGGAGGAGTGACATGGAGGAGCGACATGGAGGATTGATGTGGAGGAGAAAAAAGGAGGAGCAACATGGAGGAGTGACATGGAGTAGTGACATGGAGGAGGGACATGGAGGAGTGACTTGGAGAAGCGACAGGGTTGATCAGGAAGTAGGGTTGATATGGTGGAGTGACATCATGGAGGGACATGGGTGAGTGACTTGGAGGAGTGACATGGAGGATGGACATGGAGGAGTGACATGGAGGAGTGACATGGAGGAATGACATGGATGAGTGACATGGAGGAGTGACCTGGAGGAGTGACATGGAGGAGAGACCTGGAAGACTGACATGAAGAAGTGACAGGGCGGATAACCAAGGAATATTGATATGGTGGAGTGACATGGCGGAGGGACATGGATGAGTGACATGGAGGAGTGACACGGAGGAGCAACATGGAGGATGGACATGGAGGAGTGACATGGAGGAATGACAAGAATGATTGAGTTGGTGTAGTGACATGGAGGAGTGACATGAAAGAGCAACATGGAGGAGCGACGTGGAGTAGTGTGTTGGTGGAGCGACATGGAGGAGTCACATGGAGTAGCGACATGGGGGAGTGACATGGAGGAGTGACTTTGAGTAGCGACATGGAGGAGTGACATTGAAGAGTGACATGGAGGAGTGAAATGGTGGAGTGACATGGAGGAGTGAGTTGTTATAGCGACATGGAGGAGAAACATGGAGGAGTCACATGGAGGAGTGACATGGAGGAGTGACATGGAGGAGTGACATCGCAGAGGGACATGGGTGAGTGACTTGTAGGAGTGACATGGAGGAGTGACATGAGGAGTGAGTTTGTGTAGCGACATGGAGGAGTTATATGGAATAGCGACAAGGAGTAGTGACGTGGCGGAGGGACATGGATGAGTGACTTGGATGAGTGACTTGGAGGAGTGACATGGAGTATCTACATGGAGGAGTTACATGGAGGAGTGACATGGACGAGTGATATAGAGGAGTGACATGGAGGAGTGACATAGAGAAGTGACATGGATGAGTGACATGGAGGAGTGACAAGAAGTAGTGACATGGAGGTGTGACATTGAAGAGTGAGTTGGTGTAGCGACATGGAGGTGTTATGTTCACTACTTTTAGTCTAGAGGTTCCTTTTGTTTCCTATGTTTCCCTGTCCTTTTGTCTCTTGTGTGTTTTTGTCTAGTATGTCAGTGTGTTGGGAGGTGTGGCCTCCTCTTCCTCCTCCTCCTCTGGGCGGGCATTGGAAGCAGCTGAAATCAATCATTCTCAATCACCAGCAGTATATCTACCCCGGTCTTCCTGCAACTCATCGCCAGATCGTTCCGTCACCCACAGTGTTAGTTACCTTGATCAGGCTCCCTAGTGTTTTTTGGATCGTGTTTTGCTGTTTCCCTCGTGTGATAAATTTATATGGACTTACATCATTTTTTTGCTCTGCACTCAGGTCTGTCCATCTGCCAGCTGTGGCTGCATCCTCCTACCTGCTCACTCCTGTCCTCTATTCCCCGGATCAACTTGGAAATCTTTTTTTTGTTAAAATAAATACTTTTTGTTCATCCTTTAAAACCCTCGTTTTGGTGTTCTGCTTTTGAGTCCACGTTTTGTTACCTCGACCATAACAGGAGGAGTGACATGGAGGAGTGACATGGAGGAATGACATGGAGGAGTGACATGAAGTAGTGACATTGAGGAGTGACATTGAGGAGTGAGTTGGTGTAGTGACATGGAGGAGTGACTTTGAGTAGCGACATGGAGGAGTGACCTGGAGGAGTGACATGGAGGAGTGAGTTGTTATTGCGACATGGAAGAGTGACATGGAGGAGTGACATGAAGTAGCGACATTGAGGAGTGACATTGAGGAGTGAGTTGGTGTAGTGACATGGACGAGTGACTTTGAGTAGCGACATGGAGGAGTGACCTGGAGGAGTGACATGGAGGAGTGAGTTGTTATAGCGACATGGAGGAGAGACATGGAGAAGTGACATGGAGGAGTGACCTGGAGGAGTGACATGGAGGAGTGAGTTGTTATAGCGACATGGAGGAGAGAAATGGAGGAATGACATGGATGAGTGACATGGTGGAGTGAATTGGAGGAGTGACATAAAGGAGTGAAATGAGGAATGACATGGACGAGTGACTTTGAGTAGCGACATGGAGGAGTGACCTGGAGGAGTGACATGGAGGAGTGAGTTGTTATAGCGACATGGAGGAGAGAAATGGAGGAATGACATGGATGAGTGACATGGTGGAGTGAATTGGAGGAGTGACATAAAGGAGTGAAATGAGGAATGACATGGATGAGTGACATGGAGGAGTGACAAGGAGGTTTGAGTTTGTGTAGCGACATGGAGGAGTGACCTGGAGGAGTGACATGAAGGAGTGAAATGGTGGAGTGACATGGAGGAGTGAGTTGTTAGAGCGACATGGACAAGTGACAGGGTGGATAACCAAGGAGGGTTGATATGGTGGAGTGACATCGCGGAGGGACATGGGTGAGTGACTTGGAGGAGTGACATGGAGGAGTGACATGGAGGAGTGACATGAGGAGTGAGTTTGTGTAGCGACATGGAGGAGTTACATGGAATAGCGACAAGGAGTAGTGACATGGCGGAGGGACATGGATGAGTGACTTGGATGAATGAATTGGAGGAGTGACATGGAGTAGCTAAATGGAGGAGTTACATGGAGGAGTGACATGGACGAGTGACATAGAGGAGTGACATGGAGGAGTGACATAGAGGAGTGACATGGATGAGTGACATGGAGGAGTGATATGAAGGAGCAACATGGAGGAGCAACATGGATGAGTAACTTGGAATAGCGACATGGAGGAGTGACATGGAGGAGTGACATGGAGCAGTGACATGGAGGAGTGACATAGAGGATTGATGTGGAGTAGTGACATGGAGGATGGACATGGAGGAGTGACATGGAGTAGTGACATGGAGGATGGACATGGAGGAGTGACATGGAAGACATATAGAGGTGACATGGAGGAGTGAATTTGAGGACTGACATAAAGGAGTGACATGGAGGAATGACATGGAGGAGTGACAAGAAGTATTGACATGGAGGAGTGACATGGAGGACTAACATGGAGGTGTGACATGGATGAGTGACATGGAGGAGTGACAAGAAGGATTGAGTTGGTGTCGTGACATGGAGGCGTGACTTTGAGTAGCGACAAGGAGGAGTGACCTGGAGGAGTGACATGGAGGAGTGAAATGGTGGGGTGACATGGAGGAGTGAGTTGTTAGAGCGACGTGGAGGAGTGACATAGAGGATTGATGTGGAGTAGTGACATGGAGGATGGACATGGAGGAGTGACTTGGAGAAGTGACATGGAGGAGTTACAAGGAGGGTTCAGTTGGTGTAGCAACATGGAGGAGTGACATGGAGTAGCGACATGGAGGAGTGACATGAGGAATGATTTAGTGTAGCGACACGGAGGAGTGACATGGAGGTGTGACATGGAGGAGTGACATAGAGGAGTGATGTGGAGGAGTGACATGGAGGAGGAACAAGGAGGAGTGACATGGAAGACATATAGAAGTGAAATGGATGAGTGACATGGAGTAGTGACAAGAAGGGTTGAGTTGGTGTAGTGACATGGCGGAGGGACATAGCTGAGTTACATGGAGGAGTGACATGGAAGAGCAACATGGAGGAGCGACGTGGAGGAGTGAGTTGGTGGAGCGACATGGAGGAGTGACATGGAGTAGTGAATTGGAGGAGTGACATGGAGGAATGATATAGATGAGTGACATGGTGGAGTGACAAGAAGTATTGACATGGAGTAGAAACATGAGGAGTGAGTTTGTGTAGCTACATGGAGGAGTGACATGAAGTAGTAACATTGAGGAGTGACATTGAGGAGTGACTTGGTGTAGTGACATGAAGGAGTGACTTTGAGTAGCGACATGGAGGAGTGACCTGGAGGAGTGACATGGAGGAGTGAAATGCTGGAGTGACATGGAGGAGTGAGTTGTTAGAGCGACATGGAGGAGAGACATGGAGAAGTGAAATGGAGGAGTGACATGAGTAATGAGTTGTTGTAGCGACATGGAGTAGTGACATGGAGGTGTGACATGGAGGAGTGACATAGAGGAGCGACGTGGAGGAGTGACATGGAGAAGTGACTTGGAGGAGTGACATGAGTGATGAGTTGGTGTAGCAACATGGAGGAGTAACATGGAGGAGTGACATGGATGAGTGACATGGAGGAGTGACAAGAAGGATTGAGTTGGTGTAGTGACATGGCGGAGGGACATAGATGAGTTACATGGAGGAGTGACATGGAAGACCAACATGGAGGAGCGACGTGGAGGAGTGAGTTGGTGGAGCGACATGGAGGAGTGACATGGAGTAGTGAATTGGAGGAGTGACATGGAGGAATGATATGGATGAGTGACATGGTGGAGTGACAAGAAGTATTGACATGGAGTAGTAACATGAGGAGTGAGTTTGTGTAGCTACATGGAGGAGTGACATGGAGGAATGACATGGAGGAGCGACGTGGAGGAGTGAGTTTGTGTAGCGACATGGAGGAGGGACATGGAGGAGCGATATGGAGGAGTGACATGAAAGAGTGTAAAGGAGGATTGAGTTTGTGTAGCTACATGGAGGAGTGACATGAAGTAGTGACATTGAGGAGTGACATTGAGGAGTGACTTGGTGTAGTGACATGAAGGAGTGACTTTGAGTAGCGACATGGAGGAGTGACCTGGAGGAGTGACATGGAGGAGTGAAATGCTGGAGTGACATGGAGGAGTGAGTTGTTAGAGCGACATGGAGAAGTGAAATGGAGGAGTGACATGAGTAATGAGTTGTTGTAGCGACATGGAGTAGTGACATGGAGGTGTGACATGGAGGAGTGACATAGAGGAGCGACGTGGAGGAGTGACATGGAGAAGTGACTTGGAGGAGTGACATGAGTGATGAGTTGGTGTAGCAACATGGAGGAGTAACATGGAGGAGTGACATGGATGAGTGACATGGAGGAGTGACAAGAAGGATTGAGTTGGTGTAGTGACATGGCTGAGGGACATAGATGAGTTACATGGAGGAGTGACATGGAAGACATATAGAGGTGACATGGAGGAGTGAATTGGAGGAGTGACATAAAGATTTGACATGGAGGAGTTACAAGAAGTAGTGACATGGAGGAGTGACATTGAGGAGCGAGTTGGTGTAGTGACATGGAGGAGTGACTGAGTAGCGACATGGAGGAGTGACCTGGAGGAGTGACATGGAGGAGTGCAATGGTGGAGTGACATGGAGGAGTGAGTTGTTATAGCGACATGGAGGACAAACATGGAGGAGTGACATGGAGGAGTGACATGGAGGAGTGACATGGAGGAGAGACATGGAAGAGTGACATGGAGGAGTGAGTTGGTGTAGCGACATGGAGGAGTGACATGGAGTAGCGACATAGAGGATGGACATGGAGGAGTGACATTGAGGAGTGACAAGAAGTATTGACATGGAGGAGTGACATTGAGGAGTGAGTTGGTGTAGCGACATGGAGGAGTGACATGGAGGAGTGACAAGAAGGATTGAGTTGGTGTAGTGACATGGCGGAGGGACATAGATGAGTTACATGGAGGAGTGACATGGAAGAGCAACATGGAGGAGCGACGTGGAGGAGTGAGTTGGTGGAGCGACATGGAGGAGTGACATGGAGTAGTGAATTGGAGGAGTGACATGGAGGAATGATATGGATGAGTGACATGGTGGAGTGACAAGAAGTATTGACATGGAGTAGTAACATGAGGAGTGAGTTTGTGTAGCGACATGGAGGAGTGACATGGAGGAATGACATGGAGGAGTGACATCGAGGAGGGACATGGTGGAGCGATATGGAGGAGTGACATGAAAGAGTGTAAAGGAGGATTGAGTTTGTGTAGCTACATGGAGGACTGACATGAAGTAGTGACATTGAGGAGTGACTTGGTGTAGTGACATGAAGGAGTGACTTTGAGTAGCGACATGGAGGAGTGACCTGGAGGAGTGACATGGAGGAGTGAAATGCTGGAGTGACATGGAGGAGTGAGTTGTTAGAGCGACATGGAGGAGAGACATGGAGAAGTGAAATGGAGGAGTGACATGAGTAATGAGTTGTTGTAGCGACATGGAGTAGTGACATCGAGGTGTGACATGGAGGAGTGACATAGAGGAGCGACGTGGAGGAGTGACATGGAGAAGTGACTTGGAGGAATGACATGAGTGATGAGTTGGTGTAGCAACATGGAGGAGTAACATGGAGGAGTGACATGGATGAGTGACATGGAGGAGTGACAAGAAGGATTGAGTTGGTGTAGTGACATGGCGGAGGGACATAGATGAGTTACATGGAGGAGTGACAAGAAGTATTGACATGGAGTAGTAACATGAGGAGTGAGTTTGTGTAGCTACATGGAGCAGTGACATGGAGGAATGACATGGAGGAGCGACGTGGAGGAGTGAGTTTGTGTAGCGACATGGAGGAGGGACATGGAGGAGCGATATGGAGGAGTGACATGAAAGAGTGTAAAGGAGGATTGAGTTTGTGTAGCTACATGGAGGAGTGACATGAAGTAGTGACATTGAGGAGTGACATTGAGGAGTGACTTGGTGTAGTTGACATGAAGGAGTGGACTTTGAGTAGCGACATGGAGGAGTGACCTGGAGGAGTGACATGGAGGAGTGAAATGCTGGAGTGACATGGAGGAGTGAGTTGTTAGAGCGACATGGAGGAGAGACATGGAGAAGTGAAATGGAGGAGTGACATGAGTAATGAGTTGTTGTAGCGACATGGAGTAGTGACATGGAGGAGTAACATGGAGGAGTGACATGGATGAGTGACATGGAGGAGTGACAAGAAGGATTGAGTTGGTGTAGTGACATGGCGGAGGGACATAGATGAGTTACATGGAGGAGTGACATGGAAGAGCAACATGGAGGAGCGACGTGGAGGAGTGAGTTGGTGGAGCGACATGGAGGAGTCACATGGAGTAGCAACATGGAGGAGTGACATGAAGTAGTGACATGGAGGAGTGACATTGAGGAGCGAGTTGGTGTAGTTACATGGAGGAGTGACTGAGTAGCGACATGGAGGAGTGACCTGGAGGAGTGACATGGAGGAGTGCAATGGTGGAGTGACATGGAGGAGTGAGTTGTTATAGCGACATGGAGGACAAACATGGAGGAGTGACATGGAGGAGTGACATGGAGGAGTGACATGGAGGAGAGACATGGAAGAGTGACATGGAGGAGTGAGTTGGTGTAGCGACATGGAGGAGTGACATGGAGTAGCGACATAGAGGATGGACATGGAGGAGTGACATTGAGGAGTGACAAGAAGTATTGACATGGAGGAGTGACATTGAGGAGTGAGTTGGTGTAGCGACATGGAGGAGTGATATGGAGGAGTGACATGGAGGAATGACATGGAAGAGTGACATGGAGGAGGGACATGGAGGAGCGATATGGAGGAGTGACATGAAAGAGTTTAAAGGAGGATTGAGTTTGTGTAGCTACATGGAGGAGTGACATGAATTAGTGACATTGAGGACTGACATTGAGGAGTGAGTTGGTGTATTGACATGTAGGAGTGACATGGAGTAGCGACATGGAGGAGTGACATGAGTAATGAGTTGGTGTAGCGACATGGAGGAGTGACATGGAGGTGTGACTTGGAGGAGTGATATAGAGGAGCGACGTGGAGGAGTGACATGGAGGAGGGACATGGAGGAGTGACATGGAAGACATATAGAAGTGAAATGGATGAGTGACATGGAGGAGTAACAAGAAGGATTGAGTTGGTGTCGTGACATGGAGGAGTGACTTTGAGTAGCGACATGGAGGAGTGAACTGGAGGAGTGACATGGAGGAGTGAAATGGTGGGGTGACATGGAGGAGTGAGTTGGTGTAGTGACATGGAGGAGTGACTGAGTAGTGACATGGAGGAGTGACCTGGAGGAGTGACATGCAGGAGTGCAATGGTGGAGTGACATGGAGGAGTGAGTTGTTATAGCGACATGGAGGACAAACATGGAGGAGTGACATGGAGGAGTGACATGGAGGAGTGACATGGAGGAGAGACATGGAAGAGTGACATGGAGGAGTGAGTTGGTGTAGCGACATGGAGGAGTGACATGGATTAGCGACATAGAGGATGGACATGGAGGAGTGACATTGAGGAGTGACAAGAAGTATTGACATGGAGGAGTGACATTGAGGAGTGAGTTGGTGTAGCGACATGGAGGAGTGACATGGAGTAGCGACATAGAGTAGTAACATGAGGAGTGAGTTTGTGTAGCGACATGGAGGATATACATGGAGGAGTGACATGGAGGAATGACATGGAGGAGTGACATGGAGGAGGGACATGGAGGAGCGATATGGAGGAGTGACATGAAAGAGTTTAAAGGAGGATTGAGTTTGTGTAGCGACATGGAGGAGTGACATGAATTAGTGACATTGAGGATTGACATTGAGGAGTGAGTTGGTGTATTGACATGGAGGAGTGACATGGAGTAGCAACATGGAGGAGTGACATGAGTAATGAGTTGGTGTAGCGACATGGAGGAGTGACATGGAGGTGTGACTTGGAGGAGTGACATAGAGGAGCGACGTGGAGGAGTGACATGGAGGAGGGACATGGAGGAGTGACATGGAAGACATATAGAAGTGACATGGATGAGTGACATGGAGGAGTGACAAGAAGGATTGAGTTGGTGTAGTGACATGGAGGAGTGACTTTGAGTAGCGACATGGAGGAGTGAACTGGAGGAGTGACATGGAGGATTGATGTGGAGTAGTGTCATGGAGTATGGACATGGAGGAGTGACTTGGAGAAGTGACATGGAAGACATATAGAGGTGACATGGAGGAGTGAATTGGAGTTGTGACATAAAGGAGTGACATGGAGGAATGACATGGATGAGTGATATGGAGGAGTGACAAGAAATAGTGACATGGAGGAGTGACATTGAGGAGTGAGTTGTGTAGCGACATGGAGGAGTGACATGGAGCAGCGACATAGAGTAGTATAATGAGGAGTGAGTTTGTGTAGCGACATGGAGGAGTGACATGGAGGAGTGACAGAGTAGCGACATGGAGGAGATACATGGAGGAGTGAAATGGAGGAATGACATGGAGGAGTGAGTTGGTATAGCGACATGGAGGAGTGACATAGAGAAGTGACAGGGCGGATAACGAAGGAGGGTTGATATGGTGGAGTGACATCGCAGAGGGACATGGGTGAGTGACTTGGAGGAGTGACATGGAGGAGTGACATGGAGTAGCTACATGGAGGAGTTACATGGAGGAGTGACTTGGAGGAGCAACACGGAGGAGCAACATGGAGGAGTGACATGGAGTAGTGACATGGACGATGGACATGGACGAGTGACATGGAAGACATATAGAGATGACATGGAGGAGTGAATTGGAGGAGTGACATAAACGAGTGACATGGAGGAATGACATGGATGAGTGACATGGAGGAGATACAAGGAGGGTTGAGTTGGTGTAGCGACATGGAGGAGTGACATGGAGTAACGACATGGAGGAGTGATACGAGGAATGAGTTGGTGTAGCGACATGGAGGAGTGACATGGAGGTGTGACATGGAGGAGTGACATGGAGGATTGACATGGAGAAGTGACATGGAGGAGCAACACGTAGGAGCGACATGGAGGAGTGACATGGAGTAGTGACATGGGGGATGGACATGGAGGAGTGACATGAGGAGTGATGTAGAGGAGTGACGTGGTAGAGTGAAATGGAGGAGTGACATGGAAGAGTGAGTTGGTGTAGCGACATGGAGGACTGACATGGAATAGCAACATGGAGGAGTGACATAGAGGATTGATGTGGAGGAGCAACATGGAGGAGTTACATGGAGGAGTGACTTGTAGGATCAACACGGAGGAGCGACATGGAGGAGTGACATGAGGAATAAGTTGTTGTAGCGACATGGAGGAGTGACATGGAGGTGTGACATGGAAGACATATAGAGATGACATGGAGGAGTGAATTGGAGGAGTGACATAAACGAGTGACATGGAGGAATGACATGGATGAGTGACATGGAGGAGTTACAAGGAGGGTTGATTTGGTGTAGCGACATGGAGGAGTGACATGGAGTAACGACATGGAGGAGTGATACGAGGAATGAGTTGGTGTAGCGACATGGAGAAGTGACATGGAGGTGTGACATGGAGGAGTGACATGGAGGATTGACATGGAGAAGTGACATGGAGGAGCAACACGGAGGAGCGACATGGAGGAGTGACATGGAGTAGTGACATGGAGGATGGACATGGAGGAGTGACATGAGGAGTGATGTAGAGGAGTGACGTGGTGGAGTGAAATGGAGGAGTGACATGGAGGAGTTAAATGGAGGAGTGACATGGAGAAGTGACATGGAGGAGCAACACGGAGGAGCGACATGGAGGAGTGACATGGAGTAGTGACATGGAGGATGGACAAGGAGGAGTGACATGACGAGTGATGTAGAGGAGTGACGTGGTGGAGTGAAATGGAGGAGAGACATGGAGGAGTTAAATTGAGGAGTGACATGGAGGATCAACATGGAGGAGTGACATGAGGAATGAGTTGTTGTAGCGACATGGAGGAGTGACATGGAGGAGTGACATGGAGTAGCTACATGGAGGAGTTACATGGAGGAGTGACATGGAGGAGTGACATGAGGAGTGAGTTTGTGTAGCGACATGGAGGAGTGACATGGAGTAGCTAAATGGAGGAGTTACATGGAGGAGTGGCATGGAGGAATGACCTAGAGGAGTGACATGGAGGAGTGACATGGAGGGGTGACATGGAGGAGTGACATAGAGTAGCGACATGGAGGAGATACATGGAGGAGTGACATGGAGGAATGACATGGAGGAGTGACATGTAGGAGTGACTTTGAGTAGCGACATGGAGGAGTAACCTGGAGGAGTGACATGAGGGAGTGAAATGGTCGAGTGACATGGAGGAGTGACTTGTTATAGCGACATGGAGGAGAGAAATGACGGAGTGACATGGAGGAGTGATATGGAGGAGTGACATTGAGGAGTGAGTTGGTGTAGTAACATAGAGGAGTGACATGGAGTAGTTACATGTAGGAGTTACATAGAGGAGTGACATGGAGTAGCGACATGGAGGAGTGACATTAGTAATGAGTTGGTGTAGCGACATTGAGGAGTGACATGGAATAACGACATGGAGGAGTTACGTGGAGGTGTGACATGGAGGAGTGACATAGAGGAGCGACGTGGAGGAGTGACATGGATGAGGGACATGGAGGAGTGACATGGAGTAGCGACGTGGAGGAGTGACATGAAGTAGTGACATGGAGGAGTGACATTGAGGAGTGAGTTGGTGTAGTGACATGGAGGAGTGACTTTGAGTAGCGACATGGAGGAGTGACCTGGAGGAGTGACATAGATGAGTGAAATGGTGGAGTTACATGAGGAGTGAGTTGTTATAGCGACATGGAGGAGAGAAATGACGGAGTGACATGGAGGAGTGAATTGGAGGAGTGACATAAAGGAGTGACATGGAGGAATGACATGGATGAGTGACATGGAGGAGTGACAAGGAGGGTTGATTTTGTGTAGCGACATGGAGGAGTGACATGAAGTAGTGACATGGAGGAATGACATTGAGGAGTGAGTTGGTGTAGTTACATGGAGGAGTGACTTTGAGTAGCGACATGGAGAAGTGACATGGCGGAGTGAAATGGTGGAGTGACATGGAGGTGTGAGTTGTTAGAGCGACATGGAGAAAAGACATGGAGAAGTGACATGGAGGAGGGACATGGAGGAGTGACTTGGAGGAGTGACATGGAGGAGTGAAATGATGGAGTGACATGGAGGAGAGACATGGAGGGGTGACATGGAGGAGTGACATAGAAGATTGATGTGGAGTCGTGACATGGAGGATGGACATGGAGGAGTGACTTGGAGAAGTGACAGGATTGATCAGGAAGGAGGGTTGATATGGTGGAGTGACATCGTGGAGGGACATGGGTGAGTGACTTGGAGGAGTGACAAGGAGGAGCAACACGGAGGAGCGACATGGAGGAGTGACATGGAGGAGTGAGTTGTTATAGCGACATGGAGGAGAGACATGGAGGAGTGACATGTAGGAGTGTCATGGAGGAGTGAGTTGTTATAGCGACTTTGAGTAGCGACATGGAGGAGTGACCTGGAGGAGTGACATGAAGGAGTGAAATGGTGGAGTGACATGGAGGAGTGACATGGAGGAGTGAGTTGTTAGAGCGACATAGAGGAGAGACATGGAGGAGTGACATGTAGGAGTGTCATGGAGGAGTGAGTTGTTAGAGCGACATAGAGGAGAGACATGTAGGAGTGACATGTAGGAGTGACATGGAGGAGTGACATAGAGGAGTGACGTGGAGGAGAGACATGGAAGAGTGACATGGAGAAGTGAGAGGGCGGATCACCAAGGAGGGTTGATATGGTGGAGTGATATCGCGGAGGGACATGGGTGAGTGACTTGGAGGAGTGACATGGAGGACTGACATAGAGAAGTCACATGGAAGACATATAGAGGTGACATGGAGGAGTGACAAGGAGGGTTGAGTTTGTGTAGCGACATGGAGGAGTGACATGAAGTAGTGACATGGAGGAATGACATTGAGGAGTGAGTTGGTGTAGTTACATGCAGGAGTGACTTTGAGTAGCGACATGGAGGAGTGACATGGCGGAGTGAAATGGTGGAGTGACATGGAGGAGTGACATAGAGGGTTGATGTGGAGTAGTGACATAGAGGAGTAACATGGAGGAGTGACTTGGAGAAGTGACAGGATTGATCAGGAAGGAGGGTTGATATGGTGGAGTGACATCGTAGAGGGACATGGGTGAGTGACTTGGAGGAGTGACAAGGAGGAGCAACACAGAGGAGCGACATGGAGGAGAGACATGGAGTAGTGACATGGAGGATGGACATGGAGGAGTGACATGGAAGACATATAGAGGTGACATGGAGGAGTGAATTGGAGGAGTGACATAAAGATTTGACATGGAGGAGTTACAAGAAGTAATGACATGGAGGAGTGACATTGAGGAGTGAGTTCGTGTAGTGACATGGAGGAGTGACTCTGAGTAGCGACATGGAGGAGTGACCTGGAGGAGTGACATGGAGGAGTGAAATGGTGGAGTGACATGGAGGAGTGAGTTGTTATAGCGACATGGAGTAGAGAAATGAAAGAGTGACATGGAGGAGTGACATGGAGGAGTGACTTGGAGGAGTGACGTGGAGGTGAAATATGGAAGAGTGACATGGAAAAGTGACAGGTCGGATCACGAAGAAAGATTGATAGGGTGGAGTGACATGTCGGAGTGACATGGATGAGAGACATGGAGGAGTGACATGGAGGAGTGAATTGGAGGAGTAACATGAAGGAGTGACATGGAGGAATGACATGGATGAGTGACATGGAGGAGTGACAAGGAGGGTTGAGTTTGTGTAGCGACATGGAGGAGTGACATGAAGTAGTGACATGGAGGAATGACATTGAGGAGTGAGTTGGTGTAGTTACATGGAGGAGTGACTTTGAGTAGCGACATGGAGGAGCGACCTGGAGGAGTGACATGGAGGACTGAAATGGTGGAGTGACATGGAGGAGTGAGTTGTTAGAGCGACATGGAGGAGAGACATGGAGGAGTGACATGGAGGAGTGACAAGGAGGAGTGACATAGAGGAGTGATGTGGAGGAGAGACATGGAAGAGTGACATGGAGAAGTGACAGGGCGGATAACCAAGGAGGGTTGATATGGTGGAGTGACATCGCGGAGGGACATGGGTGAGTGACATGGAGGAGTGACATGGAGGAGTGACAAGGAGGATGGACATGGAGGAGTGACATGGAAGACATATAGAGGTGACATGGAGGAGTGAATTGGAGGAGTGACATAAAGGATTGACATGGAGGAGTTACAAGAAGTAGTGACATGGAGGAGTGACATTGAGGAGTGAGTTGGTGTAAGTGACATGGAGGAGTGACATGGAGTAGCGACATAGAGTAGTAACATGAGGAGTGAGTTTGTGTAGCGACATGGACGAGTGACATGGAGGAGTGACATGGAGGAGTGACATGGAGGAGTGAAATAGAGTAGCGACATGGAGGATATACATGGAGGAGCAATATGGAGGAGTGACATGAAAGAGTGTAAAGCAGGATTGAGTTTGTGTAGCGACATGGAGGAGTGACATAGAGGAGTGACATGGAGGAGAGACATGGAGAAGTGACATGGAGGACTGACATGGAGGAGTGACATGAAGTAGTGACATTGAGGAGTGACATGGAAGAGTGACCTGGAGGAGTGACATGGAGGAGTGAAATGGTGGAGTGACATAGAGGAGTGAGTTGTTAGAGCGACATGGAGGAGAGACATGGAGAAGTGACATGGAGGAGTGACATAAACGAGTGACATGGAGGAATGACATGGATGAGTGACATGGAGGAGTGACTTTGAGTAGCGACATGGAGGAGTGACCTGGAGGAGTGACATGGAGGAGTGACATGGAGTAGTGACATGGAGTAGCTACATGTAGGAGTTACATGGAGGAGTGACTTGGAGGAGCAACATGGAGGAGTGACACAGAGGATTGATGTGGAGGAGCAACAAGGAGGAGCAACACGGAGGAGTGACATGGAATAGTGACATGGAGGATGGACATGGAGCAGTGACATGAAAGACATATAGAGGTGACATGGAGGAGTGAATTGGAGGAGTGACATAAATGAGTGACATGGAGGAATGACATGGATGAGTGACATGGAGGAGTGACTTTGAGTAGCGACATGGAGGAGTGACCTGGAGAAGTGACATGGGGGAGTGAAATATTGGAGTGACATGGAGGAGCGACATGGAGGATTGATGTGGAGGATCAACAAGGAGGAGCGACATGGAGGAGTGACATGGAATAGTGACATGGAGGAGGGACATGGAGGAGTGACTTGGAGAAGTGACAGGGTTGATCAGGAAGTAGGGTTGATATGGTGGAGTGACATCGTGGAGGGACATGGGTGAGTGACTTGGAGGAGTGACATGGAGGAGTGAAATGGTGGAGTGACATGGAGGAGTGTGTTATTATAGCGACATGGAGGAGAAACATGGAGGAGTGACATGGAGGAGTGACATGGAGGAGTGACATAGAGGAGTGACGTGGAGGAGATACATGGAGGAGTGACATGGAGGAATGACATGGAGGAGTGACATGAAGTAGTGACATTGAGGAGTGACATTGAGGAGTGAGTTGGTGTAGTGACATGGAGGAGTGACTTTGAGTAGCGACATGGAGGAGTGACCTGGAAGAGTGAGTAGGTTTAGCGACATGGAGGATGGACATGGAGGAGTGACATGGAAGACATATAGAAGTGACATGGAGGAGTGAATTGGAGGAATGACATGGTTGAGTGACATGGAGGAGTGACTTTGAGTAGCGACATGGAGGATTGACCTGGAGGAGTGACATGGAGGAGTGAAATGGTAGAGTGACATGGAGGAGTGAGTTATTAGAGCGACATGGAGGAGTGACATGGAGGATGGACATGGAGGAGTGACTTGGAGAAGTGACAGGGTTGATCAGGAAGGAGGGTTTATATGGTGGAGTGACATCGTGGAAGGACATGGGTGAGTGACTTGGAGGATTGACAAGGAGGAGCAACACGGAGGAGCGACATGGAGGAGTGACATTGAGTAGTGACATGGAGGATGGACATGGAGGAGTGACATGGAAGACATATAGAGGTGACATGGAGGAGTGAATTGGAGTTGTGACATAAAGGAGTGACATGGAGGAATGACATGGATGAGTGACATGGAGGAGTGACAAGAAGTAGTGACATGGAGGAGTAACATTGCAGAGTGAGTTGGTGTAGCGACATGGAGGAGTGACATGGAGGAGTGACATGGAGGAATGACATGGAGGAGTGACATGAAGTAGTGACATTGAGGAGTGACATTGAGGATTGAGTTGGTGTAGTGACATGGAGGAGTGACTTTGAGTAGCGACATGGAGGAGTGACCTGTAGGAGTGACATGGAGGAGTGAGTTGTTATAGCGACATGGAGGAGAGAAATGGAGGAGTGACATGGAGGAGTGACATGAAGTAGTGACATTGAGGAGTGACATTGAGGAGTGATTTGGTGTAGTGACATGGAAGAGTGACTTTGAGTAGCGACATGGAGGAGTGACGTGGAAGAGAGACAAGGAAGAGTGAGTTGGTGTAGCGACATGGAGGATGGACAACGAGGTTTGAGTTGGTGTATTGACATGGAGGAGTGACATGGAGAAGCGACATGGAGAAGTAACATGGAAGAGTGAGTTGGTGTAGCGACATGGAGGACTGACATGGAATAGCAACACGGAGGAGCGACATGGAGGAGTGACATGAGTAGTGACATGGAGGATTGACATGGAGGAGTGACATGGAGGAGTGACAAGGAGGGTTGAGTTTGTGTATTGACATGGAGGAGTGACATGTAGTAGTGACATGGAGGAGTGACAGTGAGGAGTGAGTTGGTGTATTGACATGGAGGAGTGACTTTGAGTATCGACATGGAGGAGTGACCTGGAGGATTGACATGGAGGAGTGAAATGGTGGAGTGACATGGAGTAGTGAGTTGTTAGAGCGACATGTAGGAGAGACATGGTGGTGTGACATGGAGGAGTTACATAGAGGATTGATGTGGAGGAGCAACACGGAGGAGTGAAAAGGTGGAGTGACATGGAGTAGCTACATGGAGGAGTTACATGGAGGAGTGACTTGGAGGAGTGACATGGAGGAATGACATGGATGAGTGATATGGGGGAGTTACAAGGAGGATTGAGTTGGTGTAGTGACATGAGGAGTGACGTAGAGGAGAGACGTCGTGGAGTGAAATGCAGGAATGACATGGAGGAGCAACATGAAGGAGCGACATGGAGGAGTGACAAGGAGTATTGAGTTGGTGTAGCGACATGGAGGAGTGACATGGAGGAGTGACATAGAGGAGTGACGTGGAGGAGAGACATGGAAGAGTGACATGGAGAAGTGACAGGTCGGATCATCAATGAAGATTGATAGGATGGAGTGACATGGAGGAGGGACATGGATGAGTGACATGGAGGAATGACATGGATGAGTGACATGGAGGAGTGAGAAGAAGTAGTGACATGGAGGAGTGACAATGAGGAATGAGTTGGTGTAGCGACATGGAGGAGCAACATGGAGGAGTGATATAGAGTAGCGACATGGAGGAGTGACAAGAAGGATTGAGTTGGTGTAGTGACATGGAGGAGTGACTTTGAGTAGCGACATGGAGGAGTGACATGGAGGAGTGAGATGTTAGAGCGACATGGAGGAGTGACATGGAGTAATGACCTGGAGGAGTGACATGGAGGAGGGACATGGAGGAGCGACATTGAGGAGTGACATTGAGGAGTGAGTTGGTGTAGTGACATAGAGGAGTGACTTTGAGAAGTGACATGGAGGAGTGAAATGGTGGAGTGACATGGAGGAGTGAGTTGTTAGAGCGACATGGAGGAGTGACATGGAGAAGTGACATGGAGGAGTGAAATGGTGGAGTGACATGGAGGAGTGAGTTGATAGAGCGACATGGAGGAGTGACATGAGTAATGAGTTGGTGTAGCGACATGGAGGAGTGACATGGAGGTGTGACATGGAGGAGTGACATAGAGGAGCGACGTGGAGGAGTGACATGGAGGAGGGACATGGAGGAGTGACATGGTAGACATATAGAATTGACATGGATGAGTGACATGGAGAAATGACAAGAAGGATTGAGTTGGTGTAGTGACATGGAGGAGTGACCTGGAGGAGTGACATGGAGGAGTGAGTTGTTAGAGTGAAATGGAGGAGTGACATGGAGGAGTGACATAGAGTAGGGACATGGAGGAGATACATGGAGGAGTGACTTTGACAAGTGACAGGGTTGATCAGGAACGAGTGTTTATATGGTGGAGTGACATCGTTGAGGGACATGGGTGAGTGACTTGGAGGAGTGACAAGGAGGAGCAATACGGAGGAGCGACATGGAGGCGTGACATGGAGTAGTGACATGGAGGATGGACATGGAGGAGTGACATGGAAGACATATAGAGGTGACATGGAGGAGTGAATTGGAGGACTAACATAAAGGAGTAACATGGAGGAATGACATGGAGGAGTGACAAGAAGTATTGACATGGAGGAGTGACATTGAGGAGTGAGTTTGTGTAGCGACATGGAGGAGTGACATGGAGGAATGACATAGAGTAGCGACATGGAGGAGATACATGGAGGAGTGACATGGAGGAATTACATGGAGGAGTGACATAGAGTAGCGACATGGAGGAGATACATGGAGGAGGTACATGGAGGAGCGATATGGAGGAGTGACATGAAAGAGTGTAAAGGAGGCTTGAGTTTATGTAGCGACATGGAGGAGTGACATGAAGTATTGACATTGAGGAGTGACATTGAGGAGTGAGTTGGTGTAGTGACATGGAGGAGTGACTTTGAGGAGTGACATGGAGGAGTGAAATGGTGGAGTGTCATGGAGGAGTGAATTGTTAGAGCGACATGGGGGAGTGAATTGTTAGAGCGACATGGAGGAGTGACATGGAGTAGCGACATGGAGGTGTGACATGAGTAATGACTTGGTGTAGCGACATGGAGGAGTGACATGGAGGTGTGACATGGAGGAGTGACATAGAGGAGCGACGTGGAGGAGTGACATGGAGGAGGGACATTCAAGACATATAGAAGTGACATGGATGAGTGACATGGAGGAGTGACAAGAAGGATTGAGTTGGTGTAGTGACATGGAGGAGTGACTTTGAGTAGGGACATGGACGAGATACATGGAGGAGTGACATGGAGAAGAGACATGGAGGAGTGACCTGGAGGAGTGACATGGAGGAGTGACAAGAAGGATTGAGTTGTTAGAGTGACATGGAGGAGTGACATGGAGGAGTGACATAGAGGATTGATGTGGAGTAGTGACATGGAGGATAGACATGGAGGAGTGACTTAGAGAAGTGACAGGGTTGATCAGGAAGGAGGGTTGATATGGTGGAGTGAAATCGTGGAGGGACATGGGTGAGTGACTTGGAGGAGTGACAAGGAGGACTAACACGGAGGAGCGACATGGAGGAGTGACATGGAGGATGGACATGGAGGAGTGACATGGAAGACATATAGAGGTGACATGGAGGAGTGAATTAGAGTTGTGACATAAAGGAGTGACATGGAGGAATGACATGGATGAGTGACATGGAGGAGTGAAAAGAAGTAGTGACATTGAGGAGTGACATTGAGGAGTGAGTTGGTGTAGTGACATGGAGGAGTGACATGGAGTAGCGACATAGAGTAGTAACATGAGGAGTGAGTTTGTGTAGCGACATGGAGGAGTGACATGGAGGAGTGACATGGAGGATTGAAATGGTGGAGTGACATGGAGGAGTGAATTGTTAGAGTGACATGGAGGAGAGACATGGATGAGTGACATGGAGCAGTGACATGGAGGAGTGGACATAGAGGAGTGATGTGGAGGAGAGACATGGAAGAGTGACATGAGGAGTGAGTTTGTGTAGCGACATGGAGGAGTGACATGGAGTAGCTACATGGAGGAGTTACATGGAGGAGTGACTTGGAGGAGCAACACGGAGGAGCGACATGGAGGAGTGACATGGAGTAGTGACATGGAGTAGCTACATGTAGGAGTTACATGGAGGAATGACTTGGAGGAGCAACATGGAGGAGTGACATAGAGGATTGATGTGGTGGAGCAACACGGAGGATTGACATGGAGGAGTGACATGGAGTAGTGACATGGAGGATGGACATGGATGAGTGACTTGGAGAAGTAACAGGGTTGATCAGGAAGTAGGGTTGATATGGTGGAGTGGCATAGTGGAGGGACATGGGTGAGTGACTTGGAGGAGAGACATGGAGGAGCAACACGGTGGAGCAACATGGAGGAGTGACATGGATTAGTGACATGGAGGATAGACCTGGAGGAGTGACATGGAGGAATGAAATGGTGGAGTGACATGGAGGAGTGAGTTGTTGAAGCGACATGAAGGAGAGACATGGAGGAGTGACATGGAGAAGTGACAAGGAGGGTTGAGTTTGTGTAGCGACATGGAGGAGTGACATGAAGTAGTGACATGGAGGAGTGACCTGGAGGAGTGACATGAAGGAGTGAAATGGTGGAGTGACATGGAGGAGTGAGTTGTTAGAGCGACATGGAGTAGAGACATGGAGGAGTGACAAAGAGGAGTGACATGGAGGAGTGACATAGAGGAATGACGTGGAGGAGAGACATGGAAGAGTGACATGGAGAAGTGACAGGGCGGATAACCAAGGAAGATTGATATGGTGGAGTGACATGGGGGAGGGACATGGATGAGTGACATGGAGGAGTGACACGGAGGAGCAACATGGAGGAGCGACATGGAGGAGTGACATGGAAAGTGAGTAGGTGTAGCGACATGGAGGAATGACATGGTTGAGTGACATGGAGGAGTGACTTTGAGTAGCGACATGGAGGAGATACATCGAGGAGTGACATGGAGGAGTGACATGGAGGAGTGACATGGAGGAGCAACATGGAGGAGCGACATAGAGGAGTGACAAGGAGGATTGAGTTGGTGTAGCGACAAGGAGGAGTGACATGGAGGAGCAACACGGAGGAGTGACATGGAGAATGGACAAAGAGGTTCTAGTTGGTTTATTGACATGGAGGAGTGACATAGAGAATTGATGTGGAGGAGCAACACGGAGGAGCAACATGGAGGAGTGACATGGAGTAGTGACATGGAGGAGGGACATGGAGGAGTGACTTGGAGAAGTGACAGGATTGATCAGGAAGGAGGGTTGATATGGTGGAGTGACATCGTGGAGGGACATGGGTGAATGACTTGGAGGAGTGACATTGAGGAGTTACATTTAGGAGTGAGTTGGTGTAGCGAGATGGAGGAGTGACATGGAGAAGCGTCATGGAGGAGTGACATGAGTAATGAGTTGGTGTAGCGACATGGAGGAGTGACATGGAACAACGACATGGAGGAGTGACATGGAGGTGTGACATGGAGGAGTGACATAGAGGAGCGACGTGGAGGAGTGACATGGCGGAGGGACATGGAGGAGTTACATGGAAGACATATAGAAGTGACATGGAGGAGTGACATGGAGGAGGGACAGTGACATGGAAGACATATCGAAGTGACATGGATGAGTGACATGGAGGAGTGACAAGGAGGGTTGAGTTGGTGTGGCGACATGGAGGAGTGACATGGAGTAGCGAAATGGAGGAGTGACATGAAGTAGTGACATGGAGGAGTGACATTGAGGAGTGAGGTGGTGTAGTGACATGGAGGAGTGACTTTGAGTAGCGACATGGAGGAGTGAAATGGTGGAGTGACATGGAGGAGTTACATGGAGGAGTGAGTTGTTAGAGTGACATAGAGGAGAGACATGGAGGAGTGACATGTAGGAGTGACATGGAGGAGCGAGTTGTTAGAACGACATAGAGGAGAGACATGGAGGAGTGACATAGAGGAGTGACGTGGAGGAGAGACATGGAAGAGTGACATGGAGAAGTGAGAGGGCGGATCACCAAGGAGGGTTGATATGGTGGAGTGATATCGCGGAGGGACATGGGTGAGAGACTTGGAGGAGTGACATGGAGGATTGACATGGAGGAGTGACTTGAAGGAGCAACATGGAGGAGCGACATGAAGGAGGGACATGGAGGACTGACATGGAAGACATATAGAAGTGACATGGAGGAGTAACCTGGAGGAGTGACATGACGGAGTGAAATGGTGGAGTGACATGGAGGATTGAGTTGTTAGAGCAACATGGAGTAGAGACATGGAGGAGTGACATTGAGGAGTGACATGGAGGAGTGACAAAGAGAAATGACGTGGAGGAGATACATGGAGGAGTGACATGGAGGAATGACATGGAGGAGTGACATGGAGGAGGGACATGGAGGAGCGATATGGAGGAGTGACATGAAAGAGTGTAAAGGAGGATTGAGTTTGTGTAGCGACATGGAGGAGTGACATGGAGGAGTGACATGGAGGAGTGAGTTGTTATAGCGACATGGAGGAGAGAAATGGAGGAGTGATATGGAGGAGTGATATTGAGGAGTAAGTTGGTGTAGTGACATGGAGGAGTGACTTTGAGTAGCGACATGGAAGAGTGACCTGGAGGAGTGACATGGAGGAGTGAAATGGTGGAGTGACATGGAGGAGTGACATGGAGGAGTGAGTTGTTAGAGCGACATAGAGGAGAGACATGGAGGAGTGACATGGAGGAGTGAGTTGTTAGAGCGACATAGAGGAGAGACATGGAGGAGTGACATGTAGGAGTGACATGGAGGAGTGACAAGAGGATTGAGTTGGTGTTGTGACATGGAGGAATGACATGGAGGAGTGACGAGGAAAACATGTAGAAGTGAGTCGGAGGAGTGATATGGAGCAGTGACAATGTGGAGCTACACGGAAGAGAGACATGATATTGAAGACTTGGAGAAGTGACATGGAGGAGCGACATGGAAGAGTGACAAGGAGGAATGATATTAAGTAGCGATATGGAGGAGTGACATGGAGGAGTGAGCTGGTGTAGCGACATAGAGGAGTGAGTTGGTGGAATGACATAAAGGAGGGATATGGAGGAGTGACTTGGAGGAGCAACACAGAGGAGCGACATGGAGGAGTGACATGGAGTAGTGACATGGAGGATGGACAAAGAGGTTTGTGTTGGTGTATTGACATGGAGGAGTGACATGAGGAGTGATGTAGAGGAGTGACGTGGTGGAGTGAAATGGAGGAGTGACATGGAAGAGTGAGTTGGTGTAGCGACATGGAGGACTGACATGGAATAGTGACAGGGAGGAGTGATATGGAGGAGTGACATAGAGGATTGATGTGGAGGAGCAACACGGAGGAGCGACATGGAGGAGTGACATGGAGTAGCTACATGGAGGAGTTACATGGAGGAGTGACTTGGAGGATCAACACGGAGGAGCGACATGGAGGAGTGACATGAGGAATGAGTTGTTGTAGCGACATGGAGGAGTGACATGGAGTAGATACATGGAGGAGTTACTTGGAGGAGTGACCTGGAGGAGTGACATGAGGAGTGAGTTTGTGTAGCGACATGGAGGAGTGACATGAAGTGTTGACATTGAGGAGTTACATTGAGGAGTGAGTTGGTGTAGTGACATGGAGTGACTTTTTGTAGCGACATGGAGGAGTAACCTGGAGGAGTGACATGAGGGAGTGAAATGGTCGAGTGACATGGAGGAGTGACTTGTTATAGTGACATGGAGGAGAGAAATGGAGGAGTGATATGGAGGAGTGACATTGAGGAGTGAGTTGGTGTAGTAACATGGAGGAGTGACATGGAGTAGCTACATGGAGGAGTTACATGGAGGAGTGACTTGGGGAGCAACACGGAGGAGCGACATGGAGGATTGACATGGAAGAGTGACATGGAGTAGCTACATGTAGTAGTTACATGGAGGAGTGACTTGGAGGAGCAACATGGAGGAGTGACATGGAGTAGTGACATGGAGGATGGAAATTGAGGAGTGACATGGAAGACATATAGAGATGACATGGAGGAGTGAATTGGAGGAGTGACATAAACGAGTTACAAGGAGGGTTGACATGGATGAGTGACATGGAGGAGTGACATAGAGGAGTGATGTGGAGGAGTGACATGGAGGAGCAACATGGAGTAGTGACATGGAAGGAAAATAGAAGTGACATGGATGAGTGAATTGGAGGAGTGACATAAACAAGTGAAATGGAGGAGTGACATGGAGTAGCGACATGGAGGAGTGACTTGAGGAATGAGTTGGTGTATCGACATGGAGGAGTGACATGGAGGTGTGACATGGAGGAGTGACATAGAGGAGTGAAGTGGAGGAGTGACAAAGAGGAGTGACATGGAGGAGTAACAAGAAGGGTTGAGTTGGTTTAGCGACATGGAGGAGTGAAATAGAGGAGTGATGTGGAGGAGTGACATGGAGGAGGAACATGGAGCAGTGACATGGAAGACTTATAGTAGTGACGTGGATAAGTGATTTGGAGGAGTGACATAAACGAGTGACATGGAGAAATGACATGGATGAGTTACATGGAGGAGTGACATAGAGGAGTGATGTGGAGGAGTGACATGGAGGAGGAACATGGAGGAGTGACATGGAAGACATATAGGAATGACATGGATGAGTGAATTGGAGGAGTGACATAAACGAGTGACATGGAGGAGTGACATGGAGTAGCGAAATGGAGGAGTGACATGGAGGTGTGACATGGAGGAGTGACATAGAGGATTGATGTGGAGGAGTGACATGGAGGAGGAACATGGAGGAGTGACATAGAAGACATATAGAAGTGAAATGGATGAGTGACATAGAGGAGTGACAAGAAGGATTGAGTTGGTGGAGCCACATGGAGTAGCGACATGGAAGAGTGACATGAAGTAGTGATATGGAAGAGTGACATTGAAGAGTGAGTTGGTGTAGTGACATGGAGGAGTGACTTTGAGTAGCGACATGGAGGAGTGACCTGGAGGAGTGACATGGAGGAGTGAAATGGTGGAGTGACATGTAGGAGTAACTTGGAGGAGTGACATAAAGGGTTGACATGGAGGAGTGACATGGAGGAGTAACATGGAGGAAGGAGTTGGTGGAGCGACATGGAGGAGTCACATGGAGGAGTGACATGGAGTAGCGACATAGAGTAGTAACATGAGGAGTGAGCTTGTGTAGCGACATGGAGGAGTTACATGGAGGAGTGACATGGAAGAGTGAGATAGAGTAGCGACATGGAGGAGATACATGGAGGAGTGACATGGAGGAATGACATGAAGTAGTGACATTGAGGAGTGACATTGAGGAATGAGTTGGTGTAGTGACATGGAGGAGTGACATAGAGTATCAACATGGAGGAGTGACATGGAGGAGTCACATGGAAGAGTGAGTTGGTGTAGCGACATGGACGACTAACTTGGAATAGCGACATGGAGGAATGACATGGAAGAGTGACATGGAGAAGTGACTGGTCGGATCACCAAGGAAGATTGATAGGGTGGAGTGACATGGCGGAGGGACGTGGATGAGTGACATCGAGGAGTGACATGGAAGAGCAACATGGAGGAGCGACGTGGAGGAGTGAGTTGGTGGAGCGACATGAAGGAGTCACATGGAGTAGCGACATGGAGGAGTGACATGAAGTAGTGAAATGGAGGAGTGACATTGAGGAGCAACACGGAGGAGCGACATGGAGGAGTGACATGGAGTAGTGACATGGAGTAGCAACACGGAGGAGTGACATGGAAGAGTGACATGGAGAAGTGACAGGGCGGATCACCAAGGAAGATTGATATGGTGGAGTGACATGGCGGAGGGACATGGATGAGTGACATGGAGGAGTGACATGGAGGAGCAACATGGAGGAGCGACATGGAGGAGTGACAAGGAGGATTGAGTTTGTGTAGCGACATGGAGGAGTGACATAGAGTAGCGACATGGAGGAGTGACATGGAGGAGCAACACGGAGGAGTGACAAGGAGGATGGACAAAGAAGTTTGAGTTGGTGTAGCGACATGGAGGAGTGACATAGAGTAGCAACATGGAGGAGTGACATGGAGGAATCACATGGAAGAGTGAGTTGGTGTAGCGACATGGACGACTAACTTGGAATAGCGACATGGAGGAATGACATGGAGGAGTGACATGGATGAGTGACATAGAGAATTGATGTGGAGGAGCAACACGGAGGAGGGACATGGAGGAGTGACTTGGAGGAGCAACATGGAGGAGTGACATAGAGGATTGAAGTGGAGGAGCAACACGTTGGAGCGACATGGAGGAGTGACATGGAGTACTGACATGGAGGAGGGACATGGAGGAGTGACTTGGAGAAGTGACATGGAGGAGTGACATAGAGGAGTGACATGGAGGAGTGACATGGAGGAGTGACATAGAGGAGTGATGTGGAGGAGAGACCTGGAAGAATGACATGGAGAAGTGACAGGGCGGATAACCAAGGAGGGTTGATATGGTTGAGTGACATCGCGGAGGGACATGGGTGAGTGACTTGGAGGAGTGACATGGAGGAGTGACATGGAGTAGCTACATGGAGGAGTTACATGGAGGAGTGACTTGGAGGAGCAACACGGAGGAGCGACATGGAGGAGTGACATGGAGTAGTGACATGGAGGAGGGACATGGAGGAGTTACATTGAGGAATGACTTGGAGGAGCAACATGGAGGAGTGACATAGGGGATTGATGCGGTGGAGCAACACGGAGGAGTGACATGGAGGAGTGACAGGGAGGAGTGAAATGATGGAGTGACATGGAGGAGTGAGTTGTTATAGCGACATGGAGGAGAGACATGGAGGAGTGACATGGAGGAGTGACATGGAGGACTGAAATGGTGGAGTGACCTGGAGGAGTGAGTTGTTATAGTGACATGGAGGAGAGACATGTAGGAGTGACTTTGAGTAGTTACATGGAGGAGTGACCTGGAGGAGTTACATGGAGGAGTGAAATGATGGAGTGACATGGAGGAGTGACATAGAGGATTGATGTGGAGGAGCATCACGGCGGAGCGACATGGAGGAGTGACATGGAGAAGCTACATGGAGGAGTTACATGGAGGAGTGACTTGGAGGAGGGACATGGAGGAGTTACATTGAGGAATGACTTGGAGGAGCAACATGGAGGAGTGACATAGGGGATTGATGCGGTGGAGCAACACGGAGGAGTGACATGAAGGAGTGACAGGGAGGAGTGAAATGATGGAGTGACATGGAGGAGTGAGTTGTTATAGCGACATGAAGGAGAGACATGGAGGAGTGACATGGAGGAGTGACATGGAGTAGCGACATGGAGGAGTGACATGGAAGAACAACATGGAGGAGCGACGTGGAGGAGTGAGTTGGTGGAGCGACATGAAGGAGTCACATGGAGTAGCGACATGGAGGAGTGACATGAAGTAGTGAAATGGAGGAGTGACATTGAGGAGTGAGTTGGTGTAGTGACATGGAGGAGTGACTTTGAGTAGCGACATGGAGGAGTGACCTGGAGGAGTGACATGGAGGACTGAAATGGTGGAGTGACCTGGAGGAGTGAGTTGTTATAGTGACATGGAGGAGAGACATGTAGGAGTGACTTTGAGTAGTTACATGGAGGAGTGACCTGGAGGAGTTACATGGAGGAGTGAAATGATGGAGTGACATGGAGGAGTGACATAGAGGATTGATGTGGAGGAGCATCACGGCGGAGCGACATGGAGGAGTGACATGGAGAAGCTACATGGAGGAGTTACGTGGAGGAGTGACTTGGAGGAGCAACACGGAGGAGCGACATGGAGGAGTGACATGGAGTAGTGACATGGAGTAGCAACACGGAGGAGTGACATGGAAGAGTGACATGGAGAAGTGACAGGGCGGATCACCAAGGAAGATTGATATGGTGGAGTGACATGGCGGAGGGACATGGATGAGTGACATGGAGGAGTGACATGGAGGAGCAACATGGAGGAGCGACATGGAGGAGTGACAAGGAGGATTGAGTTTGTGTAGCGACATGGAGGAGTGACATAGAGTAGCGACATGGAGGAGTGACATGGAGGAGTGACATGGAGGAGCAACACGGAGGAGTGACAAGGAGGATGGACAAAGAAGTTTGAGTTGGTGTAGCGACATGGAGGAGTGACATAGAGTAGCAACATGGAGGAGTGACATGGAGGAGTCACATGGAAGAGTGAGTTGGTGTAGCGACATGGACGACTAACTTGGAATAGCGACATAGAGGAATGACATGGAGGAGTGACATGGATGAGTGACATAGAGAATTGATGTGGAGGAGCAACACGGAGGAGGGACATGGAGGAGTGACTTGGAGGAGCAACATGGAGGAGTGACATAGAGGATTGAAGTGGAGGAGCAACACGTTGGAGCGACATGGAGGAATGACATGGAGTACTGACATGGAGGAGGGACATGGAGGAGTGACTTGGAGAAGTGACAGGGTTGATCAGGAAGGAGGGCTGATATGGTGGAGTGACATCGTGGAGGGACATGGGTGAGTGACTTGGAGCAGTGAAATGGAGGAGCATAACGGAGGAGCAACATGGAGGAGTGACATGGAGTAGTGACATGGATGATGGACATGGAGGAGTGACATGGAAGACATATAGAGGTGACATGGAGGAGTGAATTGGAGGAGTGACATAAACGAGTGACATGGAGGAATTACATGGATGAGTGACATGGAGGAGTTACAAGGAGGAGTGAAATGGTGGAGTGACATGGAGGAGTAACTTGGAGGAATGACATAAAGGAGTGACCTGGAGGAGTGACATGGAGGAGTGAAATGGTGGAGTGACATGGAGGAGTAACTTGGAGGAGTGACATAAAGGATTGACATGGAGTAGTGACATGGAGGAGTAACATGGGGGAAGGAGTTGGTGGAGCGACATGGAGGAGTCACATGGAATAGCGACATGGAGGAGTGACTTGGAGAATTGACAGGTTTGATCAGGAAGGAGGATTGATATGGTGGAGTGACATGGCGAAGGGACATGGATGAGTGACTTGGAGGAGTGACATGGAGGAGTGACATGAGGAGTGAGTTTGTGTAGTGACATGGCGGAGGTACATAGATGAGTTACATGGAGGAGTGACATGGAAGAGCAACATGGAGGAGCAACGTGGAGGAGTGAGTTGGTGGAGCGACATGGAGGAGTGACATGGAGTAGTGAATTGGAGGAGTGACATGGAGGAATGACATGGATGAGTGACATGGTGGAGTGACAGAGAAGTATTGACATGGAGTAGTAACATGAGGAGTGAGTTTGTGTAGCGACATGGAGGAGTGACATGGAAGAGTGACATGGATGAGTGAGTTGGTGTAGCGACGTGGAGGAGTGACATGGAGTAGCGACATAGAGGATGGACATGGAGGAGTGACATTGAGGAGTGACAAGAAGTATTGACATGGAGGAGTGACATTGAGGAGTGAGTTGGTGTAGCGACATGGAGGAGTGACATGGAGAAGTGACATGGAGGAATGACATGGAGGAGTGACATGGAGGAGAGACATGGAGGAGCGATATGGAGGAGTGACATGAAAGAGTTTAAAGGAGGATTGAGTTTGTGTAGCGACATGGAGGAGTGACATGAATTAGTGACATTGAGAAGTGATATTGAGGAGTGAGTTGGAGTAGCGACATGGAGGAGTGACATGAGTAATGAGTTGGTGTAGCGACATGGAGGAGTGACATGGAGGTGTGACTTGGAGGAGTGACATAGAGGAGCGACGTGGAGGAGTGACATGGAGGAGGGACATGGAGGAGTGACATGGAAGACATATAGAAGTGACATGGATGAGTGACATGGAGGAGTAACAAGAAGGATTGAGTTGGTGTCGTGACATGGAGGAGTGACTTTGAGTAGCGACATGGAGGAGTGAACTGGAGGAGTGACATGGAGGAGTGAAATGGTGGGGTGACATGGAGGAGTGAGTTGGTGTAGTGACATGGAGGAGTGACTGAGTAGTGACATGGAGGAGTGACCTGGAGGAGTGACATGGAGGAGTGCAATGGTGGAGTGATATAGAGGAGTGAGTTGTTATAGCGACATGGAGGAGAAACATGGAGGATTGACATGGAGGAGTGACATGGAGGAGTGACATGGAGGAGAGACATGGAAGAGTGACATGGAGGAGTGAGTTGGTGTAGCGACATGGAGGAGTGACATGGAGTAGCGACATAGAGGATGGACATGGAGGAGTGACATTGAGGAGTGACAAGAAGTATTGACATGGAGGAGTGACATTGAGGAGTGAGTTGGTGTAGCGACATGGAGGAGTGACATGGAGTAGCGACATAGAGTAGTAACATGAGGAGTGAGTTTGTGTAGCGACATGGAGGAGATACATGGAGGAGTGACATGGAGGAATGACATGGAGGAGTGATATGGAGGAGGGACATGGAGGAGCGATATGGAGGAGTGACATGAAAGAGTTTAAAGGAGGATTGAGTTTGTGTAGCGACATGGAGGAGTGACATGAATTAGTGACATTGAGGATTGACATTGAGGAGTGAGTTGGTGTATTGACATGGAGGAGTGACATGGAGTAGCAACATGGAGGAGTGACATGAGTAATGAGTTGGTGTAGCGACATGGAGGAGTGACATGGAGGTGTGACTTGGAGGAGTGACATAGAGGAGCGACGTGGAGGAGTGACATGGAGGAGGGACATGGAGGAGTGACATGGAAGACATATAGAAGTGACATGGATGAGTGACATGGAGGAGTGACAAGAAGGATTGAGTTGGTGTAGTGACATGGAGGAGTGACTTTGAGTAGCGACATGGAGGAGTGAACTGGAGGAGTGACATGGAGGATTGATGTGGAGTAGTGTCATGGAGTATGGACATGGAGGAGTGACTTGGAGAAGTGACATGGAAGACATATAGAGGTGACATGGAGGAGTGAATTGGAGTTGTGACATAAAGGAGTGACATGGAGGAATGACATGGATGAGTGATATGGAGGAGTGACAAGAAATAGTGACATGGAGGAGTGACATTGAGGAGTGAGTTGGTGTAGCGACATGGAAGAGTGACATGGAGCAGCGACATAGAGTAGTATAATGAGGAGTGAGTTTGTGTAGCGACATGGAGGAGATACATGGAGGAGTGAAATGGAGGAATGACATGGAGGAGTGAGTTGGTATAGCGACATGGAGGAGTGACATAGAGAAGTGACAGGGCGGATAACCAAGGAGGGTTGATATGGTGGAGTGACATCGCAGAGGGACATGGGTGAGTGACTTGGAGGAGTGACATGGAGGAGTGACATGGAGGAATGACATGAGGAGTGAGTTTGTGTAGCGACATGGAGGAGTGACATGGAGTAGCTACATGGAGGAGTGACATGGAGGAGTGACTTGGAGGAGCAACACGGAGGAGCGACATGGAGGAGTGACATGGATTAGTACATGGAGTAGCTACATGTAGGGAGGGACATGGAGGAGTGACAGGGTTTATCAGGAAGGAGGGTTGATATGGTGGAGTGACATCGTGGAGGGACATAGGTGAGTGACTTGGAGGAGTGACATGGAGGAGCAACACGGAGGAGCAACATGGAGGAGTGACATGGAGTAGTGACATGGAGGATGGACATGGAGGAGTGACATGGAAGACATATAGAGATGACATGGAGGAGTGAATTGGAGGAGTGACATAAACGAGTGACATGGAGGAATGACATGGATGAGTGACATGGAGGAGATACAAGGAGGGTTGAGTTGGTGTAGCGACATGGAGGAGTGACATGGAGTAACGACATGGAGGAGTGATACGAGGAATGAGTTGGTGTAGCGACATGGAGGAGTGAAATGGAGGTGTTACATGGAGGAGTGACATGGAGGATTGACATGGAGAAGTGACATGGAGGAGCAACACGTAGGAGCGACATGGAGGAGTGACATGGAGTAGTGACAAGAAGGATTGAGTTGGTGTAGTGACATGGAGGAGTGACTTTGAGTAGCAACATGGAGGAGTGAACTGGAGGAGTGACATGGAGGATTGATGTGGAGTAGTGTCATGGAGTATGGTCATGGAGGAGTGACTTGGAGAAGTGACATGGAAGACATATAGAGGTGACATGGAGGAGTGAATTGGAGTTGTGACATAAAGGAGTGACATGGAGGAATGACATGGATGAGTGATATGGAGGAGTGACAAGAAATAGTGACATGGAGGAGTGACATTGAGGAGTGAGTTGGTGTAGCGACATGGAGGAGTGACATGGAGCAGCGACATAGAGTAGTATAATGAGGAGTGAGTTTGTGTAGCGACATGGAGGAGATACATGGAGGAGTGAAATGGAGGAATGACATGGAGGAGTGAGTTGGTATAGCGACATGGAGGAGTGACATAGAGAAGTGACAGGGCGGATAACCAAGGAGGGTTGATATGGTGGAGTGACATCGCAGAGGGACATGGGTGAGTGACTTGGAGGAGTGACATGGAGGAGTGACATGGAGGAATGACATGAGGAGTGAGTTTGTGTAGCGACATGGAGGAGTGACATGGAGTAGCTACATGGAGGAGTGACATGGAGGAGTGACTTGGAGGAGCAACACGGAGGAGCGACATGGAGGAGTGACATGGATTAGTACATGGAGTAGCTACATGTAGGGAGGGACATGGAGGAGTGACAGGGTTTATCAGGAAGGAGGGTTGATATGGTGGAGTGACATCGTGGAGGGACATAGGTGAGTGACTTGGAGGAGTGACATGGAGGAGCAACACGGAGGAGCAACATGGAGGAGTGACATGGAGTAGTGACATGGAGGATGGACATGGAGGAGTGACATGGAAGACATATAGAGATGACATGGAGGAGTGAATTGGAGGAGTGACATAAACGAGTGACATGGAGGAATGACATGGATGAGTGACATGGAGGAGATACAAGGAGGGTTGAGTTGGTGTAGCGACATGGAGGAGTGACATGGAGTAACGACATGGAGGAGTGATACGAGGAATGAGTTGGTGTAGCGACATGGAGGAGTGAAATGGAGGTGTTACATGGAGGAGTGACATGGAGGATTGACATGGAGAAGTGACATGGAGGAGCAACACGTAGGAGCGACATGGAGGAGTGACATGGAGTAGTGACATGGAGGATGGACATGGAGGAGTGACATGAGGAGTGATGTAGAGGAGTGACGTGGTGGAGTGAAATGGAGGAGTGACATGGAAGAGTGAGTTGGTGTAGCGACATGGAGGACTGACATGGAATAGCAACATGGAGGAGTGACATAGAGGATTGATGTGGAGGAGCAACATGGAGGAGTTACATGGAGGAGTGACTTGGAGGATCAACACGGAGGAGCGACATGGAGGAGTGACATGGAGGTGTGATACGAGGAATGAGTTGGTGTAGCGACATGGAGAAGTGACATGGAGGTGTGACATGGAGGAGTGACATGGAGGATTGACATGGAGAAGTGACATGGAGGAGCAACACGGAGGAGCGACATGGAGGAGTGACATGGAGTAGTGACATGGAGGAGTGACATGAGGAGTGATGTAGAGGAGTGACGTGGTGGATTGAAATGGAGGAGTGACATGGAGGAGTTAAATGGAGGAGTGACATGGAGAAGTGACATGGAGGAGCAACACGGAGGAGCGACATGGAGGAGTGACATGGAGTAGTGACATGGAGGATGGACATGGAGGAGTGACATGAGGAGTGATGTAGAGGAGTGACGTGGTGGAGTGAAATGGAGGAGTGACATGGAGGAGTTAAATTGAGGAGTGACATGGAGGATCAACATGGAGGAGTGAAATGAGGAATGAGTTGTTGTAGCGACATGGAGGAGTGACATGGAGGAGTTAAATTGAGGAGTGACATGGAGGATCAACATGGAGGAGTGAAATGAGGAATGAGTTGTTGTAGCGACATGGAGGAGTGACATGGAGGAGTGACATGGAGTAGCTACATGGAGGAGTTACATGGAGGAGTGGCATGGAGGAATGACCTAGAGGAGTGAGATGGAGGAGTGACATGGAGGGGTGACATGGAGGAGTGACATAGAGTAGCGACATGGAGGAGATACATGGAGGAGTGACATGGAGGAATGACATGGAGGAGTGACATGGAGGAGTGACTTTGAGTAGCGACATGGAGGAGTAACCTGGAGGAGTGACATGAGGGAGTGAAATGGTCGAGTGACATGGAGGAGTGACTTGTTATAGCGACATGGAGGAGAGAAATGACGGAGTGACATGGAGGAGTGATATGGAGGAGTGACATTGAGGAGTGAGTTGGTGTAGTAACATGGAGGAGTGACATGGAGTAGCTACATGTAGGAGTTACATAGAGGAGTGACATGGAGTAGCGACATGGAGGAGTGACATTAGTAATGAGTTGGTGTAGCGACATTGAGGAGTGACATGGAATAACGACATGGAGGAGTGACGTGGAGGTGTGACATGGAGGAGTGACATAGGGGAGCGACGTGGAGGAGTGACATGGATGAGGGACATGGAGGAGTGACATGGAGTAGCGACGTGGAGGAGTGACATGAAGTAGTGACATGGAGGAGTGACATTGAGGAGTGAGTTGGTGTAGTGACATGGAGGAGTGACTTTGAGTAGCGACATGGAGGAGTGACTTTGAGTGGCGACATGGAGGAGTGACCTGGAGGAGTGACATAGATGAGTGAAATGGTGGAGTTACATGAGGAGTGAGTTGTTATAGCGACATGGAGGAGAGAAATGACGGAGTGACATGGAGGAGTGACATGGAGGAGTGACTTGGAGAAGTGACAGGTCGGATCACCAAGGAAGATTGATAGGGTGGAGTGACATGGCGGAGGGACATGGATGAGTGACATGGAGGAGTGACATGGAGGAGTGAATTGGAGGAGTGACATAAAGGAGTGACATAGAGGAATGACATGGATGAGTGACATGGAGGAGTGACAAGGAGGGTTGATTTTGTGTAGCGACATGGAGGAGTGACATGAAGTAGTGACATGGAGGAATGACATTGAGGAGTGAGTTGGTGTAGTTACATGGAGGAGTGACTTTGAGTAGCGACATGGAGGAGAGACATGGCGGAGTGAAATGGTGGAGTGACATGGAGGAGTGAGTTGTTAGAGCGACATGGAGGAGAGACATGGAGAAGTGACATGGAGGAGGGACATGGAGGAGTGACTTGGAGGAGTGACATGGAAGAGTGAAATGATGGAGTGACATGGAGGAGAGACATGGAGGGGTGACATGGAGGAGTGACATAGAAGATTGATGTGGAGTCGTGACATGGAGGATGGACATGGAGGAGTGACTTGGAGAAGTGACAGGATTGATCAGGAAGGAGGGTTGATATGGTGGAGTGACATCGTGGAGGGACATGGGTGAGTGACTTGGAGGAGTGACAAGGAGGAGCAACACGGAGGAGCGACATGGAGGAGTGACATGGAGGAGTGACATGGAGGAGTGAGTTGTTATAGCGACATGGAGGAGAGACATGGAGGAATGACATGTAGGAGTGTCATGGAGGAGTGAGTTGTTAGAGCGACATAGAGGAGAGACATGTAGGAGTGACATGTAGGAGTGACATGGAGGAGTGACATAGAGGAGTGACGTGGAGGAGAGACATGGAAGAGTGACATGGAGAAGTGAGAGAGCGGATCACCAAGGAGGGTTGATATGGTGGATTGATATCGCGGAGGGACATGGGTGAGTGACTTGGAGGAGTGACATGGAGGATTGACATAGAGAAGTGACATGGAAGACATATAGAGGTGACATGGAGGAGTGAATTGGAGGAGTGACATAAAGGAGTGACATGGAGGAGTGACTTTGAGTAGCGACATGGAGGAGTGCCATGGAGGAGCGACATGGAGGATTGACATAGAGTAGCGACATGGAGGAGTGACATGGAGGAATGACAAGGAGGAGTGACATGGAGGAGGGACATGTAGGAGCGATATGGACGAGTGACATGAAAAAGTGTAAAGGAGGGTTGAGTTTGTGTAGCGACATGGAGGAGTGACATGAAGTAGTGACATTGAGGAGTGACATTGAGGACTGAGTTGGTGTAGTGACATGGAGGAGTGACTTTGAGTAGCGACATGGAGGAGTGAAATGGAGGAGTGAGTTGTTAGAGCGATATAGAGGAGAGACATGGAGGAGTGACATGAAGGACTGACATTGAGGAGTAAGTTAGTGTAGCGACATGGAGGAGTGACCTGGAGGAGTGACATAGAGGAGTTTCGTGGAGGAGAGACATGGAGGAGTGACATGGAGAAGTGACAGGGCGGATCACCAAGGAAGGTTGATATGGTGGAGTGATATCGCGGAGGGACATGGGTGAGTGACTTGGAGGAGTGACATGGAGGAGTGACATGGAGGAGTGACATGAGGAGTGAGTTTGTGTAGCAACACGGAGGAGTGACATGGAGTAGCTACATGGAGGAGTTACATGGAGGAGTGACTTGGAGGAGCAACACGGAGGAGTGACATGAAGGAGTGACTTGGAGGAGTGACATAAAGGAGTGACATGGAGGAATGACATGGATGAGTGACATGGAGGAGTGACAAGGAGGATTGAGTTGGTGTAGTGACATGGAGGAATGACATGGAGGAGTGACAAAGAATACATGTAGAAGTGAGTCGGAGGAGTGACAATGTGGAGCTACACGGATGAGAGACATGATATTGAAGACTTGGAGAAGCGACATTGAGGAGCGACATGGAAGAGTGACAAGGAGGAATGAAATTAAGTAGCGATATGGAGGAGTGACATGGAGGAGTGAGCTGGTGTAGCGACATGGAGGAGTGAGTTGGTGGAATGACATAAAGGAGGGATATGGAGGAGTGACTTGGAGGAGCAACACAGAGGAGCGACATGGAGGAGTGACATGGAGTAGTGACATGGAGGATGGACAAAGAGTTTTGTGTTGGTGTATTGACATGGAGGAGTGACATGAGGAGTGATGGAGAGGAGTGACGTGGTGGAGTGAAATGGAGGAGTGACATGGAAGAGTGAGTTGGTGTAGCGACATGGAGGACTGACATGGAATAGCGACATGGAGGAGTGACATGGAGGAGTGACATAGAGGATTGATGTGGAGGAGCAACACGGAGAAGCGACATGGAGGAGTGACATGGAGGAGTGACATGGAGGGGTGAAATGGAGGAGTGACATAGAGTAGCGACATGGAGGAGTGACATGAAGTGTTGACATTGAGGAGTGACATTGAGGAGTGAGTTGGTGTAGTGACATGGAGTGACTTTTAGTAGCGACATGGAGGAGTAACCTGGAGGAGTGACATGAGGGAGTGAAATGGTGGAGTGACATGGAGGAGTGACTTGTTATAGCGAAATGGAGGAGAGAAATGGAGGAGTGATATGGAGGAGTGACATTGAGGAGTGACTTGGTGTAGTAACATGGAGGAGTGACTTTGAGTAGCGACATGGAGGAGTGACATGGAGTAGCTACATGGAGGAGTTACATGGAGGAGTGACTTGGGGGAGCAACAAGGAGGAGCGACATGGAGGAGTGATATGGAAGAGTGACATGCAGTAGCTACATGTAGGAGTTACATGGAGGAGTGACTTGGAGGAGCAACATGGAGGAGTGACATGGAGTAGTGATATAAACGAGTGACATGGAGTAGCGACATGGAGGAGTGACATTAGTAATGAGTTGGTGTTGCGACATTGAGGAGTGACATGGAATAACGACATGGAGGAGTGACGTGGAGGTGTGACATGGAGGAGTGACATAGAGGAGCGACATGGAGGAGTGACATGGAGGAGGGACATGGAAGAGTGACATGGAGTAGCGACGTGGAGGAGTGACATGAAGTAGTGACATGGAGGAGTGACATTGAGGAGTGAGTTGGTGTAGTGACATGGAGGATTGACATGGAGTAGTGACTTTGAGTAGCGACATGGAGGAGTGACCTGGAGGAGTGACATAGAGGAGAGAAATGAAGGAGTGACATGGAGGAGTGACATGGAGGAATGACTTGGAGAAGTGACAGGTCGGATCACCAAGGAAGATTGATAGGGTGGAGTGACATGGCGGAGGGGACATGGATGAGTGACATGGAGGAGTGACATGGAGGAGTGAATTGGAGGAGTGACATAAAGGATTGACATGGAGGAATGACATGGATGAGTGACAAGGAGGAGTGACAAGGAGGGTTGAGTTTGTGCAGCGACATGGAGGAGTGACATGAAGTAGTGACATAGAGGAATGACATTGAGGAGTGAGTTGGTGTAGTTACATGGAGGAGTGACTTTGAGTAGCGACATGGAGGAGTGACATGGCGGAGTGAAATGGTGGAGTGACATGGAGGAGTGAGTTTTTAGAGCGAAATGGAGGAGAGACATGGAGGAGTCACATTGAGGAGTGACATAGAGGATTGATGTGGAGTAGTGACATAGAGGAGTAACATGGAGGAGTGACTTGGAGAAGTGACAGGATTGATCAGGAAGGAGGGTTGATATGGTGGAGTGACATCGTAGAGGGACATGGGTGAGTGACTTGGAGGAGTGACAAGGAGGAGCAACACAGAGGAGCGACATGGAGGAGAGACATGGAGTAGTGATATGGAGGATGGACATGGAGGAGTGACATGGAAGACATATAGAGGTGACATGGAGGAGTGAATTGGAGGAGTGACATAAAGATTTGACATGGAGGAGTTACAAGAAGTAGTGACATGGAGGAGTGACATTGAGGAGTGAGTTGGTGTAGTGACATGGAGGAGTGACTCTGAGTAGCGACATGGAGGAGTGACGTGGAGGAGTGACATGGAGGAGTGAAATGGTGGAGTGACATGGAGGAGTGAGTTGTTATAGTGACATGGAGTAGAGAAATGAAAGAGTGACATGGAGGAGTGACATGGAGGAGTGACTTGGAGGAGTGACGTGGAGGAGAAATATGGAAGAGTGACATGGAGAAGTGACAGGTCGGATCACGAAGAAAGATTGATAGGGTGGAGTGACATGTCGGAGTGACATGGATGAGAGACATGGAGGAGTGACATGGAGGAGTGAATTGGAGGAGTAACATAAAGGAGTGACATGGAGGAATGACATGGGTGAGTGACATGGAGGAGTGACAAGGAGGGTTGAGTTTGTGTAGCGACATGGAGGAGTGACATGAAGTAGTGACATGGAGGAATGACATTGAGGAGTGAGTTGGTGTAGTTACATGGAGGAGTGACTTTGAGTAGCGACATGGAGGAGTGACCAGGAGGAGTGACATGGAGGATTGAAATGGTGGAGTGACATGGAGGAGTGAGTTGTTAGAGCGACATGGAGGAGAGACATGGAGGAGTGACATGGAGGAGTGACAAGGAGGAGTGACATAGAGGAGTGATGTGGAGGAGAGACATGGAAGAGTGACATGGAGAAGTGACAGGGCGGATAACCAAGGAGGGTTGATATGGTGGAGTGACATCGCGGAGGGACATGGGTGAGTGACTTGGAGGAGTGACATGGAGGAGTGACATGGAGGATGGACATGGAGGAGTGACATGGAAGACATATAGATGTGACATGGAGGAGTGAATTGGAGGAGTGACATAAAGGATTGACATGGAGGAGTTACAAGAAGTAGTGACATGGAGGAGTGACATTGAGGAGTGAGTTGGTGTAAGTGACATGGAGGAGTGACATGGAGTAGCGACATAGAGTAGTAACATGAGGAGTGAGTTTGTGTAGCGACATGGAGGAGTGACATGGAGGAGTGACATGGAGGAGTGAAATAGAGTAGCGACATGGAGGATATACATGGAGGAGTGACATGGAGGAATAACGTGGAGGAGTGACATGGAGGAGGGACATGGAGGAGCAATATGGAGGAGTGACATGAAAGAGTGTAAAGCAGGATTGAGTTTGTGTTGCGACATGGAGTAGTGACATGAAGTAGTGACATTGAGGAGTGACATTGCGGAGTGAGTTGGTGTAGTGACATGGAGGAGTGACTTTGTGTTGTGACATGAAGGAGTGACTTTGAGTAGCGACATGGAGGAGAGAAATGGAGGAGTGACCTGGAGGAGTGACATGGAGGAGTGAAATGGAGGAATGAGTTGTTAGAGCGACATAGAGGAGTGACCTGGAGGAGTGACATGGAGGAGTGAAATGGAGGAATGAGTTGTTAGAGCGACATAGAGGAGAGACTTGGAGGAGTGACATGGAGGAGTGACATGGAGGAGCAACACGGAGGAGTGACATGGAGGATGGACAAAGAGGTTTGAGTTGGTGTATTGACATGGAGGAGTCATATGAAATAGTGACATGGAGGAGTAACAGGGAAGAGTGAGTTGGTGTAGCGACATGGAGGACTGACATGGAATAGCGACATGGAGGAGTGACATGGAGGAGTGACATAGAGGATTGATGTGGAGGAGCAACACGGAGGAGCGACATGGAGGAGTGACATGGAGTAGCTACATGTAGGATTTACATGGAGCAGTGACTTGGAGGAGTGACATGGAGTAGATACATGGATGAGTTACTTGGAGGAGTGGCATGGATGAGTGACCTAGAGGAGTGACATGGAGGAGTGACATGGAGGGGTGACATGGAGGAGTGACAGAGTAGCGACATGGAGGAGATACATGGAGGAGTGACATGGAGGAATGACATGGAGGAGTGACGTGGAGGAGGGACATGGAGGAGCGATATGGAGGAGTGACATGAAAGAGTGTAAAGGAGGATTGAGTTTGTGTAGCGACATGGAGGAGTGACATGAAGTGTTGACATTGAGGAGTGACATTGAGGAGTGAGTTGGTGTAGTGACATGGAGTGACTTTTAGTAGCGACATGGAGGAGTAACCTGGAGGAGTGACATGAGGGAGTGAAATGGTCGAGTGACATGGAGGAGTGACATTGAGGAGTGAGTTGGTGTAGTGACATGGAGGAGTGACATGGAGTAGTGACTTTGAGTAGCGACATGGAGGAGTGACCTGGAGGAGTGACATAGAGGAGAGAAATGAAGGAGTGACATGGAGGAGTGACATGGAGGAGTGACTTGGAGAAGTGACATGGAGGAGTGACATAAAGGATTGACATGGAGGAATGACATGGATGAGTGACATGGAGGAGTGACAAGGAGGAGTGAGTTGTTAGAGCGACATGGAGGAGAGACATGGAGGAGTGACAAGGAGGAGTGAAATAGAGTAGCGACATGGAGGATATACATGGAGGAGTGACATGAAGTAGTGACATTGAGGAGTGACATTGAGGAGTGAGTTGGTGTAGTGACATGGAGGAGTGACTTTGAGTAGTGACATGGAGGAGTGACCTGGAAGAGTGAGTAGGTGTAGCAACATGGAGGAATGACATGGTTGAGTGACATGGATGAGTGACATGGAGGAGTGACTTTGAGTAGCGACATGGAGGAGTGACCTGGAGGAGTGACATGGAGGAGTGACATGGAGTAGTGACATGGAGTAGCTACATGTAGGAGTTACATGGAGGAGTGACTTGGAGGAGCAACATGGAGGAGTGACACAGAGGATTGATGTGGAGGAGCAACAAGGAGGAGCAACACGGAGGAGTGACATGGAATAGTGACATGGAGGATGGACATGGAGCAGTGACATGAAAGACATATAGAGGTGACATGGAGGAGTGAATTGGAGGAGTGACATAAATGAGTGACATGGAGGAATGACATGGATGAGTGACATGGAGGAGTGACTTTGAGTAGCGACATGGAGGAGTGACCTGGAGAAGTGACATGGAGGAGTGAAATATTGGAGTGACAAGGAGGAGCGACATGGAGGAGTGACATGTAATAGTGACATGGAGGAGGGACATGGAGGAGTGACTTGGAGAAGTGACAGGGTTGATCAGGAAGTAGGGTTGATATGGTGGAGTGACATCGTGGAGGGACATGGGTGAGTGACTTGGAGGAGTGACATGGAGGAGTGAAATGGTGGAGTTACATGGAGGAGTGTGTTGTTATAGCGACATGGAGGAGAAACATGGAGGAGTGACATGGAGGAGTGACATGGAGGAGTGACATAAAGGAGTGACGTGGAGGAGATACATGGAGCAGTGACATGGAGGAATGACATGGAGGAGTGACATGAAGTAGTGACATTGAGGAGTGACATTGAGGAGTGAGTTGGTGTAGTGACATGGAGGAGTGACTTTGAGTAGCGACATGGAGGAGTGACCTGGAAGAGTGAGTAGGTTTAGCGACATGGAGGATGGACATGGAGGAGTGACATGTAAGACATATAGAAGTGACATGGAGGAGTGAATTGGAGGAATGACATGGTTGAGTGACATGGAGGAGTGACTTTGAGTAGCGACATGGAGGATTGACCTGGAGGAGTGACATGGAGGAGTGAAATGGTGGTGTGACATGGAGGAGTGAGTTATTAGAGCGACATGGAGGAGTGACATGGAGGATGGACATGGAGGAGTGACTTGGAGAAGTGACAGGGTTGATCAGGAAGGAGGGTTTATATGGTGGAGTGACATCGTGGAAGGACATGGGTGAGTGACTTGGAGGATTGACAAGGAGGAGCAACACGGAGGAGCGACATGGAGGAGTGACATTGAGTAGTGACATGGAGGATGGACATGGAGGAGTGACATGGAAGACATATAGAGGTGACATGGAGGAGTGAATTGGAGTTGTGACATAAAGGAGTGACATGGAGGAATGACATGGATGAGTGACTTGGAGGAGTGACAAGAAGTAGTGACATGGAGGAGTGACATGAAGTGTTGACATTGAGGAGTGACATTGAGGAGTGAGTTGGTGTAGTGACATGGAGTGACTTTTAGTAGCGACATGGAGGAGTAACCTGGAGGAGTGACATGAGGGAGTGAAATGGTCGAGTGACATGGAGGAGTGACATTGAGGAGTGAGTTGGTGTAGTGACATGGAGGAGTGACATGGAGTAGTGACTTTGAGTAGCGACATGGAGGAGTGACCTGGAGGAGTGACATAGAGGAGAGAAATGAAGGAGTGACATGGAGGAGTGACATGGAGGAGTGACTTGGAGAAGTGACATGGAGGAGTGACATAAAGGATTGACATGGAGGAATGACATGGAGGAGAGACATGGAGGAGTGACAAGGAGGAGTGAGTTGTTAGAGCGACATGGAGGAGAGACATGGAGGAGTGACAAGGAGGAATGAAATAGAGTAGCGACATGGAGGATATACATGGAGGAGTGACATGAAGTAGTTACATTGAGGAGTGACATTGAGGAGTGAGTTGGTGTAGTGACATGGAGGAGTGACTTTGAGTAGTGATATGGAGGAGTGACCTGGAAGAGTGAGTAGGTGTAGCAACATGGAGGAATGACATGGTTGAGTGACGTGGATGAGTGACATGGAGGAGTGACTTTGAGTAGCGACATGGAGGAGTGACCTGGAGGAGAGACATGGAAGAGTGACATGGAGAAGTGACAGGGCTGATAACCAAGTAGGGTTGATATGATGGAGTGACATCATTGAGGGACATGGGTGAGTGACTTGGATGAGTGACATGGAGGAGTGACAAGAAGGATTGAGTTGGTGTAGTGACATGGAGGAGTGACTTTGAGTAGCGACATGGAGGAGTGACATGGAGGAGTGACATGGAGTAATGACCTGGAGGAGTGACATGGAGGAGGGACATGGAGGAGCGACATTGAGGAGTGACATTGAGGAGTGAGTTGGTGTAGTGACATAGAGGAGTGACTTTGAGAAGTGACATGGAGGATTGAAATGGTGGAGTGACATGGAGGAGTGAGTTGTTAGAGCGACATGGAGGAGTGACATGGAGAAGTGACATGGAGGAGTGAAATGGTGGAGTGACATGGAGGAGTGAGTTGTTAGAGCGACATGGAGGAGTGACATGGAGTAGTGACATGGAGGAGTGACATGAGTAATGAGTTGGTGTAGCGACATGGAGGAGTGACATGGAGGTGTGACATGGAGTAGTGACATAGAGGAGCGACGTGGAGGAGCAACACGGAGGAGTGACATGGAGGATGGACAAAGAGGTTCTAGTTGGTGTATTGACATGGAGGAGTGACATAGAGAATTGATGTGGAGGAGCAACACGGAGGAGCAACATGGAGGAGTGACATGGAGTAGTGACATGGAGGAGGGACATGGAGGAGTGACTTGGAGAAGTGACAGGATTGATCAGGAAGGAGGGTTGATATGGTGGAGTGACATCGTGGAGGGACATGGGTGAATGACTTGGAGGAGTGACATGGAGGAGTGACTTGGAGAAGTGACATTGAGGAGTTACATTTAGGAGTGAGTTGGTGTAGCGACATGGAGGAGTGACATGGAGAAGCATCATGGAGGCGTGACATGAGTAATGAGTTGGTGTAGCGACATGGAGGAGTGATATGGAATAACGACATGGAGGAGTGACATGGAGGTGTGACATGGAGGAGTGACATAGAGGAGCGACGTAGAGGAGTGACATGGCGGAGGGACATGGAGGAGTTACATGGAAGACATATAGAAGTGACATGGAGGAGTGACAAGAAGGTTTGAGTGTGTGTAGTGACATGGCGGAGTGACATAGAGGAGTGACGTGGAGGAGTGACATGGAGGAGGGACAGTGACATGGAAGACATATCGAAGTGACATGGATGAGTGACATGGAGGAGTGACAAGGAGGGTTGAGTTGGTGTAGCAACATGGAGGAGTGACATTGAGTAGCGACATGGAGGAGTGACATGAAGTAGTGACATGGAGGAGTGACATTGAGGATAGAGGTGGTGTAGTGACATGGAGGAGTGACCTGGAGGAGTGACATGGAGGAGTGAAATGGTGGAGTGACATGGAGGAGTTACATGGAGGATTGAGTTGTTAGAGTGACATAGAGGAGAGACATGGAGGAGTGACACGTAGGAGTGACATGGAGGAGCGAGTTGTTATAACGACATAGAGTAGAGACATGGAGGAGTGACATAGAGGAGTGACGTGGAGGAGAGACATGGAAGAGTGACATGGAGAAGTGAGAGGGCGGATCACCAAGGAGGGTTGATATGGTGGAGTGATATCGCGGAGGGACATGGGTGAGAGACTTGGAGGAGTGACATGGAGGATTGACATGGAGGAGTGACTTGAAGGAGCAACACGGAGGAGCCACATGAAGGAGGGACATGGAGGACTGACATGGAAGACATATAGAAGTGACATGGAGGAGTGACCTGGAGGAGTGACATGACGGAGTGAAATGGTGGAGTGACATGGAGGATTGAGTTGTTAGAGCAACATGGAGTAGAGACATGGAGGAGTGACATAGAGGAGTGACATGGGGGAGTGACATAGAGAAATGACGTGGAGGAGAGACATGGAAGAGTGACATGGAGAAGTGGCAGGGCGGATAACCAAGGAAGATTGAAATGGTGGAGCGACATGGCGGAGGGACATGGATGAGTGACATGGAGTAGTGACACGGAGAAGCAACATGGAGGAGCGACATGGAGGAGTGACATGGAAGAGTGAGTAGGTGTAGCGACATCGAGGATGGACATGGAGGAGTGACATGGAAGACAATAGAAGTTACATGGAGGAGTGAATTGAAAGAGTGACATAAACGAGTTACATGGAGGAATGACATGGTTGAGTGACATGGAGGAGTGACAAGAAGGATTGAGTTGGTGTAGTGACATGGAGGAGTGACATGAAAGAGCAACATGGAGGAGTGAGGTGGAGTAGTGAGTTGGTGGAGCGACATGGAGGAGTAATATGGAGTAGTGACATAGAGGAGTCACATGGAGTAGCGACATGGAGGAGTGACATGGAGGAGTGACTTTCAGTAGCGACATGGAGGAGTGACAAGGAGGAGTGACATGGAGGACTGAAATGGTGGAGTGACATGGAGGAGTGAGTTGTTATAGCGATATGGAGGAGAAACATGGAGGAGTGACATGGAGGAGTGACATGGAGGAGTGATATGGAGGAGTGACATCGCAGAGGGACATGGGTGAGTGACTTGGAGGAGTGACAAGGAGGAGTGACATGGAGGAGTGACATGAGGAGTGAGTTTGTGTAGCGACATGGAGGAGTTACATGGAATAGCGACAAGGAGTAGTGACATGGCGGAGGGACATGGATGAGTGACTTGGATGAGTGACTTGGAGGAGTGACATGGAGGAGTGACATAGAGGAGTGACATGGATGAGTGACATGGAGGAGTGACATGGAGGAGCAACATGGAGGAGTAACTTGGAATAGCGACATGGGGGAGTGACATGGAGGAGTGACATAGAGGAGTGACATGGATAAGTAACATGGAGGAGTGACATGGAGGAGCAACCTGGAGGAGCAACATGGAGGAGTGACATGGAGTAATTACATGGAGGATGGACATGGAGGAGTGACATGGAAGACATATAGAGGTGACATGGAGGAGTGAATTGGAGGACTGACATAAAGGAGTGACATGGAGGAATGACATGGAGGAGTAACAAGAAGTATTGACATGGAGGAGTGACATTGAGGAGTGAGTTGGTGTAGCGACATAGAGGAGTGACATGGAGTAGCGACATAGAGTAGTAACAAGAGGAGTGATTTTGTGTAGCGACATGGAGGAGTGACATGGAGTGACATGGACGAGTGACATAGAGGAGTGACATGGAGGAGTGACATAGAGGAGTGACATGGATGAGTGACATGGAGGAGTGACATGGAGGAGCAACCTGGAGGAGCAACATGGAGGAGTAACTTGGAATAGCCACATGGGGGAGTGACATGGGGGAGGGACATGGAGGAGTGACATAGAGGATTGATGTGGAGTAGTGACATGGAGGATGGATATGGAGGAGTGACTTGGAGAAGTGACAGGCATGATCAGGAAGAAATATTGATATGGTGGAGTGACATCGTTAAGGGACATGGGCGAGTGACTTGGAGGAGTGACAAGGAGGAGCAACACGGAGGAGCGACATGGAGGAGTGATATGGAGTAGTGACATGGAGGATGGACATGGAGGAGTGACATGGAAGACATATAGAGGTGACATGGAGGAGTGAATTGGAGGACTGACATAAAGAAGTGACATGGAGGAATGACATGGAGGAGTAACAAGAAGTATTGACATGGAGGAGTGACATTGAGGAGTGAGTTGGTGTAGCGACATGGAGGAGTGACATGGAGTAGCGACATAGAGTAGTAACAAGAGGAGTGAGTTTGTGTAGCGACATGGAGGCGTGACATGGAGGAGTGACATGGAGGAGGGACATGGAGGAGCGATATGGAGGAGTGACATGAAAGACTGTAAAGGAGGATTGAGTTTGTGTAGCAACATGGAGGAGTGACATAAAGTAGTGACATTGAGGAGTGACATTGAGGAGTGAGTTGGTGTAGTGACATGGAGGAGTGAAAAGGTTGAGTGACATGGAGGAGTGAGTTGTTATAGCGAAATGGAAGAGTGACATGGAGTAGCGACATGGAGGAGTGACATGGAGGTGTGACTTGTAGGAGTGACATAGAGGAGCGACGTGGAGGAATGACATGGAGGAGGGACATGGAGGAGCAACACGGAGGAGCAACATGGAGGAGGGACATGGAGTAGTGACATGGAAGACATATACAGATGACATGGAGGAGTGAACTGGAGGAGTGACATAAACGAGTGACATGGAGGAGTTACAAGGATGGTTGAGTTGGTGTAGCAACATGTAGGAGTGACATGGAGTAGCGACATGGAGGAGTGACATGGAGGTGTGACATGGAGGAGTTACATAGAGGAGTGATGTGGAGGAGTGACATGGAGGAATGACAAGAAGGATTGCGTTTGTGTAGTGACATGGCGGAGGGACAAAGAGGAGTGACGTGGAGGAGAGACATAGAAGAGTGACATGGAGAAGTGACAGGTCGGATCACCAAGGGAGATTGATAGGGTGGAGTGACATGGCAGAGGGACATGGATGAGTGACATGGAGAAGTGACATGGAGGAGTGAATTGGAGGAGTGACATAAAGGAGTGACATGAGGAATGACATGGATGAGTGACATGGAGGAGTGACAAGGAGGTTTGAGTTTGTGTAGCGACATGGAGGAGTGACATGAAGTAGCGACATGGAGGAGTGACCTGGAGGAGTGACATGAAGGAGTGAAAAGGTGGAGTGACATGGAGGAGTGAATTGTTAGAGCGACATGGAGTAGAGAAATGGAGGAGTGACATGGTGGAGTGACATAGAGGAATGACGTGGAGGAGAGACATGGAAGAGTGACATGGAGAATTGACAGGGCGGATAACCAAGGAAGATTGATATGGTGGAGTGACATGGCGGAGGGACATGGATGAGTGACATGGAGGAGTGACACGGAGGAGCAACATGGAGGAGCGACATGGAGGAGTGACATGGAAGAGTGAGTAGGTGTAGCGACATGGAGGATGGACATGGAGGAGTGACATGGAAGACATATAGAAGTGACATGGAGGAGTTAATAGGAGGAGTGACATAAACGAGTGACATGGAGGAATGACATGGATGAGTGACCTGGAGGAGTGACATGGATGAGTAACATGGAGGAGTGACAAGAAGGATTGAGTTGGTGTAGTGACATGGCGGAGGGACATAGATGAGTTACATGGAGGAGTGACATGGAAGAGCAACATGGAGGAGCGACGTGGAGTAGTGAGTTGTTGGAGCGATATGGAGGAGTGACCTAGAGGAGTGACATGGAGGAGAGACAAGGAGAAGTGACATGGAGGACTGACATGGAGGAGTGACATAGAGGAGTGACGTGGAGGAGAGACATGGAAGAGTGACATGGACAAGTGACAGGGTGGATAACCAAGGAGGGTTGATATGGTGGAGTGACATCACGGAGTGACATGGGTGAGTGACTTGGAGGAGTGACATGGAGGAGTGACATGGAGTTGCTACATGGAGTAGTGACATGGCGGAGTGACATGGACGTGTGACATAGAGGAGTGACATGAAGGAGTGACATGGAATAGCGACAAGGAGTAGTGACATGGCGGAGGGACATAGATGAGTGACTTGGATGAGTGACTTGGAGGAGTGACATGGAGTAGCTACATGGAGGAGTAACATTGCAGAGTGAGTTGGTGTAGCGACATGGAGGAGTGAGTTGTTAGAGCGACATGGAGGGTAGACATGGAGGAGTGACATGGAGGAGTGACATGGAGGAGTGACATAGAGGAGTGATGTGGAGGAGAGACCTGGAAGAATTACATGGAGAAGTGACAGGGCGGATAACCAAGGAGGGTTGATATGGTTGAGTGACATCGCGGAGGGACATGGGTGAGTGACTTGGAGGAGTGACATGGAGGAGTGACATGAGGGGTGAGTTTGTGTAGCGACATGGAGGAGTGACATGAAGTAGTGACATGGAGGAATGACATTGAGGAGTGAGTTGGTGTAGTGACATGGAGGAGTGAGTTGTTATAGCGACATGGAGGAGAGAAATGGAGGAGTGACATGAAGGAGTGACATTTAGGAGGAAGTTGGTGTAGCGACATGGAAGAGTGACCTGGAGGAGTGACATGAAGGAGTGAGTTGTTAGAGCGATTTAGAGGAGAGACATGGAGGAGTGACATGTAGGAGTGACATGGAGGAGTGACATAGAGGAGTTTCATGGAGGAGAGACATGGAGGAGTGACATGGAGAAGTGACGGGGCGGATCACCAAGGATGGTTGATATGGTGGAGTGACATCACGGAGGGACATGGGTGAGTGACTTGGAGGAGTGACATGGAGGAGTGACTCGGAAGACATATAGAAGTGACATGGAGGAGCGACATGGAAGAGTAACAAGGAGGTATGACATTAAGTAGCGATATGGATGAGTGACATGGAGGAGTGAGTTGGTGGAATGACATAAAGGAGGGATATGGAGGAGTGACTGGGAGGAGCAACACAGAGGAGCGACATGGAGGAGTGACATGGAGTAGTGACATGGAGGATGGACAAAGAGGTTTGAGTTGGTGTATTGACATGGAGGAGTGACATGAGGAATGATGTAGAGGAGTGACGTGGTGGAGTGAAATGGAGGAGTGACATGGAAGAGTGAGTTGGTGTAGCGACATGGAGGACTGACATGGAATAGCGACATGGAGGAGTGACATGGAGGAGCGACAAGAAGGAGTGACATCGAGGAGTGACTTGGAGGATCAACACGGAGGAGCGATTTTGAGGAGTGACATTGAGGAGTGACATGGAGTAGTGACATGGAGGAGGGACATGGAGGAGTGACTTGGAGAAGTGACATGGAAGAGTGACATGGAGGAGTGACATGAGGAGTGAGTTTGTATAGCGACATGGAGGAGTGACAAGGACGAGTGACATAGAGGAGTGACATGGAGGTGTGACAAAGAGGAGTGACATGGAGGAGTAACTTGGAATAGCGACATGGAGGAGTGACATGGAGGAGGGACATGGAGGAGTGATATGGAGGAGTGAAATGGTGGAGTGACATGTAGGAGTGAGTTTGTGTAGCGACATGGAGGAGTGACATGGAGTAGCTACATGGAGGAGTTACATGGAGGAGTGACTTGGAGGAGCAACACGGAGGAGGGTCATGGAGGAGTGACATGGAGTAGTATATGGAGTAGATACATGTGGGAGTGACATTCAGTAGCGACATGGAGGAGTGACACGAGGAATGAGTTGGTATAGTGACATGGAGGAGTGACATGGAGTTGTGACATGGAGGAGTGACATAGAGGAGTGATGTGGAGGAGTGACATGGAAGAGCAACATGGAGGAGCAACGTGGAGGAGTGAGTTGGTGGAGCGACATGGAGGAGTCAGATGGAGTAGCGACATGGAGGAGTGACATGAAGTAGTGACATGGAGGAGTGACATTGAGGAGTGAGTTGATGTAGCGACATGGAGGAGTGACATGGAGGTGTGACATGGAGGACTGACAAGGAGGGTTGAGTTGGTGCAGCGACATGGAGGAGTGACATGGAGTAGCGACATGGAGGAGTGACATGAGTAATGGTTCATATGGTGGAGTGACATCGTGGAGGGACATAGGTGAGTGACTTGGAGGAGTGACATAAAGGGGTGACATGGAGGAATAACATGGATGAGTGACATGGAGGAGTGACATGGAGGAGTTACATGGAGTAGTGACATGGAGGACTGACATGGAGAAGTGACAGGGCGGATAACCAAGGAGGGTTGATATGGTGGAGTGACATCGCAGAGGGACATGGGTGAGTTACTTGGAGGAGTGACATGGAGGAGTGTCATGGAGGAATGACATGAGGAGTGAGTTTGTGTAGCGACATGGAGGAGTGACATGGAGTAGCTACATGGAGGAGTTAAATGGAGGAGTGACTTGGAGGAGCAACACGGAGGAGCGACATGGAGGAGTGACATGGAGTAGTGACATGGAGTAGCTACATGTAGGAGTTACATGGAGGAGTGACTTGGAGGAGCAACATGGAGGAGTGACATGGAGGAGTGACATGGAGTAGTGACATGGAGTAGCTACATGTAGGAGTTACATGGAGGAGCAACAAGGAGGGGCAACACGGAGGAGTGACATGGAGTAGTGACATGGAACACATATAGAGGTGACATGGAGGAATGACATGGATAAGTAACATGGAGGAGTGACTTTGAGTAGCGACATGGAGGAGTGACCTGGAGAAGTGACATGAGGATTGAAGTGGAGAAGCAACAAGGAGGAGCGACATGGAGGAGTGACATGGAGTAGTGAAATGGTGGAGTGACATGGAGGAGTGAGTTGTTAGAGCGACAAGGAGGACTGACATAGAGGAATGACGTGGAGGAGAGACATGGAAGAGTGACATGGAGAAGTGACAGGGCAGATAGATATGGTGGAGTGACATGGCGGAGGGACATGGATGAGTAACATGGAGGAGTGACACGGAGTAGACACATGGAGGAGCGACGTGGAGGAGTCACATGGAGTAGCGACATGGAGGAGTGACATGAAGTAATGACATGGAGGAGTGACAAGGAGGAATGACATTAAGTAGCGATATGGAGGAGTGATATGGAGGAGTGACAATGTGGAGCTACACGGATGAGAGAAATGATATTGAAGACTTGGAGAAGTGACATGGAGGAGCGACATGGAAGAGTGACAAGGAGGAATGACATGGAGTAGCGATATGTAGGAGTGACAAGGAGGAATGACATTAAGTAGCGATATGGAGGAGTGATATGGAGGAGTGACAATGTGGAGCTACACGGATGAGAGACATGATATTGAAGACTTGGAGAAGTGACATGGAGGAGCGACATGGAAGAGTGACAAGGAGGAATGACATGGAGTAGCGATATGTAGGAGTGACATGGAATAACGACATGGAGGAGTGACATGGAGGTGTGACATGGAGGAGTGACATAGAGGAGTGACGTGGAGGAGTGACATGGAGGAGGGACATGGAGGAGTGAGATGGAAGACATATAGAAGTGACATGGAAGAGCAACATGGAGGAGCGACATGGAGGAGTGAGTTGGTGTAGTGACATGGATGAGTGAAATGGTGGAGTGACATGGAGGAGTAACATGGAGGAAGGAGTTAATGGAGCGACATGGAGGAGTCACATGGAATAGCGACATGGAGGAGTTACATGGAGGAGTTACATGGAGGAGTGACAAGAAGGATTGAGTTGGTGTGGTGAAATGACGGAGGGACATAGATGAGTTACATGGAGGAGCGACGTGGAGGAGTGAGTTGGTGGAGTTACATGGAGGAGTCACATGGAGTAGCGACATGGAGGAGTGACATGAAGTAGTGACATGGAGGAGTGACATTGAGCAGTGAGTTGGTGTAGTGACATGGAGGAGTGACTTTGAGTAGCGACATGGAGGAGTGACCTGGAAGAGTGACATGGAGGAGTGAAATGGTGGAGTGACATGGATGAGTAACTTGGAGGAGTGACATAAAGGACTGACATGGAGGAGTGACATGGAGGAGTAACATGGAGGAAGGAGTTGGTGGAGCGACATGGAGGAGTCACATAGAATAGCGACATGGAGGAGTGACATGGAGGAGTGACATGGAGGATTGATGTGGAGGAGCAACACGGAGTAGCGACATGGAGGAGTGACATGGAGGAGTGACTTTAAGTAGCGACATGGAGGAGTGACCTGGAGGAGTGACATGGAGGAGTGAAATGGTGGAGTGACATGGAGGAGTGAGTTGTTAGAGCGACATGGAGGAGAGACATGGAGAAGTGACATGGAGGAGTGACATGGAGGAGTGTCATGAGGAGTGAGTTTGTGTAGTGACATGGAGGAGTGACTTGGAGTAGCTACATGGAGGAGTTACATGGAGGAGTGACTTGGAGGAGCAACACGGAGGAACGACATGGAGGAGTGACATGGAGAAATGACAGGGCGGATCACCAAGGAAGATTGATATGGTGGAGTGACATCACGGAGGGACATGGGTGAGTGACTTGGAGGAGTGACATGGAGGAGCAACATGGAGGAGTGACATGGAGGAGTGACATGGAGAAGTGACAGGGCGGATAACCAAGGAGGGTTGATATGGTGGAGTGACATCGCGGAGGGACTTGGGTGAGTGACTTGGAGGAGTGACATCGAGGAGTGACATGGAGGAGTGACATGAGGAGTGAGTTTGTGTAGCGACATGTAGGAGTGACATGGAGTAGCTACATGGAGGAGTTACATGGAGGAGTGACTTGGAGGAGCAACACGGAGGAGCGACATGGAGGAGTGACATGGAGTAGTGACATGGAGTAGCTACATTTAGGAGTTACATGGAGCTGTGACTTGGAGGAGCAACGTGGAGGAGTGACATAGAGGATTGATGTGGAGGAGCAACACGGAGTAGCGACATGGAGGAGTGACATGGAGTAGCTACATGGAGGAGTTACATGGAGGAGTGGCATGGAGGAGTGACCTAGAGGAGTGACATGGAGGCGTGACATGGAGGGGTGATATGGAGGAGTGACATAGAGTAGCGACATGGAGGAGATTAATGGAGGAGTGACATGGGGGAGTGTCGTGGAGGAGAGACATGGAAGAGTGACATGGAGATGTGACAGGGCGGATAACCAAGGAGGGTTGATTTGGTGGAGTGACATCGCGGAGGGACATGGGTGAGTGACTTGGAGGAGTGACATGGAGTAGCTACATGGAGGAGTTACATGGAAGACTGACTTGGAGGAGCAACACGGAGTAGCTACATGTAGGAGTTACATGGAGGAGTGACTTGGAGGAACAACACGGAGTAGCTACATGTAGGAGTTACATGGAGGAGTGACTTGGAGGAGCAACATGGAGGAGTGACAAGAAGGATTGAGTTGGTGTAGTGACATGGCGGAGGGACATGGATGAGTTACATGGAGGAGTGACATGGAAGAGCAACATGGAGTAGCGACGTGGAGGAGTGAGTTGGTGGAGCGACATGGAGGAGTCACATGGAGTAGCGACATGGAGGAGTGACATGAAGTAGTGACATGGAGGAGTGACATTGAGGAGTAAGTTGATGTAGTGACATGGAGGAGTGACCTGGAGGAGTGACATGGAGGAGTGAAATGGTGGAATGACATGGAGGAGTGAGTTGTTATAGCGACATGGAGGAGAGACATGGAGGAGTGACATGGAGGAGTGACATGGAGGAATGACATGGAGGAGTGACAAAGAGGAGTGACGTGGAGGAGAGACATGGAAGAGTGACATGGAGAAGTGACAGGGCGGATCACAAAGTAAGATTGATATGGTGGAGTGACATAGAGGAGCAACATGGACGAGAGACATGGAGGAGTGACAAGGAGGATTGAGTTGATGTAGCGACATGGAGGAGTGACATAGAGTAGCGACATGGTGGAGTAACATCGAGGAGTGACATGGAGGAGTGACATAGAGAATTGATGTGGAGGAGCAATACGGAGGAGTGACTTGGAGGAGTGACTTGAGGAGTGAGTTTGTGTAGCGACATGGAGGAGTGACATGTAAGACATATAGAGGTGACATGGAGGAGTGAATTGGAGGAGTGACATAAACGAGTTACATGGAGGAATGACATGGATGAGTGACATGGAGGAGTTACAAGGAGGAGTGAAATGGTGGAGTGACATGGAGGAGTAACTTGGAGGAGTGACATAAAGGAGTGAACTGGAGGAGTGACATGGAGGAGTGAAATGGAGGAGTAACTTGGAGGAGTGACATAAAGGATTGATATGGAGGAGTGACATGGAGGAGTAACATGGAGGAAGGAGTTGGTGGAGCGACATGGAGGAGTCACATGGAATAGCGACATGGAGGAGTGACATGGAGGAGTGACATGAAGGAGTGACATAGAGGATTGATGTGGAGTAGTGACATGGAGGATGGACATGGAGGAGTGACTTGGAGAAGTGAAAGGTTTGATCAGGAAGGAGGGTTGATATGGTGGAGTGACATCGTGGAGGGACATGGGTGAGTGACTTGGAGGAGTGACAAGGAGGCGCAACATGGAGGAGCGACATGAAGGAGTGACATGGAGTAGTGACATGGAGGAGGGACATGGAGGAGTGACTTGGAGATGTGACAGGGTTGATCAGGAAGGAGGGTTGATATAGTGGAGTGACATCGTGGAGGAACATGGGTGAGTGACTTTGAGGAGTGAGTTGGTGTCGCGACATGGAAGACATATAGAAGTGACATGGAGGAGTGACATGGAGAAGTGACAAGGCAGATTAGTACGGAGGATTGATATAGTGGAGTGACATGGCGGAGTGACATGGATGAGTTACTTGGAGGAGTGACATGGAGGAGTGACATGGAGGAGTGACATGGAGGAGGAACATAGAGGAGTGACATGGAAGAAATATAGAAGTGACATGGAAGAGCAACATGTAGGAGCGACATGGAGGAGTGAGTTGGTGGAGCGACATGGAGGAGTCACATGGAGTAGCGACATGGAGGAGTGACATGAAGTAGTGACATGGAGGAGTGACATTGAGGAGTGAGTTGGTGTAGTGACATGGAGGAGTGACTTTGAGTAGCGACATGGAGGAGTGACCTGGAGGAGTGACATGGAGGAGTGAAATGGTGGAGTGACATGGAGGAGTAACTTGGAGGAAGGAGTTTGTGGAGCGACATGGAGGAGTCACATGGAATAGTGACATGGAGGAGTGACATGGAGGAGTGACATGGAGGAGTGACAAAGAGGATTGATGTGGAGTAGTGACATGGAGGATGGACATGGAGGAGTGACTTGGAGAACTGACAGGGTTGATCAGAAGGACGGTTGATATGGTGGAGTGACATCATGGAGGGAAATGGGTGAGTGACTTGGAGGAGTGACAAGGAGGATGGACATGGAGGAGTGACATGGAAGACATATAGAGGTGACATGGAGGAGTCACTTGGAGGAGTGACATAAAGGAATTAAATGGAGGATTGAGTTGGTGTATTGACATGGAGGAGTGACATGGAGGAGTGACGAGGAAAACATGTAGAAGTGAGTCGCAGGAGTGATAGAGATAGATAGTAGTGACAATGTGGAGCTACACAGATGAGAGACATGATATTGAAGACTTGGAGAAGTGACATGGATGAGCGACATGGAAGAGTCACAAGAAGGAATGACATTAAGTAGCGATATGGAGGAGTGAGCTGGTGTAGCGACATGGAGGAGTGAGTTGGTGGAATGACATAAAGGAGGGATATGGAGGAGTGATTGGGAGGAGCAACACAGAGGAGCGACATGGAGGAGTGACATGGAGTAGTGACATGGAGGATGGACAAAGAGGTTTGTGTTGGTGTATTGACATGGAGGAGTGACATGAGGAATGATGTAGAGGAGTGACGTGGTGAAGTGAAATGGAGGAGTGACATGGAAGAGCGACATGGAGGAGTGACATGGAGGAGCTACGTGGAGGAGTAACATGGAGGAGCGACATGGAGGAGTGACATGGAGGAGTGACATGGGGTAGTGACATGGAGGAGGGACATGGAGGATTGACTTGGAGAAGTGACATGGAGGAGTGACATGGAGGAGTGACATGAGGAGTGAGTTTGTATAGCGACATGGAGGAGTGACATGGACGAGTGACATAGAGGAGTGAAATGGAGGAGTGACATAGAGGAGTGATATGGATGAGTGTCATGGAGGAGTGACATGGAGGAGCAAAATGGAGAAGCAACATGGAGGAGTGACATGGAGGAGTGACATGGAGGAGTGACATAGAGGTTTGATGTGGCGTAGTGACATGGAGGATGGACATGGACGAGTGACTTGGAGAAATGACAGGGTTGATCAGGAAGGAGGGTTGATATGGTGGAGTGACATCATTGAGGGACATGGGTGAGTGACTTGGAGGAGTGACAAGGAGGAGCAACATGGAGGAGCGACATGGAGGAGTGACATGGAGTAGTGACATGGAGGATGGACCTGGAGGAGTGACATGGAAGACATATAGAGGTGACATGGAGGAGTGAATTGGAAGACTGACATAAAGGAGTGACATGGAGGAATAACATGGAGTAGTGACAAGAAGTATTGACATGGAGGAGTGACATTGAGGAGTGAGCTGTTGTAGCGACATGGAGGAGTGAGTTGGTGGAATGACATACAGGAGGGATATGGAGGAGTGATTGGGAGGAGCAACACAGAGGAGCGACATGGAGGAGTGACATGGAGTAGTGACATGGAGGATGGACCAATAGGTTTGTGTTGGTGTATTGACATGGAGGAGTGACATGAGGAATGATGTAGAGGAGTGACGTGGTGAAGTGAAATGGAGGAGTGACATGGAAGAGTGAGTTGGTGTAGCGACATGGAGGACTGACATGGAATAGCGACATGGAGGAGTGACATGGAGGAGCTACATGGAGGAGTTACATGGAGGAGCGACATGGAGGAGTGACATGGAGGAGTGACATGGAGTAGATACATGGAGGAGGGACATTGAGGATTGACTTGGTGAAGTGACATGTAGGAGTGACATGGAGGAGTGACATGAGGAGTGAGTTTGTATAGCGACATGGAGGAGTGACATGGACGAGTGACATGTAGGAGTGACATGGAGGAGTGACATGAGGAGTGAGTTTGTATAGCGACATGGAGGAGTGACATGGACGAGTGACATAGAGGAGTGACATGGAGGAGTGACATAGAGGAGTGACATGGATGAGTGTCATGGAGGAGTGATATGGAGGAGCAACATGGAGGAGCAACATGGAGGAGTAACTTGGAATAGCGACATGGAGGAGTGACATGGAGGAGTGACATGGAGGAGTGACATAGAGGTTTGATGTGGAGTAGTGACATGGAGGATGGACATGGAGGAGTGACTTGGAGAAGTGACAGGGTTGATCAGGAAGGAGGGTTGATATGGTGGAGTGACATCATTGAGGGACATGGGTGAGTGACTTGGAAGACATATAGAGGTGACATGGAGGAGTGAATTGGAAGACTGACATAAAGGAGTGACATGGAGGAATGACATGGAGGAGTGACAAGAAGTATTGACATGGAGGAGTGACATTGAGGAGTGAGTTGGAGGAGTGACATAAAGGAGTGACATGGAGGAATGACATGGAGGAGTGACATGGAGGAGTGACATAGAGTAGCGACATGGAGGAGATACATGGAGGAGTGACATGGAGGAATAACATGGAGGAGTGACATGGAGGAGGGACATGGAGTAGCGACATGGAGGAGTGACCTGGAAGAGTGACATGGAGGAGTGAGTTGGTATAGCGACATGGAGGAGTGACATGGAGTAGTGACATGGAGTAGCTACATGTAGGATTTACATGGAGAAGTGACTTGGAGGAGCAACACGGAGGAGTGACATGGAGGATGGACAAAGAGGTTTGAGTTGGTGTATTGACATGGAGGAGTGACATGGAGAAGCGAAATGGAGGGGTAACATGGAAGAGTGAGTTGGTGTAGCGACATGGAGGAGTGACATGGAATAACGACATGGAGGAGTGACATGGAGGTGTGACATGGAGGAGTGACGTTGAGTAGCGACATGGAGGAGTGTACTGGAGGAGTGATATGGAGGAGTGACATGAGGAGTGAGTTTGTGTAGCGACATGGAGGAGTGACATGGAGTAGCTACATGGAGGAGTTACATGGAGGAGTGACTTGGAGGAGCAACACGGAGGAGCGACAAGGAGTAGTGACATGGAGTAGTGACAGGGTTGATCAGGAAGTAGCGTTGATATGGTGGAGTGACATCGTGGAGGGACATGGGTGAGTGACTTGGAGGAGTGAAATGGAGGAGCAACACAGAGGAGCAACATGGAGGAGTGACATGGAGTAGTGACATGGAGGATGGACATGGAGGAGTGACATGGAACACATATAGAGGTGACATGGAGGAGTGAATTGGAGGAGTGACATAAACGAGTGACATGGAGGAATGACATGGATGAGTGACATGGAGGAGTGACAATGAGGATTGAGTTTGTGTTGTGACATGGAGGAGTGACATGGAGGTGTGACATGGAGTAGTGACATGGAGGATGGACATGGAGGAGTGACATGTTTGACATATAGAGGTGAAATGGAGGAGTGAATTTGAGGAGTGACATAAAGAAGTGACCTGGAGGAGTGACATGGAGGAGTGAAATGGTGGAGTGACATGGAGGAGTAACTTGGAGGAGTGACATAAAGGACTGACATGGAGGAGTGACATGGAGGAGTAACATGGAGGAAGGAGTTGGTGGAGCGACATGGAGGAGTCACTTGGAGGAGTGAAATGGAGGAGTGACATGGAGGAGTGACATGAAGGAGTGACATAGAGGATTGATGTGGAGTAGTGACATGGAGGATGGACATAGAGGATTGATGTGGAGGAGCAACACGGAGGAGCGACATGCAGGAGTGACATGGAGTAGTGACATGGAGGATGGACATGGAGGAATGACATGGATGAGTGACATGGAAGACATATAGAGGTGACATGGAGGAGTGAATTGGAGTAGTGACATAATGGAGTCAGTTGGTGTAGTGACATGGAGGAGTGACTTGGAGGAGAAAAACGGAGGAGCGACATGGAGGAGTGACATAAGGAATGAGTTGTTGTAGCGACATGGAGGAGTGACATGGAGGAGTGATATGGAGTAATGACATGGAGGAGGGACATGGAGGAGTGACTTGGAGAAGTGACAGGGTTGATGAGGAAGGAGGGTTTATATGGTGGAGTGACATGCAGGAGTGACATGAGGAGTGAGTTTGTGTAGCGACATTGAGGAGTGACATGGAGTAGCTACATGGAGGAGTGACATGGAGGAGTGACATGGAGATGTGACATAGAGGATTGGTGTGGAGGAGCAACACGGAGGAGCGACATGGAGGAGTGACTTGGAGATGTGACAGGGTTGATCAGGAAGGAGGGTTGATATGGTGGAGTGACAAGGCGGAGGGACATGGATGAGTGACTTAGATGAGTGACTTGGAGGAGTGAAATGGAGGAGTGACATGGAGGAGTGACATGAGGAGTTAGTTTGTGTAGCGACATGGAGGAGTTACATGTAGGAGTGACATGGAGTAGTGACATGGAGTAGCTACATGTAGGAGTTACATGGAGGAGTGATTTGGAGGAGCAACATGGAGGAGTGACATGGAATAACGACATGGAGGAGTGACATGGAGGTGTGACATGGAGGAGTTATAAGGAGGGTTGAGTTGGTGTAGCAACATGGAGGAGTGACATGAGGAATGAGTTGGTGTAGCGACATGGAGGAGTGACATGGAGGTGTGACATGGAGGAGTGACATAGAGGAGTGATGTGGAGGAGTGACATAGAGGAGTGACATGGAGGAGTAACAAGGAGGGTTGAGTTGGTTTAGCGACATGGAGGAGTGACATAGAGGAGTGATGTGGAGGAGTGACATGGAGGAGGAACATGGAGGAGTGACATGGAAGACATATAGAATTGATATGGATGAGTGAATTGGAGGAGTGACATAAACGAGTGACATGGAGGAGTGACATGGAGTAGAGACATGGAAGAGTGACATGGAGAAGTGACAGGGCGGATAACCAAGGAGGGTTGATATGGTGGAGTGACATCGCGGAGCGACATGGGTGAGTGACTTGGAGGAGTGACATGGAGGAGCGACATGGAGGAGTGACATGAGGAGTGAGTTTGTGTAGCGACATGGAGGAATGACATGGAGTAGCCACATGGAGTAGTGACATGGAGGATGGACAAAGAGGTTTGTGTTGGTGTATTGACATGTAGGAGTGACATGAGGAGTGACGTAGAGGAGTGACATGGTGGAGTGAAATGGAGGAGTGACATGGAAGAGTGAGTTGGTGTAGCAACATGGAGGAGTGACATGGAAGACATATAGAGGTGACATGGAGGAGTGAATTGGAGGAGTTACATAAAGGAGTGACATGGAGGAATGACATGGAGGAGCAACACGGATTTGCGACGTAGAGGAGTGACGTGGTGGAGCAACACGGAGGAGCGACATGGAGGAGTGATATGAGGAATGAGTTGTTGTAGCGACATGGAGGAGTGACGTGGAGGAGTGACATGGAGTAATGACATGGAGGAGGGACATAGAGGAGTGACTTGGAGAAGTGACAGGGTTGATCAGGAGGGAGGGTTTATATGGTGGAGTGACATGCAGGAGTGACATGAGGAGTGAGTTTGTGTAGCGACATGGAGGAGTGACATGGAGTAGTTACATCGAGGAGTTACATGGAGGAGTGACCTAGAGGAGTAACATAGAGGAGTAACCTAGAGGAGTGACATGGAGGAGTGACAGGAAGTAGTGACATGGAGGACTGACATGGAATAGCGACATGGAGGAGTGACATGGAGGAGTGACATGAGGAATGATTTGGTGTAGCGACATGGAGGAGTGACATGGAGGTGTGACATGGAGGAGTGACATAGAGTAGTGATGTGGCGGAGGGACATACATGAGTTACATGGAGGAGTGACATGGAAGAGCAACATGGAGGAGCGACGTGGAGGAGTGACATGAAGTAGTGACATGGAGGAGTGACATGGAGGAGTGACATGGAGGAGTGAAATGGTGGAGTGACATGGAGGAGTTACTTGGAGGACTGACATAAAGGACTGACATGGAGGAGTGACATGGAGGAGTAACATGGAGGAAGGATTTGGTGGAGCGACATGGAGGAGTGACATAGAGTATTGATGTGGAGTAGTGACATGGAGGATGGACATGGAGGAGTGACTTGGAGAAGTGACATGGAGGAATGACATGGATGAGTGACATGGAGGAGTGACATGGAAGATCGACATGGAGGAGTGACATGCTGGAGCAACATGGAGGATAAAAATGTAGGATCGATGTGGAGGAGTAACAGCTAGGAGCGACATAGAGGATCGAAATGGATTTGCGACATCAAGCAGTTACATGGAAGAGCGACATTCTGGATTGACATGGAGGATCGACATGGCGGAGTTACATGCAGGACTGACATGGAAGAAAGGAAGGAGTGACATGGAGTGGCGACATGGAGGTGTGAAATAGAGGATCGACATGGAGGAGTGACATTCTGGAGTGACTTTCTGGAGGGACATTCTGGAGTGACATGGAGGTATCGACATGGATGAGTGACAAGGAGGAGTGATATAGAGGATCAACATAGAGGATTGACATGGAGTAGGGACATGGAGGAGCGGCAATCTGGTGTAACATGGAGGAGATACATGGTGACATGGAACACATGTTGGAGTGACATTGAGGAGTGAAATAGAGGATCAACATGAAGGAGTGACATGGAGGAGTAACATTCTGGAATTAATTTCTGGAGAGACATGGAGGAGCGACATTGAGGAGCGACATTGAGGAGCTACATGGAGGAGCGACATGGAGGAGCTACATGGAGGAGCGACATGGAGGTCTCACAACGAGGAGCGACATTCTGGATGAATCTGTTGACCAACAAAATTTTCAATTTGCAGGTGCTTAGCAGGAAATTCACCATAATTCATTGACCATTAGCAAATCATCAGAAATCTTGGTAGATATCTTCAGTACATGTTTGGGAAGAGGCGTACCAAAGCATTTTCCGTTTGACACATAAGGGGCGCCACAAATATCAGAAACTTGTATCGCAAGATCCGGTGGACAGAATTTTATCAAATTTGGTGCACATACTCTGGGGGCAAGTATTAACCAAGATCTATAGTGTCATATTGATCGGTGCATGTGGGCGTGGCCTATTTAGCATTTTATGCAAAATTATGCCTTTGCTCAATTTGCTGTGAGCTGGAATGAGCTAGAGACATGAGACTTTGTACCATAACTGTACATGATGCCATAATGCTTCACATAAAAGATGAAAACAATTGACCACATGGTGGCGCTATAACAATTTTCAAAGCCAGCCCCCTCACACCATAAGTCCTATTAATTTGAAATTTGACAGACACGTGCTGCTGAATGTGATCTAAAAAAAGTCTCTTGGACCACGAAAGCCCACCGACTAAATTTTCCGCCATGTTGGATTTTTTGAAAAACACATTTTTGATATCTCCTCCTAAACCGTAGGTCTGATTGCTGGCATATTTTCTGCGAATCATTATTGGACCAGGATCATCAGAGGTTGCATAAAGCTTGTGTGGTATCTTCTCTGCGACAGTGCTGTTGAAGTGATGAGAAAGGATGCTCCGTGGACACTGTTCTTGCTGGTATAATAGAGTTTATTACAAACAAGCAACAAATGTCATAACGGACGTCTAGACCGTCCGGAGGTCTCAAGTCAGATCTGAAAGTCCCTCTCGTCGGGGCTCTCGCATCTTCTTATATAGGGTTCATGTCATGTAACATCTGAGCTGAGCGTACAAGATATTTATGGCTCCATTATCCTATATGTTTATCTTTCAGCCCCTGGTCTTAACATATGACCATTGTCTTAACATGACCATTGTACGTCACCACGTATGCTTCTCACACATATGTTTATAATAAGGGGCCACGCTGTCTGGTGCCAGACATATGTTTACAATAAGGGCCTCTCTTGTATTGTGCCGGACTTAAAAATATACCACACTTGTTGATATGTTATTGTGTTGTGAAGATATTGACCAATTCATTTTTAAGGGGCAGGCTCAGCACGTCAATAGACCTAACTTCACAAGCCTTTGGCCCATCATCTCCAAACTTGCAGCATATGTTCATAAGAGTAGCGGAAACATCTGCTGAAAATTTCATTCAAATCGGCCACTAGAGGGGCGCTTTGAGCGATATGCCGCTTGCGCTTTAATTCATTTTAAATTGATATAACTATGTGGATGTGGAAATATGTTTTATATATTTCATGTTTATTCTTTTACAATGTAATTGTAACTTGTGTTGAAATGTACCACTATACGATCACAATGTAAAACTCTAGTTTTCATCACTAAGCCAAAGAATGCATTTCTCCTCAAGAAACACTGAAAAGTGGATTCATTTGAAAAATGTGAAATTTCTTCACAGAAAAACATTTCTTGCATTGGAAACACACAAAAAAAGGATAAATATGAAAGGGAACACAGTTTTCCAAAATATAATATGATAGTTTTGGACTCCAGGCATCAAACTGTCAGTCTGAGCTGAATTCCATGTAAAACGCTAGTTTTCATCTCTAAACTCGCTTAATATGTCTTTCTCACCCAAAACCACTCAGGAATGCATTTCTCCTCCAGAAACACTGAAACGTGCATTTATATGAAGAATATGTGATTTATTTACAGAAACACATCTGTTATACTGGAAACATACAAAAAAGAGACAGAATATGAAAAGAAACATTGTTTTCTCAAGCTTTACATATTCTTTCCAGACTTTTTTTGTCCGACATTTTTCAGACTTTTTTTCGGGCTTTTTTTCCAGGCTTTTTTTGTTCGATAATTTTCAGATATTTTTTTTCAGACAGTTATTTCAGACTTCTTTTGTCCGACATTTTTCAGATATTTTTTTCAGACTTTTTTTTCAGACATTTTCAGATATTTTTTTTTCGGACAGTTTTTTCAGACTTTTTTTGTCCAACAATTTTCAGATATTATTTTCAGATATTTTTTTTCAGACTTCTTTTGTCCGACATTTTTCAGATATTTTTTCCAGACCTTTTTTTCAGACATTTTCAGATATTTTTTTCAGACTTTTTTTCGGGCTTTTTTTCCAGACTTTTTTTCAGATATTTTTTTTCGGACAGTTTTTTCAGTCTTCTTTTGTCCGACATTTTTCAGACTTTTTTTCAGATATTTTTTTTCGGACAGTTTTTTCAGTCTTCTTTTGTCCAATATTTTCAGATATTTTTTTTCAGACATTTTCAGATATTTTTTTTCGGACAGTTTTTTCAGACTTCTTTTGTCCGACATTTTTCAGATATTCTTTCCAGACTTTTTTTGTCCGACATTTTCAGATATTTTTTTTCAGACTTTTTTTTCAGACAATTTTTTCAGACTTCTTTTGTCCAACAATTTTCAGATATCTTTTCGGATATTTTTTTTCGGACAGTTTTTTCAGACTTTTTTTGTCCAACATTTTTCAGATATTTTTTTTCGGACAGTTTTTTCAGACTTTTTTTGTCCGACATTTTTCAGATATTTTTTTTCAGACTTTTTTTCAGATATTTTTTTTCGGACAGTTTTTTCAGACTTCTTTTGTCCGACATTTTTCAGATATTTTTTTTCAGACATTTTCAGATATTTTTTTTTGGACATTTTTTCAGACTTCTTTTGTCTGACATTTTTCAGATATTTTTTTTCAGACATTTTCAGATATTTTTTTTCGGACATTTTTTCAGACTTCTTTTGTCCGACAATTTTCAGATATTTTTTTTCAGACTTTTTTTCAGATATTTTTTTTCGGACATTTTTTCAGACTTCTTTTGTCCGACATTTTTCAGGTCTTTTTTTTCTGACATTTTTTTCAGACATTTTCAGATATTTTTTTCGGACAGTTTTTTCAGACTTCTATTGTCCGACATTTTTCAGATATTTTTTTTTCAGCGCCTGCCAGTGTCCAACGAAGAAGCAGCAGCGCCCTCTGCTGCTTGTAAAGAGAAGTGAAAAAGCTTACAACACCTGGTATTCCTAGGCGGTCTCCCATCCAAGTACAGACCAGGCCCGACCCTGCTTGGCTTCCGAGATCAGACAAGATCAGGCGTGTTCAGGGTGGTATGGCCGTAAGCAACATTTGCGTCAACAAAAAGGCCATTTAAAGATGCTGTAACACAAAGTTTTCGTATTCTGTCTATGAAGGAAGCATGTTATTTTTTTTATTTTCTGCATTGATGCTCTTTTGTTCTTAGTTTTGCGCTCATAAATTGGGATTGGATGTTTTGTTATAGTAAAATGTTTCTCTTAGACGCTATTTAAAAATGGAGAGAAATATGACAATAGAAAATATATCAGCAGAGGATGGAAGAAACAGGAAATAAGTGAAGGTGGGAAGTTGGGTTGGTAGGTGTGTCCAGGAATGGGCAATGAGAAGAGGGGAGAGGGGAATAGCTTAGTGTAGCAAAGCAAATTGCATTATTTGAACCACCTTCAATTACTGTAAGACAATCAGACTTAAGGTGCCCCTTTTATAATTATGCAAGGCGAGCTCAGGCTGAGCATCCCAATCTTACGTCAGTTTACTCGAGGGATCCAAATATGATCCTATGTTATATGCTTCTGTTTTTGTATTTTATTTTTTAAATTTACTTTATTATATTACCTTAATTGTTTTTGCCTTTTGTATGTTTTCTTTTTTTTTCAGCCCCTTCCCATTGTTTTGGTGTCACTATTATTATTTCCTTCCTTTTTTTCAAGAATCATAAAAGTATAGAATGCATTGAAGATCAAATATGTCTAAGTTATTAATATCAAGCTTCAACTGTAACGGTTTAGCTGATAGGAATAAAAGGGGACACTTTATTATTTGGCTTACGGATAAAAACTATGATATATTTTGTTTACAAGAGACTCACTCTACCCAACTGTATGAGATTAAATGGAAAACAGAGTGGGGGGATAACATATACTTTTCACACAGATGCTCAAATTCTAAAGTTGTAATGATAATGTATAAAAAGGAAGTAGATATTGTGGTCAAAGATACAATAATACATCAAGCAGGTAGATATATTATGCAAGATATATTGGTGGATAGCCTAGAATTTGTATTAGTAAATCTGTACGCACCTAATTCTGATGATCCACTCTTCTTTCAAGATATATTCAACATGTTGGAAGAAAAAAAAAAAACTACATGATAAAAATTTGATAATGACAGGAGACTACAACACTGTGTTGGATGTAGATCTGGATCGAAAAGGCATACAAACTAAGAATTATCATTCTAGAGCATATTATGCTATTTCTGGCCTCATGATCTCACTCGATTTAATTGACATATGGAGAGTGCAAAATCCAAAGCAAACAAGATATACATGGAGACTAAGAAATCAGACTAGCAGAATAGATTATTTCTTAACATCATTTTCTTTGACTCCAAAAATTAATAAAGTCGAGATTAAAGAGAGATTTAGGTCAGATCATCATCTTATAACCTTGAGCATTTGTACCACAACGTTAAATAGGGGTCCATGATACTGGAAATTAAATCAGAAGCTATTGAAGGATAAAGAGTTTATAGATACAACAAACAAATTCATAAAAGATTTCTTTGTAGTGAATAATGATACAGCGGATCCTTTGATTATATGGGATGCTTTTAAATGCACCTTAAGGGGACACTGCCTTCAATACAGCTCAAGGAAAATTAAAAATCGTTTGGAGACGGAAAAAATATTGATAGCTGAGATAGAAGATTTAACAGAACGGGTAGACAATAATACAAATGTGTCACAAGCTCTTCTGGACAATGTTGAGCACAAGGAAAGAGAGTTAGAAAGACTATGTGCAGAGAAAGCCAATGTATCATATTTTTTAAATCTGCAGTATAAAAACACTGTAAAGAAAAATGTTTTGAAGCTTGTAGTAGGAAATAAAATCATTGAAAAACCAATGGAAATTTTGCTGGAACAACATAATTATTTTTTCAAAATTGTACTCTTTTCAGAGCCCACCAGAGGATTTATTGCCTCAAAATACTAGCCCCCAATTCTCAAGACGATAATACCGTAAAGTTAACAGAGAAAGAAAAAATCTTGTGAGGGACTTATTACGCTGGAGGAATTACATCAAGCTATTAACTTCTTTGAAAAAGGTAAAAAGTCCAGGAGCCGATGGCATACCTGTAGACTTTTATCAAACCTTCTATGAGTCTGTTAAAACACCTTTGCTGAACACCTTCAACTGGTCACATAGCAAAAAACAACTTACAGAAACTCGACAGGAAGGTTTAATCTCACCATTATTGAAACAAGATTCAGGTGGAAGGTATAAAGATCCCACTACTCTAAAGAATTGGAGGCCAATCACACTACAATGTAACAATGCTAAAATATTAGCCAAATGTCTTGCAAACAGATTAAAACTAGTACTGCCCAATATTATTCATCCAGATCAGTGTGGCTTCTTACAGGGTCGATCTATCAGTGGCAGTATTAGACAAATAATTGAAATAATTGAATATTATGACTTTATTTTATTTTTTTTGCTGACTTTGATAAAGCTTTCGATAAAGTACATTTGGATTTTATTTATAAATGTTTAGAATATTTTAACTTTGGAGACTCTTTAATTAGTTGGATAAAAGTAATGTATAGTAATCCAAAGTGTAAAATAATAAACAATGTTTTTTTTCTGAAACAATTAAGCAATATAGAGGATTGAAAGAAGGATGTCCACTGTCTGCATATCTATTTATTATAGCTATAGAAATCTTAGCACAAAAAGTAAGAATGAATAACAACATAGAAGGTTTGAGAATAAATAGTTTGGAATCAAAAATATCAATGTATGCGGACGATGTAAACTTTCAAAATCAACCAAATGTTGCATCCTTTACTGCATTAGTTAAAGAGTTAAGAATAACTTCTCAGTAATTTCCGGACTAAAACCTAACTACGATAAATGTACTGTGCTGCGAATTGGATCTCTGAAAGGTACAAAATTTTAATATCTATAGTAATCTGCCCACTAAAATGGTCAGATGGCCCAAATACATGTCCTTGGTATACATATCCCTAAAGACATGGACCTTATCACGATGGAAAACTTTGATAGAAAGCTACATACAGTCGACAGAAAATTAAAAGTTTGGGGAATGACTAACTTAACTTTATATGGAAAAAATAACAGTGATAAATTCCTTAGTGATTCCTCAGTTTATCTATATCCTCATGTCATTACCTACCCCAGGAGAGGAGCTGTTTAAAAAATATGAGCAAAATGTGTTCAATTTCATATGGGGTTGGAAGCCTGACAAAAATAAAAGAGCTTATCTGTATAATGATTACAAACACTGTGGACTTAAATTGTTAAACCTTAAGGCACTCAACTTTGCACTAAAAGCATCCCTTATACCAAAATGTATCTTAAGTCCGCAGTGGTTTTCAGCAAAATTATTGAGGTCTGCTCATCCTCTGTTCCACAAAGAACTCTATCCTTACCTCCAGTTAACTGCTTTTCAGTTCACTATATTAAAGAGAAAGTCATTTCCATACTTATCCGGCTTTTTGGAAGAGGCCATAGTCAGTTGGTTTCAATACCAATATCATCAACCAGAGTGAAGTTATGAAATCCAGAGCCAAGTGTTGTGGTATAATAGAAATATTTTGATTAATGATCACCCTATCTTTATTGAATCAATGTTTGAAAAAGGAATATTATTTATAAATGACCTCTTGAATAGTGGGGGCGAAATCAAGATTTATGATGAATTTAAAATAGTATACGGTAATGTTTGTGACCTTTTTACATTTAATCAACTCTGTGCAACTATACCTCAGATCTGGAAAAGGAAGCTATTATTATGTACAAAACAAATGGCGTGTTACCCCTACATTAAGGACACAACATGGATGTATAAGACAAAAATAACCAAGAAAATATATCAGTTATACATGCAACTTAAACACATTTCTGCTGCACCAGTAGCTATCCAGTCAAAATGGGAGTATTTGTTAGACAAATGTATCCCATGGAGGAAAGTATATGCATGTATTTACACAACTTCTTTTGATGTCTCCATTAGAATTTTACAACTAAAACTAATCTACAAATTCTTGCCTACTAAGAGAATGCTAAAAAAAAAAAAAATGGGGCATCCAACAATGTGACATATGTAGATTGTGTGAGGAGGAAGAGGAATCAGACATTCATTTATTTTGGTATTGTAAGGAAGTTGCATTATTTTAGATTAAAGTTGAAAAGTGGATTTCAGTCTACAAATCAAATTTCTATAGTTGTCCTTTATCTAAATAAACATATAATATATATGTTTATATATATGTTTATTTATGTATAATATATATATATATATATATACATATATAACATAAACATTATTGTTTGGTGATTTAAGGGATGATGAAAAAAAAAAAAGGAAAAGACCTGAACAACATCATCATTACGATGGGGAACGCATTTATATTTAACGCAATAGAAAGACAGCAGTTAAACACTGAACATTTCAAAATGTTTTTGAAACATCAGTGGGTTCTTGAGAGGGATGTTAATAGAAATAAAGAACATAATATAATTTTTGAGCATAGGGTGGGCTACTTTGAGTCAGGGTGAGGATTGGAGTTAAACAAAATTAATTAATAAGTAATGTCGATAAAAGGTCAACTAAAGGGATGTAAATATGTCCTTTTTTTTTGTCTGTAAAATAGAATAGATAACTGTGTAAGCGAATGTGTCTAAGTGGATATCTATATGTAAGCGGGTGTGGATATAGACATATGTATATACTGTATGTGTGTATGTGTGTGTGTGTATCTACACACATAGTCAAAATTGTTGGTACCCTTCCGTTAAAGAAAGAATTAAAAAAAAACAATGGTCACTGAAATGACTTGAAACTGACAAAAGTAATAATAAATACAAATTTACTGAAAATGAATTAATGAAAATCCAACATTGTTTTTGAATTTAGGTTCAGAATCATTTAAAAAAAAAAAAAAACTAATGAAACTGGCCTGGACAAAAATGATGGTACCCCTAGAAAAGATTGAAAATAATTTGAACATAGGGACACATTAAACATTGGTATCATGATGTGTACCACACTGAACATGGACCACAGAAAGCTAAGGAGAGAGTTGTCTCAGGAGATTAGAAAGAAAATTATAGACAAGCATGTTAAAGGTAAAGGCTATAAGACCATCTCCAAGCAGCCTGATGTGTTTAGGCAGTTGATCGCACACTGATATAACCCAAGAAATTTGTCCCATTAATTATTCTTTTTCTAACAATGCTAGTTAGTCCTATAGTATTCATAGTGTTTTAGTAGTAGTCCATGAGCAGTTGTCTCCTGTTTGAGCCAAAGTGGACTTAATGGAAGACGACCCCAGAGGACACCAAATCATAAAAAGTGAGACTGGAATTTGCCAAAATACATATTGACAAGCCACAAAGCTTCTGGGAGAATGTCTTTTGGACTGATGAGACAAAACTGGAGCTTTTTGGCAAGTCACATCAGCTCTATGTTCACAGACGCAAAAATGAAGCATCCAAAGAAAAGAACACTGTACCTAATGTGAAAATGCAAGAGTGGCGTTAGGAAAAGCATCCTCTTCAAAAGTTGTGAAGTTTGGTAAACACGACCTCAGCTGAATGCTGACTATATACACAAAGTGTAGGTAAAACACCCCTACTATGAGGGGGGAGTTAATGACATCTCATGAATATGCATGGTTGACAGGGCTTCTACGAACAACACTAACCAATACACCCTCTCACAAACAAACATATAGTTACAGGAACCATGCTGATATAGCCTGCAAACAGTACCAACCACCACAGCATCAAAAGACATAAACATTTTTGACCACAGCACACTAGGGTTTGTTTGATCTTTTATGGGTACTGTAATAAAAAGACACCTCTTGGATACAACTGACTTCACATATTGGGAAACAACTGTATTTTGTTAAACTGTATCAGGATCCACAGGAGGGGGGTCTTCTTTTGTTGTGGAGCAACTGATAACACATTGGATACAACTGACTTTTTTTTTATCTGCATCAGGATCAACAGTATGGGTCTTCTGAGGCAACATCAAAAGGCAAAAACATTTGGTCACAGGAACCAGGGGTTTGTTTGAACTTTTAATGGGACTGTAATAAAGACACATATTGGGATACAACTGTATTTTTTAACTGCATCAGGATCCACAGGATGGGGTCTTCTTTTTTTGTTGTGGAGCAACTGATAACAACTACAGCAGACACCTTTGGTCAACTACCAATAATTAACATCAGCCCTAGGGTTACAAAAAGGTCACCAAGGTCACCAGGGTGCGCCTGCATCCCCACACACACACACAGGCACATTACACGCATGCCCACACACACGTACGCACATGCACACACACGCATGCGCGTGCACGCACTTTTCACATGCACGCGCAAACAAACCAGTCTATTACTACTAACATATTAAACAGATTTTTAGCATCAGGAGCTGAAAAAGGGGCTTGCTCCATTCACTCCACGCATCGATCCGGTATTGCAGTGCCGCTGGGAACGGTGCACCCTTCTCCTACCTTGTGGAAAACCAAATACCAACGCAAACCGAGCGGCAAGTCGCTCAATTTGACACTGCACTGAAAGACATGTGAGTCACAGTGGATGGTGGTCTTTGCTGCCTGGAGTCGTGGCTAAAAAAGGCTCTGTTGACTCCTCACTGAGGTTCCATATAGAACGTCATTGGGGGGTATCAGTCAGAAATGGCTCTATAAGCCGTGACAACTGGGGGAAAAGTACAGCGTCGAATCGGCAGCAAGACAATGCCTCAAAAAGATGTTAGAATGTTAGAAGTGTGAAGTCCAGAGTTAGAGCCCAGACTGTTTTATCCTTTCTTAACTCTTTTAAGTCAGATGTGTTTTTAATACAGGAATGTAGCCTGCCGTTTTTAAATCACTACAGAGATTGGAAGGAGTTATGGCCACAACAATCAATATGGAGCGGATCAAATGAGAACAAAAATGATAGAGTGGCCATTTTAGTCAAAAACCCTCTAGTCTTGGTGAAGGGCAGCACTGTGGTGAGAGATGGCCGGGCACTTTTAGCACACTTGACTTTTATGGGAAAGGATTTTAATGTCTTAAATATTTATGGTTCTAACGACAAAAATGACAGGTACGACCTTTTAGAAGACTTGCAGTTCCACATGCTAGGTAGGGCACCTTTAGTTGTAGGAGGAGATTTGAACTGTGTTTTAAGCAGAAATGATAGGAAAGGAGCAGGAGAAGATTTTAAAGTCGACAAAACATCAGTTTTGTTACAGGATATATGCAGGGATTTTAAACTTCTGGACTGTTTTAAAATCATGCATCCCAGAGAGGAGGGCTTCACCTGGTTCAGTGGTGACGGGAGAGAAGTGCACAAGATACTTTTTTAAGAAAATTGTAAATAAAGGGGGGGGCATTTTAAGTCTTAAAAAAGAAAACGGATGCACAGCAGACACAACAGTAGAAATTAAATTAACAATTGAAAAATTTTACAGCGAACTGTATGAAAAGAAGCTAGTTGAAAAAGACACCATGGAGGAAGTTTTAAAATTCATCGAAAAAAAAATAGACACCAGTGTGCTTTTAACCCAAGACTTTAACATCTTTGAGTTAAATAATTGTATAAAGAATTTTAAAAAAGGGAAGTCTCCAGGAGAAGATGGGCTTCCCTTGGAATTTTATTTGACTTTTTGGGACATTTTAGCACCTGACTTGCTCGCTGTTTTTATGGATTTTGAAGAACTTGACCGACTTCCTGACAGTTTTAGATTAGGGATAGTGACTCTCCTTCACAAAGACAAAGACAAGACTGACCTAAAAAATTGGAGACCTATCACTCTTTTAAACGTTGATTGTAAACTTTTTAGTAAAATGTTAGCATCCCGCATGTCTTTGTTTTTAACAGGGCTGATTCACCCAGATCAAGCCTGTGCCGTCCCGGGGAGGAGGATCACCGACAGCCTCGTACTGATCCGAGACACCATCTGTTATGCGAGAGACAGAAACATCCGGCTTCTAGTCCTAAATTTAGATTTTGAGAAAGCCTTTGATCGGGTCTCGCACCAGTACCTTTTCCAGGTACTGCAAAAAATGGGGGTTCCAGGAAGGTTTATAGCATGGGTGGGATTGCTGTACCGGAACATCACCAGCAAATTCATTGTTAACGGGCATCTGACAAAAGCAGTTAATATAAACTGCGGTGTCCGTCAGGGTTGTCCGTTATCTGCCCTCCTCTATGTTATTTGTATAGAACCACTGGCACAGGTCTTGAGAAGGGACAAACAAATCAATGGGGTGGGAGTACCAGGGAGTGGGGGACTCACGACAAAATGTATTTTATATATGGACGACATCAACATTTTATGCACTGACCTTTTATCTGTCAACAGGACGCTGGACTTGACTGACTGGTTTGGACGGGCCTCTGGGTCAAAGCTGAACCGAAGCAAGACCCAAGCCCACTTTTATGGACCTTGGACAGCGACTGAGACGACAGGACTCCCCCTGACTGTGACCCAGACCGACCAAAAGATACTTGGAGTCAAATTCGACAGGGAGGGGGGAGGGAAAACAAATTGGCCAGACATGGTAGGGAAAGTTAGGCAAAAACTGGGGTACTGGAGACTCAGGGGACTGACTTTAGAAGGAAAGGTTTTAATCATCAAAGCAGTGATTTTACCCTTGCTTTTACTGATCAGTTCTGTTTTTATCCCACCTAGAAGAGTGCTTTTAGACCTGGAACGAGCCATGTTTTATTTCCTGTGGGGGTCCAAGTGGGAACGTCTGAGGAGAAGCGTGATGAAGAAGCCGAAAGAGAAAGGAGGAAAAGGAGTGCCGGACCTCTATTTGTTTTTAGGGAGCAGATACACGGCCATTCACATCAAAGCTGCTACAACCCCATCCAGAAACCCAAAGACTGCAGCAATGACACGGTTCTGGATGGGGTTCTACCTCAGGAGATTAAAGATTTTACCCACGGATCTTAGAGTACCCGTGTCTTTTAGCCTACCCCCAGCCTACGATTTTATTCAGACATTTTTAAGACATCTTAAGCTTGAGCACGAGGAGTTGCAGATTTTAACTAACCACCGCTCTCTGATTTCTGTTGTGCAGGAGAGGGAACCAGTGAGTCCAGTGCGCGGGCTCGCATTCGGCAAGCCCTCAACAGTTTGGCGCAACGTAAACCATTCTGCTCTCCCAAACAGACTCCGGGACCTGTCATGGATGGTGGCTCACGAGATCCTCCCAGTCAGGTCCGTGATGCACTCCCGGGGCATGTCGGCGCACTCAACTTGCCCCCGACCAGGTTGTGGCGCGCCTGAGTCGGTGAGGCATCTGCTCTGGGAGTGCAGCGCTGCCGTGGACCAGTGGGCAATGGCCGGCTCCTTAAAATTCCCGTACTTGCCAGCAAGGGAGGTCCTCACAGCACAGCTGGTGCTGTATGGGGTGAGCCCACAGAAGCAACTACCAGCATCTGACTTTGTCAAACAGTGGCTCACCCTAGCCGCAATCAAAGACGCCATGTGGACCTCCAGAAACTTGCTAGCAAGGAAGCACAAGCAGATCCCCCCCGTGGCTGTGATCCAAATGGCAGTGGCGACGGTCCGGGCGGTCGAAGCTGCACGCGGCATGCCATGATCAGAGCCACAAAGAAGAATCGCCTCTGTGCCCATTCGGATGAAGGAGCCGGAGCCACACAATAAAAGGTCACGGCAGCAGCGGCCTGACTCTCCGGGTGAGGCAGGTGGGAAGGAGCAACAGGGTGGGGATCTCCTCTGAGCACCACCACAGGATCCCGAGATACCCAATCTGTTTGGGGGAGCGAAATGAGTCACCCTTGGTAGGGACTCACTCCTCTCCTGCACAGCAATGTAAGAGAGCATTTTAACAACTGCTCTCCATTTTAAAAGACCTTAATATGGACACTTAACACACATGGACATACAAAAGATGAAACCTTTAATGTACACTTTAAATGATGACAATTTTATCTGTAATGCCTCCTAATTGAATTGCTTTTATTGGCCAAGATGTTTTTTACAGATTGCATTATTTATTGTCTGAATTGTTGTATTTTAAAAGTGTTACCTGTATGTATGTGAAGTTTTTTTTATGAAATGTGTTTGAAATAAGGTGTCAATAAATATTTTCAAAAAAAAAAAAAAAAAAAATCTGTTCTTATCAGTTTAATATCTGATATGTCCTCTATAAGGGGACAAAATATTAAACGGATTTTTAGCATCAGGAGCTGAAAAAGGGGCTTGCTCCATTCACCCCACGCATCGACCCGGTATTGCAGTGCCGCTGGGAACGGTGCACCCTTCTCCTACCTTGTGGAAAATGATATGATGCTCATCAGCATGCTGATATCCAGCTTCCTAGTCAGTGTGATTGCGGCAATGTTCATTCTGAGGCCTTTGGATACTTTTGCAGTATGTCCAGAAAAGTGGCAGTGTTGCTGTGCAGCAGTGACTGGTGTACGTTGTGAACCTGTGTGTTGCGCAATGCCAGTTGCATCCAACTCAAATTTACCTGGCAGGGGAGATACAATGATCAAGTATTTTATGACAATCATTTTTTTTTAAAGATAAAAACAAATACAGATTAATACCAACCACATTCTTGAAAAGAAGCATTATTTTGAAGAAAAAAATATGTATGTAACAAATAACCAACTGTGTAGAGATTGTCAACTGTGAGTGTATTGTAGTAACACGCTTCAAGTGTCAACCCAAACTAGCCAAATTTTTCAGAATGCGTGACAACATCAAAGGACGATGACATCACATCAAAGGACGATGACATCACTGTAATACATAAAACGATATGTATGAATATTCGAAATGGTATATGGAAAACTAAATTTATTAAATTCTTATGTTGTTCACCCAGGGCGAGGCTCAGCCGTTGCACTGCGGTTGTGCTGACTCCTGTGAATTCCCCAAATGTGGGAATCTCAACTGCATAATTTCTGGAAGTGGGGGACTGCATTCGCGCTCTCCCCTGATCATTATGTCCAAGTTAAATGAAAGGAGTCCTCGGCTGCGATGGACTTAAATGTGCTGCGCAGCATGCTAGTATCCAGCTTTCTCGTCAGCGTGATTGTGGCAATGTTCATTTTGAAGCCTTTGGATTCTTTTACAGTATGTCCAGAAAACTGGCAGTGTTGCTGTGCAGCAGTGTCTGGTGTACGCTGTGAAGCTGCGTGTTGAGCGATGCCAGTTGCCCGTGATCCCCATGACAGCAAGCAGTGGGTGTGGTCTTTTGGATGGGACCAAATCATTTGTGTGTACTCCTCTCCGAGGTTGCTCTTTCTTTGTGGAAGAAATGTATTCTAAACCTTCTTCCATTGCTAGCATGCTTGGGTTTAAGGTTTTGTGCTGTTGCTGGGCTGTGTTTTCTTTCTTAGAGGCAGAAACAGCTTGCCAAGGTGAGCTAGTGCTAAAGGCACTGAGCTCTAGGATTTTGCGCTGTTGCAACTGTCCGCCAGGGTGCTGTGTCTGAGAATGACCACCCTGTCTCTGACTCATCCAACTTATACTTACCTGGCAGGGGAGATACAATGATCAAGTATGTTGTTCACCCAGGGCGAGGCTCAGCCATTGCACTCCGGTTGTGCTGACCCCTGTGAATTCCCCAAATGTGGGAATCTCAACTGCATAATTTCTGGTAGTGGGGGACTGCGTTCGCGCTCTCCCCTGATCATTATGTCCAAGTTAAATGAAAGGAGTCCTCGGCTGCGATGGACTTAAATGTGCTGCGCAGCATGCAGATATCCAGGTTCCTAGTCAGTGTGATTGCGGCAATGTTCATTCTGAGGCCTTTGGATACTTTTGCAGTATGTCCAGAAAAGTGGCAGTGTTGCTGTGCAGCAGTGACTGGTGTACGTTGTGAACCTGTGTGTTGCGCAATGCCAGTTGCATCCAACTCAAATTTACCTGGCAGGGGAGATACAATGATCAAGTATTTTATGACAATCATTTTTTTTTAAAGATAAAAACAAATACAGATTAATACCAACCACATTCTTGAAAAGAAGCATTATTTTGAAGAAAAAAATATGTATGTAACAAATAACCAACTGAGTAGAGATTGTCAACTGTGAGTGTAACACGCTTCAAGTGTCAACCCAAACTAGCCAAATTTTTCAGAATGCGTGACAACATCAAAGGACGATGACATCACATCAAAGGACGATGACATCACTGTAATACATAAAACGATATGTATGAATATTCGAAATGGTATATGGAAAACTAAATTTATTAAATTCTTATGTTGTTCACCCAGGGCGAGGCTCAGCCGTTGCACTGCGGTTGTGCTGACTCCTGTGAATTCCCCAAATGTGGGAATCTCAACTAGCCAAAGTGCAGTGTCGAATCAGCAGCAAGACAATGCCTCAAAAAGATGCAGCTAGACTTGCACTTTTGATTGGCAGGAAAAAAAAACAGGCCAGAGGGAATATTGCCACCGTGACAATGTGGGACAGGGTGGGGGAATGGGTGTGGCCTCGGATTTGGAACGTGGCACGCCAAGTGAGGCTTACCGTGACCGCATTGACTGGGACACCTAGTGTCTTGGACTGCTCTCGAGATAGGGCTGTACTTGCTCTGGTTTCTCTTCATAACGTACAAGTCTTTCGCCTTTTACTAAAGACTTCCGTGGAGAGGGACACCAATGAGTTAAACCTATTTTTAGCAGGCTTTCCGGTTTGGCTGAGCCTTGTGCATTTGTGAAAGACAAAAAAGCTGTTTTCAGCTAGATTTTGCTTCTTCACCATGAAAGGCTTGGGTAGGGCTGCTACGCAGCAGCCATGGTTTTGCCCAAATAAAAAGTACTGCACCACAACAAGTGACAACTGTGCATGGAGCTGGGGTCGGGCAGCAAACAGTTGGTGGTCATCGCTTCTCGGCCTTTTGGCTAAGATCAAGTGTAGTATCTGTTCTTATCAGTTTAATATCTGATATGTCCTCTATAAGGGGACAAAATATTAAACGGATTTTTAGCATCAGGAGCTGAAAAAGGGGCTTGCTCCATTCACTCCACGCATCGACCCGGTATTGCAGTGCCGCTGGGAACGGTGCACCCTTCTCCTACCTTGTGGAAAATGATATGATGCTCATCTGCATGCTGATATCCAGCTTCCTAGTCAGTGTGATTGCGGCAATGTTCATTCTGAGGCCTTTGGATGCTTTTGCAGTATGTCCAGAAAAGTGGCAGTGTTGCTGTGCAGCAGTGACTGGTGTACGTTGTGAACCTGTGTGTTGCGCAATGCCAGTTGCATCCAACTCAAATTTACCTGGCAGGGGAGATACAATGATCAAGTATTTTATGACAATCATTTTTTTTTAAAGATAAAAACAAATACAGATTAATACCAACCAAATTCTTGAAAAGAAGCATTATTTTGAAGAAAAAAATATGTATGTAACAAATAACCAACTGAGTAGAGATTGTCAACTGTGAGTGTATTGTAGTAACACGCTTCAAGTGTCAACCCAAACTAGCCAAATTTTTCAGAATGCGTGACAACATCAAAGGACGATGACATCACATCAAAGGACGATGACATCACTGTAATACATAAAACGATATGTATGAATATTCGAAATGGTATATGGAAAACTAAATTTATTAAATTCATATGTTGTTCACCCAGAGCGAGGCTCAGCCGTTGCACTGCGGTTGTGCTGACTCCTGTGAATTCCCCAAATGTGGGAATCTCAACTGCATAATTTCTGGTAGTGGGGGACTGCATTCGCGCTCTCCCCTGATCATTATGTCCAAGTTAAATGAAAGGAGTCCTCGGCTGCGATGGACTTAAATGTGCTGCGCAGCATGCTAATATCCAGCTTTCTCGTCAGCGTGATTGTGGCAATGTTCATTTTGAAGCCTTTGGATTCTTTTACAGTATGTCCAGAAAACTGGCAGTGTTGCTGTGCAGCAGTGTCTGGTGTACGCTGTGAAGCTGTGTGTTGAGCGATGCCAGTTGCCCGTGATCCCCATGACAGCAAGCAGTGGGTGTGGTCTTTTGGATGGGACCAAATCATTTGTGTGTACTCCTCTCCGAGGTTGCTCTTTCTTTGTGGAAGAAATGTATTCTAAACCTTCTTCCACTGCTAGCATGCTTGGGTTTAAGGTTTTGTGCTGTTGCTGGGCTGTGTTTTCTTTCTTAGAGGCAGAAACAGCTTGCCAAGGTGAGCTAGTGCTAAAGGCACTGAGCTCTAGGATTTTGCGCTGTTGCAACTGTCAGCCAGGGTGCTGTGTCTGAGAATGACCACCCTGTCTCTGACTCATCCAACTTATACTTACTTGGCAGGGGAGATACAATGATCAAGTATGTTGTTCACCCAGGGCGAGGCTCAGCCATTGCACTCCGGTTGTGCTGACCCCTGTGAATTCCCCAAATGTGGGAATCTCAACTGCATGATTTCTGGTAGTTGGGGGACTGTGTTCGCGCTCTCCCCTGATCATTATGTCCAAGTTAAATGAAAGGAGTCCTCGGCTGCGATGGACTTAAATGTGCTGCGCAGCATGCTGATATCCAGCTTCCTAGTCAGTGTGATTGCGGCAATGTTCATTCTGAGGCCTTTGGATACTTTTGCAGTATGTCCAGAAAAGTGGCAGTGTTGCTGTGCAGCAGTGACTGGTGTACGTTGTGAACCTGTGTGTTGCGCAATGCCAGTTGCATCCAACTCAAATTTACCTGGCAGGGGAGATACAATGATCAAGTATTTCATGACAATCATTTTTTTTTAAAGATAAAAACAAATACAGATTAATACCAACCAAATTCTTGAAAAGAAGCATTATTTTGAAGAAAACAATATGTATGTAACAAATAACCAACTGAGTAGAGATTGTCAACTGTGAGTGTATTGTAGTAACACGCTTCAAGTGTCAACCCAAACTAGCCAAATTTTTCAGAATGCGTGACAACATCAAAGGACAATGACATCACATCAAAGGACGATGACATCACTGTAATACATAAAACGATATGTATGAATATTCGAAATGGTATATGGAAAACTAAATTTATTAAATTCTTATGTTGTTCACCCAGGGCGAGGCTCAGCCGTTGCACTGCGGTTGTGCTGACTCCTGTGAATTCCCCAAATGTGGGAATCTCAACTAGCCAAAGTGCAGTGTCGAATCAGCAGCAAGACAATGCCTCAAAAAGATGCAGCAAAAAAATATGTATGTAACAAATAACCAACTGAGTAGAGATTGTCAACTCTGAGTGTATTGTAGTAACACGCTTCAAGTGTCAACCCAAACTAGCCAAATTTTTCAGAATGCGTGACAACATCAAAGGACGATGACATCACATCAAAGGACGATGACATCACTGTAATACATAAAACGATATGTATGAATATTCAAAATGGTATATGGAAAACTAAATTCATTAAATTCTTATGTTGTTCACCCAGGGCGAGGCTCAGCCGTTGCACTGCGGTTGTGCTGACTCCTGTGAATTCCCCAAATGTGGGAATCTCAACTAGCCAAAGTGCAGTGTCGAATCAGCAGCAAGACAATGCCTCAAAAAGATGCAGCTAGACTTGCACTTTTGATTGGCAGGAAAAAAAAACAGGCCAGAGGGAATATTGCCACCGTGACAATGTGGGACAGGGTGGGGGAATGGGTGTGGCCTCGGATTTGGAACGTGGCACGCCAAGTGAGGCTTACCGTGACCGCATTGACTGGGAGACCTAGTGTCTTGGACTGCTCTCGAGATAGGGCTGTACTTGCTCTGGTTTCTCTTCATAACGTACAAGCCTTTTACTAAAGACTTCCGTGGAGACGGACACCAATGAGTTAAACCTATTTTTAGCAGGCTTTCCCATTTGGCTGAGCTTTGTGCATTTGTGAAAGACAAAAAAGCTGTCTTCAGCTAGATTTTGCTTCTTCACCATGAAAGGCTTGGGCGGGGCTGCTACGCAGCAGCCATGGTTTTGCCCAAATAGAAAGTACTGCACCACAACAAGTGACAACTGTGCATGGAGCTGGGGTCGGGCAGCAAACAGTTGGTGGTCATCGCTTCTCGGCCTATTGGCTAAGATCAAGTGTAGTATCTGTTCTTATCAGTTTAATATCTGATATGTCCTCTATAAGGGGACAAAATATTAAACGGATTTTTAGCATCAGGAGCTGAAAAAGGGGCTTGCTCCATTCACTGCACGCATCGACCCGGTATTGCAGTGCCGCTGGGAACGGTGCACCCTTCTCCTACCTTGTGGAAAATGATATGATGCTCATCAGCATGCTGATATCCAGCTTCCTAGTCAGTGTGATTGCGGCAATGTTCATTCTGAGGCCTTTGGATGCTTTTGCAGTATGTCCAGAAAAGTGGCAGTGTTGCTGTGCAGCAGTGACTGGTGTACGTTGTGAACCTGTGTGTTGCGCAATGCCAGTTGCATCCAACTCAAATTTACCTGGCAGGGGAGATACAATGATCAAGTATTTCATGACAATCATTTTTTTTTAAAGATAAAAACAAATACAGATTAATACCAACCACATTCTTGAAAAGTAGCATTATTTTGAAGAAAAAAATATGTATGTAACAAATAACCAACTGAGTAGAGATTGTCAACTGTGAGTGTATTGTAGTAACACGCTTCAAGTGTCAACCCAAACTAGCCAAATTTTTCAGAATGCGTGACAACATCAAAGGACGATGACATCACATCAAAGGACGATGACATCACTGTAATACATAAAACGATATGTATGAATATTCGAAATGGTATATGGAAAACTAAATTTATTAAATTCTTATGTTGTTCACCCAGGGCGAGGCTCAGCCGTTGCACTGCGGTTGTGATGACTCCTGTGAATTCCCCAAATGTGGGAATCTCAACTAGCCAAAGTGCAGTGTCGAATCAGCAGCAAGACAATGCCTCAAAAAGATGCAGCAAAAAAATCTGTATATAACAAATAACCAACTGAGTAGAGATTGTCAACTGTGAGTGTATTGTAGTAACACGCTTCAAGTGTCAACCCAAACTAGCCAAATTTTTCAGAATGCGTGACAACATCAAAGGACGATGACATCACATCAAAGGACGATGACATCACTGTAATACATAAAACGATATGTATGAATATTCGAAATGGTATATGGAAAACTAAATTTATTAAATTCTTATGTTGTTCACCCAGGGCGAGGCTCAGCCGTTGCACTGCGGTTGTGCTGACTCCTGTGAATTCCCCAAATGTGGGAATCTCAACTGCATAATTTCTGGTAGTGGGGGACTGCATTCGCGCTCTCCCCTGATCATTATGTCCAAGTTAAATGAAAGGAGTCCTCGGCTGCGATGGACTTAAATGTGCTGCGCAGCATGCTAATATCCAGCTTTCTCGTCAGCGTGATTGTGGCAATGTTCATTTTGAAGCCTTTGGATTCTTTTACAGTATGTCCAGAAAACTGGCAGTGTTGCTGTGCAGCAGTGTCTGGTGTACGCTGTGAAGCTGTGTGCTGAGCGATGCCAGTTGCCCGTGATCCCCATGACAGCAAGCAGTGGGTGTGGTCTTTTGGATGGGACCAAATCATTTGTGTGTACTCCTCTCCGAGGTTGCTCTTTCTTTGTGGAAGAAATGTATTCTAAACCTTCTTCCATTGCTAGCATGCTTGGGTTTAAGGTTTTGTGCTGTTGCTGGGCTGTGTTTTCTTTCTTAGAGGCAGAAACAGCTTGCCAAGGTGAGCTAGTGCTAAAGGCACTGAGCTCTAGGATTTTGCGCTGTTGCAACTGTCAGCCAGGGTGCTGTGTCTGAGAATGACCACCCTGTCTCTGACTCATCCAACTTATACTTACCTGGCAGGGGAGATACAATGATCAAGTATGTTGTTCACCCAGGGCGAGGCTCAGCCATTGCACTCCGGTTGTGCTGACCCCTGTGAATTCCCCAAATGTGGGAATCTCAACTGCATAATTTCTGGTAGTGGGGGACTGCGTTCGCGCTCTCCCCTGATCATTATGTCCAAGTTAAATGAAAGGAGTCCTCGGCTGCGATGGACTTAAACGTGGTGCGCAGCATGCAGATATCCAGCTTTCTAGTCAGTGTGATTGCGGCAATGTTCATTCTGAGGCCTTTGGATACTTTTGCAGCATGTCCAGAAAAGTGGCAGTGTTGCTGTGCAGCAGTGACTGGTGTACGTTGTGAACCTGTGTGTTGCGCAATGCCAGTTGCATCCAACTCAAATTTACCTGGCAGGGGAGATACAATGATCAAGTATTTTATGACAATCATTTTTTTTTAAAGATAAAAACAAATAAAGATTAATACCAACCACATTCTTGAAAAGAAGCATTATTTTGAAGAAAAAAATATGTATGTAACAAATAACCAACTGTGTAGAGATTGTCAACTGTGAGTGTATTGTAGTAACACGCTTCAAGTGTCAACCCAAACTAGCCAAATTTTTCAGAATGCGTGACAACATCAAAGGACGATGACATCACATCAAAGGACGATGACATCACTGTAATACATAAAACGATATGTATGAATATTCGAAATGGTATATGGAAAACTAAATTCATTAAATTCTTATGTTGTTCACCCAGGGCGAGGCTCAGCCGTTGCACTGCGGTTGTGCTGACTCCTGTGAATTCCCCAAATGTGGGAATCTCAACTAGCCAAAGTGCAGTGTCGAATCAGCAGCAAGACAATGCCTCAAAAAGATGCAGCAAAAAAATATGTATGTAACAAATAACCAACTGAGTAGAGATTGTCAACTCTGAGTGTATTGTAGTAACACGCTTCAAGTGTCAACCCAAACTAGCCAAATTTTTCAGAATGCGTGACAACATCAAAGGACGATGACATCACATCAAAGGACGATGACATCACTGTAATACATAAAACGATATGTATGAATATTCAAAATGGTATATGGAAAACTAAATTCATTAAATTCTCATGTTGTTCACCCAGGGCGAGGCTCAGCCGTTGCACTGCGGTTGTGCTGACTCCTGTGAATTCCCCAAATGTGGGAATCTCAACTAGCCAAAGTGCAGTGTCGAATCAGCAGCAAGACAATGCCTCAAAAAGATGCAGCTAGACTTGCACTTTTGATTGGCAGGAAAAAAAAACAGGCCAGAGGGAATATTGCCACCGTGACAATGTGGGACAGGGTGGGGGAATGGGTGTGGCCTCGGATTTGGAACGTGGCACGCCAAGTGAGGCTTACCGTGACCGCATTGACTGGGACACCTAGTGTCTTGGACTGCTCTCGAGATAGGGCTGTACTTGCTCTGGTTTCTCTTCATAACGTACAAGTCTTTCGCCTTTTACTAAAGACTTCCGTGGAGACGGACACCAATGAGCTAAACCTATTTTTAGCAGGCTTTCCCATTTGGCTGAGCCTCGTGCATTTGTGAAAGACAAAAAAGCTGTCTTCAGCTAGATTTTGCTTCTTCACCATGAAAGGCTTGGGTGGGGCTGCTACGCAGCAGCCATGGTTTTGCCCAAATAAAAAGTACTGCACCACAACAAGTGACAACTGTGCATGGAGCTGGGGTCGGGCAGCAAACAGTTGGTGGTCATCGCTTCTCGGCCTTTTGGCTAAGATCAAATCTGTTCTTATCAGTTTAATATCTGATATGTCCTCTATAAGGGGACAAAATATTAAACCGATTTTTAGCATCAGGAGCTGAAAAAGGGGCTTGCTCCATTCACTCCACGCATCGACCCGGTATTGCAGTGCCGCTGGGAACGGTGCACCCTTCTCCTACCTTGTGGAAAATGATATGATGCTCATCTGCATGCTGATATCCAGCTTCCTAGTCAGTGTGATTGCGGCAATGTTCATTCTGAGGCCTTTGGATGCTTTTGCAGTATGTCCAGAAAAGTGGCAGTGTTGCTGTGCAGCAGTGACTGGTGTACGTTGTGAACCTGTGTGTTGCGCAATGCCAGTTGCATCCAACTCAAATTTACCTGGCAGGGGAGATACAATGATCAAGTATTTTATGACAATCATTTTTTTTTAAAGATAAAAACAAATACAGATTAATACCAACCAAATTCTTGAAAAGAAGCATTATTTTGAAGAAAAAAATATGTATGTAACAAATAACCAACTGAGTAGAGATTGTCAACTGTGAGTGTATTGTAGTAACACGCTTCAAGTGTCAACCCAAACTAGCCAAATTTTTCAGAATGCGTGACCACATCAAAGGACGATGACATCACATCAAAGGACGATGACATCACTGTAATACATAAAACGATATGTATGAATATTCGAAATGGTATATGGAAAACTAAATTCATTAAATTCTTATGTTGTTCACCCAGGGCGAGGCTCAGCCGTTGCACTGCGGTTGTGCTGACTCCTGTGAATTCCCCAAATGTGGGAATCTCAACTGCATAATTTCTGGTAGTGGGGGACTGCGTTCGCGCTCTCCCCTGATCATTATGTCCAAGTTAAATGAAAGGAGTCCTCGGCTGCGATGGACTTAAATGTGCTGCGCAGCATGCTGATATCCAGCTTCCTAGTCAGTGTGATTGCGGCAATGTTCATTCCTTCCAATGTTCAGCCTTTGGATACTTTTGCAGCATGTCCAGAAAAGTGGCAGTGTTGCTGTGCAGCAGTGACTGGTGTACGTTGTGAACCTGTGTGTTGCGCAATGCCAGTTGCATCCAACTCAAATTTACCTGGCAGGGGAGATACAATGATCAAGTATTTTATGACAATCATTTTTTTTTAAAGATAAAAACAAATACAGATTAATACCAACCACATTCTTGAAAAGAAGCATTATTTTGAAGAAAAAAATATGTATGTAACAAATAACCAACTGTGTAGAGATTGTCAACTGTGAGTGTATTGTAGTAACACGCTTCAAGTGTCAACCCAAGCTAGCCAAATTTTTCAGAATGCGTGACAACATCAAAGGACGATGACATCACATCAAAGGACGATGACATCACTGTAATACATAAAACGATATGTATGAATATTCAAAATGGTATATGGAAAACTAAATTTATTAAATTCTTATGTTGTTCACCCAGGGCGAGGCTCAGCCGTTGCACTGCGGTTGTGCTGACTCCTGTGAATTCTCCAAATGTGGGAATCTCAACTAGCCAAAGTGCAGTGTCGAATCAGCAGCAAGACAATGCCTCAAAAAGATGCAGCAAAAAAATATGTATGTAACAAATAACCAACTGAGTAGAGATTGTCAACTGTGAGTGTATTGTAGTAACACGCTTCAAGTGTCAACCCAAACTAGCCAAATTTTTCAGAATGCGTGACCACATCAAAGGACGATGACATCACATCAAAGGACGATGACATCACTGTAATACATAAAACGATATGTATGAATATTCGAAATGGTATATGGAAAACTAAATTCATTAAATTCTTATGTTGTTCACCCAGGGCGAGGCTCAGCCGTTGCACTGCGGTTGTGCTGACTCCTGTGAATTCCCCAAATGTGGGAATCTCAACTAGCCAAAGTGCAGTGTCGAATCAGCAGCAAGACAATGCCTCAAAAAGATGCAGCTAGACTTGCACTTTTGATTGGCAGGAAAAAAAAACAGGCCAGAGGGAATATTGCCACCGTGACAATGTGGGACAGGGTGGGGGAATGGGTGTGGCCTCGGATTTGGAACGTGGCACGCCAAGTGAGGCTTACCGTGACCGCATTGACTGGGACACCTAGTGTCTTGGACTGCTCTCGAGATAGGGCTGTACTTGCTCTGGTTTCTCTTCATAACGTACAAGTCTTTCGCCTTTTACTAAAGATTTCCGTGGAGACGGACACCAATGAGTTAAACCTATTTTTAGCAGGCTTTCCCATTTGGCTGAGCCTTGTGCATTTGTGAAAGACAAAAAAGCTGTCTTCAGCTAGATTTCGCTGCTTCAGCATGAAAGGCTTGGGCGGGGCTGCTACGCAGCAGCCATTGTTTTGCCCAAATAAAAAGTACTGCACCACAACAAGTGACAACTGTGCATGGAGCTGGGGTCGGGCAGCAAACAGTTGGTGGTCATCGCTTCTCGGCCTTTTAGCTAAGATCAATTGTAGTATCTGTTCTTATCAGTTTAATATCTGATATGTCCTCTATAAGGGGACAAAATATTAAACGGATTTTTAGCATCAGGAGCTGAAAAAGGGGCTTGCTCCATTCACTCCACGCATCGACCCGGTATTGCAGTGCCGCTGGGAACGGTGCACCCTTCTCCTACCTTGTGGAAAATGATATGATGCTCATCAGCATGCTGATATCCAGCTTCCTAGTCAGTGTGATTGGGGCAATGTTCATTCTGAGGCCTTTGGATACTTTTGCAGTATGTCCAGAAAAGTGGCAGTGTTGCTGTGCAGCAGTGACTGGTGTACGTTGTGAACCTGTGTGTTGAGCAATGCCAGTTGCATCCAACTCAAATTTACCTGGCAGGGGAGATACAATGATCAAGTATTTTATGACAATCATTTTTTTTTAAAGATAAAAACAAATACAGATTAATACCAACCACATTCTTGAAAAGAAGCATTATTTTGAAGAAAAAAAAATATATGTAACAAATAACCAACTGAGTAGAGATTGTCAACTGTGAGTGTATTGTAGTAACACGCTTCAAGTGTCAACCCAAACTAGCCAAATTTTTCAGAATGCGTGACACATCAAAGGACGATGACATCACTGTAATACATAAAACGATATGTATGAATATTCAAAATGGTATATGGAAAACTAAATTTATTAAATTCTTATGTTGTTCACCCAGGGCGAGGCTCAGCCGTTGCACTGCGGTTGTGCTGACTCCTGTGAATTCCCCAAATGTGGGAATCTCAACTAGCCAAAGTGCAGTGTCGAATCAGCAGCAAGACAATGCCTCAAAAAGATGCAGCAAAAAAATATGTATATAACAAATAACCAACTGAGTAGAGATTGTCAACTGTGAGTGTATTGTAGTAACACGCTTCAAGTGTCAACCCAAACTAGCCAAATTTTTCAGAATGCGTGACAACATCAAAGGACGATGACATCACATCAAAGGACGATGACATCACTGTTATACATAAAACGATATGTATGAATATTCGAAATGGTATATGGAAAACTAAATTTATTAAATTCTTATGTTGTTCACCCAGGGCGAGGCTCAGCCGTTGCACTGCGGTTGTGCTGACTCCTGTGAATTCCCCAAATGTGGGAATCTCAACTAGCCAAAGTGCAGTGTCGAATCAGCAGCAAGACAATGCCTCAAAAAGATGCAGCAAAAAAATATGTATATAACAAATAACCAACTGAGTAGAGATTGTCAACTGTGAGTGTATTGTAGTAACACGCTTCAAGTGTCAACCCAAACTAGCCAAATTTTTCAGAATTCGTGACAACATCAAAGGACGATGACATCACATCAAAGGACGATGACATCACTGTAATACATAAAACGATATGTATGAATATTCGAAATGGTATATGGAAAACTATATTCATTAAATTCTTATGTTGTTCACCCAGGGCGAGGCTCAGCCGTTGCACTGCGGTTGTGCTGACTCCTGTGAATTCCCCAAATGTGGGAATCTCAACTAGCCAAAGTGCAGTGTCGAATCAGCAGCAAGACAATGCCTCAAAAAGATGCAGCTAGACTTGCACTTTTGATTGGCAGGAAAAAAAAACAGGCCAGAGGGAATATTGCCACCGTGACAATGTGGGACAGGGTGGGGGAATGGGTGTGGCCTCGGATTTGGAACGTGGCACGCCAAGTGAGGCTTACCGTGACCGCATTGACTGGGACACCTAGTGTCTTGGACTGCTCTCGAGATAGGGCTGTACTTGCTCTGGTTTCTCTTCATAACGTACAAGTCTTTCGCCTTTTACTAAAGACTTCCGTGGAGAGGGACACCAACGAGTTAAACCTATTTTTAGCAGGCTTTGCCGTTTGGCTGAGCCTTGTGCATTTGTGAAAGACAAAAAAGCTGTCTTCAGCTAGATTTTGCTTCTTCACCATGAAAGGCTTGGGCGGGGCTGCTACGCAGCAGCCATGGTTTTGCCCAAATAGAAAGTACTGCACCACAACAAGTGACAACTGTGCATGGAGCTGGGGTCGGGCAGCAAACAGTTGGTGGTCATCGCTTCTCGGCCTATTGGCTAAGATCAAGTGTAGTATCTGTTCTTATCAGTTTAATATCTGATATGTCCTCTATAAGGGGACAAAATATTAAACGGATTTTTAGCATCAGGAGCTGAAAAAGGGGCTTGCTCCATTCACTGCACGCATCGACCCGGTATTGCAGTGCCGCTGGGAACGGTGCACCCTTCTCCTACCTTGTGGAAAATGATATGATGCTCATCAGCATGCTGATATCCAGCTTCCTAGTCAGTGTGATTGCGGCAATGTTCATTCTGAGGCCTTTGGATGCTTTTGCAGTATGTCCAGAAAAGTGGCAGTGTTGCTGTGCAGCAGTGACTGGTGTACGTTGTGAACCTGTGTGTTGAGCAATGCCAGTTGCATCCAACTCAAATTTACCTGGCAGGGGAGATACAATGATCAAGTATTTTATGACAATCATTTTTTTTTAAAGATAAAAACAAATAAAGATTAATACCAACCACATTCTTGAAAAGAAGCATTATTTTGAAGAAAAAAATATGTATGTAACAAATAACCAACTGTGTAGAGATTGTCAACTGTGAGTGTATTGTAGTAACACGCTTCAAGTGTCAACCCAAACTAGCCAAATTTTTCAGAATGCGTGACAACATCAAAGGACGATGACATCACATCAAAGGACGATGACATCACTGTAATACATAAAACGATATGTATGAATATTCGAAATGGTATATGGAAAACTAAATTTATTAAATTCTTATGTTGTTCACCCAGGGTGAGGCTCAGCCATTGCACTGCGGTTGTGCTGACTCCTGTGAATTCCCCAAATGTGGGAATCTCAACTAGCCAAAGTGCAGTGTCGAATCAGCAGCAAGACAATGCCTCAAAAAGATGCAGCAAAAAAATATGTATGTAACAAATAACCAACTGAGTAGAGATTGTCAACTGTGAGTGTATTGTAGTAACACGCTTCAAGTGTCAACCCAAACTAGCCAAATTTTTCAGAATGCGTGACAACATCAAAGGACGATGACATCACATCAAAGGACGATGACATCACTGTAATACATAAAACGATATGTATGAATATTCGAAATGGTATATGGAAAACTAAATTCATTAAATTCTTATGTTGTTCACCCAGGGCGAGGCTCAGCCGTTGCACTGCGGTTGTGCTGACTCCTGTGAATTCCCCAAATGTGGGAATCTCAACTAGCCAAAGTGCAGTGTCGAATCAGCAGCAAGACAATGCCTCAAAAAGATGCAGCTAGACTTGCACTTTTGATTGGCAGGAAAAAAAAACAGGCCAGAGGGAATATTGCCACCGTGACAATGTGGGACAGGGTGGGGGAATGGGTGTGGCCTCGGATTTGGAACGTGGCACGCCAAGTGAGGCTTACCGTGACCGCATTGACTGGGAGACCTAGTGTCTTGGACTGCTCTCGAGATAGGGCTGTACTTGCTCTGGTTTCTCTTCATAACGTACAAGTCTTTCGCCTTTTACTAAAGACTTCCGTGGAGAGGGACACCAATGAGTTAAACCTATTTTTAGCAGGCTTTCCGGTTTGGCTGAGCCTTGTGCATTTGTGAAAGACAAAAAAGCTGTTTTCAGCTAGATTTTGCTTCTTCACCATGAAAGGCTTGGGTGGGGCTGCTACGCAGCAGCCATGGTTTTGCCCAAATAAAAAGTACTGCACCACAACAAGTGACAACTGTGCATGGAGCTGGGGTCGGGCAGCAAACAGTTGGTGGTCATCGCTTCTCGGCCTTTTGGCTAAGATCAAGTGTAGTATCTGTTCTTATCAGTTTAATATCTGATATGTCCTCTATAAGGGGAAAAAATATTAAACGGATTTTTAGCATCAGGAGCTGAAAAAGGGGCTTGCTCCATTCACTCCACGCATCGACCCGGTATTGCAGTGCCGCTGGGAACGGTGCACCCTTCTCCTACCTTGTGGAAAATGATATGATGCTCATCATCATGCTGATATTCAGCTTCCTAGTCAGTGTGATTGCGGCAGTGTTCATTCTGAGGCCTTTGGATACTTTTGCAGTATGTCCAGAAAAGTGGCAGTGTTGCTGTGCAGCAGTGACTGGTGTACGTTGTGAACCTGTGTGTTGAGCAATGCCAGTTGCATCCAACTCAAATTTACCTGGCAGGGGAGATACAATGATCAAGTATTTTATGACAATCATTTTTTTTTAAAGATAAAAACAAATACAGATTAATACCAACCACATTCTTGAAAAGAAGCATTATTTTGAAGAAAAAAATATGTATGTAACAAATAACCAACTGTGTAGAGATTGTCAACTGTGAGTGTATTGTAGTAACACGCTTCAAGTGTCAACCCAAACTAGCCAAATTTTTCAGAATGCGTGACAACATCAAAGGACGATGACATCACATCAAAGGACGATGACATCACTGTAATACATAAAACGATATGTATGAATATTCCTCGGCTGCGACGGACTTAAATGTGCTGCGCAGCATGCTAACATCCAGCTTTCTCGTCAGCGTGATTGTGGCAATGTTCATTTTGAAGCCTTTGGATTCTTTTACAGTATGTCCAGAAAACTGGCAGTGTTGCTGTGCAGCAGTGTCTGGTGTACGCTGTGAAGCTGTGTGTTGAGCGATGCCAGTTGCCCGTGATCCCCATGACAGCAAGCAGTGGGTGTGGTCTTTTGGATGGGACCAAATCATTTGTGTGTACTCCTCTCCGAGGTTGCTCTTTCTTTGTGGAAGAAATGTATTCTAAACCTTCTTCCATTGCTAGCATGCTTGGGTTTAAGGTTTTGTGCTGTTGCTGGGCTGTGTTTTCTTTCTTAGAGGCAGAAACAGCTTGCCAAGGTGAGCTAGTGCTAAAGGCACTGAGCTCTAGGATTTTGCGCTGTTGCAACTGTCAGCCAGGGTGCTGTGTCTGAGAATGACCACCCTGTCTCTGACTCATCCAACTTATACTTACCTGGCAGGGGAGATACAATGATCAAGTATGTTGTTCACCCAGGGCGAGGCTCAGCCATTGCACTCCGGTTGTGCTGACCCCTGTGAATTCCCCAAATGTGGGAATCTCAACTGCATAATTTCTGGTAGTGGGGGACTGCGTTCGCGCTCTCCCCTGATCATTATGTCCAAGTTAAATGAAAGGAGTCCTCGGCTGCGATGGACTTAAATGTGCTGCGCAGCATGCAGATATCCAGCTTCCTAGTCAGTGTGATTGCGGCAATGTTCATTCTGAGGCCTTTGGATACTTTTGCAGCATGTCCAGAAAAGTGGCAGTGTTGCTGTGCAGCAGTGACTGGTGTACGTTGTGAACCTGTGTGTTGCGCAATGCCAGTTGCATCCAACTCAAATTTACCTGGCAGGGGAGATACAATGATCAAGTATTTTATGACAATCATTTTTTTTTAAAGATAAAAACAAATACAGATTAATACCAACCACATTCTTGAAAAGAAGCATTATTTTGAAGAAAAAAATATGTATGTAACAAATAACCAACTGTGTAGAGATTGTCAACTGTGAGTGTATTGTAGTAACACGCTTCAAGTGTCAACCCAAACTAGCCAAATTTTTCAGAATGCGTGACAACATCAAAGGACGATGACATCACATCAAAGGACGATGACATCACTGTAATACATAAAACGATATGTATGAATATTCGAAATGGTATATGGAAAACTAAATTTATTAAATTCTTATGTTGTTCACCCAGGGCGAGGCTCAGCCGTTGCACTGCGGTTGTGCTGACTCCTGTGAATTCCCCAAATGTGGGAATCTCAACTGCATAATTTCTGGAAGTGGGGGACTGCATTCGCGCTCTCCCCTGATCATTATGTCCAAGTTAAATGAAAGGAGTCCTCGGCTGCGATGGACTTAAATGTGCTGCGCAGCATGCTAATATCCAGCTTTCTCGTCAGCGTGATTGTGGCAATGTTCATTTTGAAGCCTTTGGATTCTTTTACAGTATGTCCAGAAAACTGGCAGTGTTGCTGTGCAGCAGTGTCTGGTGTACGCTGTGAAGCTGCGTGTTGAGCGATGCCAGTTGCCCGTGATCCCCATGACAGCAAGCAGTGGGTGTGGTCTTTTGGATGGGACCAAATCATTTGTGTGTACTCCTCTCCGAGGTTGCTCTTTCTTTGTGGAAGAAATGTATTCTAAACCTTCTTCCATTGCTAGCATGCTTGGGTTTAAGGTTTTGTGCTGTTGCTGGGCTGTGTTTTCTTTCTTAGAGGCAGAAACAGCTTGCCAAGGTGAGCTAGTGCTAAAGGCACTGAGCTCTAGGATTTTGCGCTGTTGCAACTGTCCGCCAGGGTGCTGTGTCTGAGAATGACCACCCTGTCTCTGACTCATCCAACTTATACTTACCTGGCAGGGGAGATACAATGATCAAGTATGTTGTTCACCCAGAGCGAGGCTCAGCCATTGCACTCCGGTTGTGCTGACCCCTGTGAATTCCCCAAATGTGGGAATCTCAACTGCATAATTTCTGGTAGTGGGGGTCTGCGTTCGCGCTCTCCCCTGATCATTATGTCCAAGTTAAATGAAAGGAGTCCTCGGCTGCGATGGACTTAAATGTGCTGCGCAGCATGCAGATATCCAGGTTCCTAGTCAGTGTGATTGCGGCAATGTTCATTCTGAGGCCTTTGGATACTTTTGCAGTATGTCCAGAAAAGTGGCAGTGTTGCTGTGCAGCAGTGACTGGTGTACGTTGTGAACCTGTGTGTTGCGCAATGCCAGTTGCATCCAACTCAAATTTACCTGGCAGGGGAGATACAATGATCAAGTATTTTATGACAATCATTTTTTTTTAAAGATAAAAACAAATACAGATTAATACCAACCACATTCTTGAAAAGAAGCATTATTTTGAAGAAAAAAATATGTATGTAACAAATAACCAACTGAGTAGAGATTGTCAACTGTGAGTGTATTGTAGTAACACGCTTCAAGTGTCAACCCAAACTAGCCAAATTTTTCAGAATGCGTGACAACATCAAAGGACGATGACATCACATCAAAGGACGATGACATCACTGTAATACATAAAACGATATGTATGAATATTCGAAATGGTATATGGAAAACTAAATTTATTAAATTCATATGTTGTTCACCCAGAGCGAGGCTCAGCCGTTGCACTGCGGTTGTGCCGACTCCTGTGAATTCCCCAAATGTGGGAATCTCAACTGCATAATTTCTGGTAGTGGGGGACTGCATTCGCGCTCTCCCCTGATCATTATGTCCAAGTTAAATGAAAGGAGTCCTCGGCTGCGATGGACTTAAATGTGCTGCGCAGCATGCTAATATCCAGCTTTCTCGTCAGCGTGATTGTGGCAATGTTCATTTTGAAGCCTTTGGATTCTTTTACAGTATGTCCAGAAAACTGGCAGTGTTGCTGTGCAGCAGTGTCTGGTGTACGCTGTGAAGCTGTGTGTTGAGCGATGCCAGTTGCCCGTGATCCCCATGACAGCAAGCAGTGGGTGTGGTCTTTTGGATGGGACCAAATCATTTGTGTGTACTCCTCTCCGAGGTTGCTCTTTCTTTGTGGAAGAAATGTATTCTAAACCTTCTTCCATTGCTAGCATGCTTGGGTTTAAGGTTTTGTGCTGTTGCTGGGCTGTGTTTTCTTTCTTAGAGGCAGAAACAGCTTGCCAAGGTGAGCTAGTGCTAAAGGCACTGAGCTCTAGGATTTTGCGCTGTTGCAACTGTCAGCCAGGGTGCTGTGTCTGAGAATGACCACCCTGTCTCTGACTCATCCAACTTATACTTACTTGGCAGGGGAGATTCAATGATCAAGTATGTTGTTCACCCAGGGCGAGGCTCAGCCATTGCACTCCGGTTGTGCTGACCCCTGTGAATTCCCCAAATGTGGGAATCTCAACTGCATGATTTCTGGTAGTTGGGGGACTGTGTTCGCGCTCTCCCCTGATCATTATGTCCAAGTTAAATGAAAGGAGTCCTCGGCTGCGATGGACTTAAATGTGCTGCGCAGCATGCTGATATCCAGCTTCCTAGTCAGTGTGATTGCGGCAATGTTCATTCTGAGGCCTTTGGATACTTTTGCAGTATGTCCAGAAAACTGGCAGTGTTGCTGTGCAGCAGTGACTGGTGTACGTTGTGAACCTGTGTGTTGCGCAATGCCAGTTGCATCCAACTCAAATTTACCTGGCAGGGGAGATACAATGATCAAGTATTTCATGACAATCATTTTTTTTTAAAGATAAAAACAAATACAGATTAATACCAACCAAATTCTTGAAAAGAAGCATTATTTTGAAGAAAACAATATGTATGTAACAAATAACCAACTGAGTAGAGATTGTCAACTGTGAGTGTATTGTAGTAACACGCTTCAAGTGTCAACCCAAACTAGCCAAATTTTTCAGAATGCGTGACAACATCAAAGGACAATGACATCACATCAAAGGACGATGACATCACTGTAATACATAAAACGATATGTATGAATATTCGAAATGGTATATGGAAAACTAAATTTATTAAATTCATATGTTGTTCACCCAGAGCGAGGCTCAGCCGTTGCACTGCGGTTGTGCCGACTCCTGTGAATTCCCCAAATGTGGGAATCTCAACTGCATAATTTCTGGTAGTGGGGGACTGCATTCGCGCTCTCCCCTGATCATTATGTCCAAGTTAAATGAAAGGAGTCCTCGGCTGCGATGGACTTAAATGTGCTGCGCAGCATGCTAATATCCAGCTTTCTCGTCAGCGTGATTGTGGCAATGTTCATTTTGAAGCCTTTGGATTCTTTTACAGTATGTCCAGAAAACTGGCAGTGTTGCTGTGCAGCAGTGTCTGGTGTACGCTGTGAAGCTGTGTGTTGAGCGATGCCAGTTGCCCGTGATCCCCATGACAGCAAGCAGTGGGTGTGGTCTTTTGGATGGGACCAAATCATTTGTGTGTACTCCTCTCCGAGGTTGCTCTTTCTTTGTGGAAGAAATGTATTCTAAACCTTCTTCCATTGCTAGCATGCTTGGGTTTAAGGTTTTGTGCTGTTGCTGGGCTGTGTTTTCTTTCTTAGAGGCAGAAACAGCTTGCCAAGGTGAGCTAGTGCTAAAGGCACTGAGCTCTAGGATTTTGCGCTGTTGCAACTGTCAGCCAGGGTGCTGTGTCTGAGAATGACCACCCTGTCTCTGACTCATCCAACTTATACTTACTTGGCAGGGGAGATTCAATGATCAAGTATGTTGTTCACCCAGGGCGAGGCTCAGCCATTGCACTCCGGTTGTGCTGACCCCTGTGAATTCCCCAAATGTGGGAATCTCAACTGCATGATTTCTGGTAGTTGGGGGACTGTGTTCGCGCTCTCCCCTGATCATTATGTCCAAGTTAAATGAAAGGAGTCCTCGGCTGCGATGGACTTAAATGTGCTGCGCAGCATGCTGATATCCAGCTTCCTAGTCAGTGTGATTGCGGCAATGTTCATTCTGAGGCCTTTGGATACTTTTGCAGTATGTCCAGAAAACTGGCAGTGTTGCTGTGCAGCAGTGACTGGTGTACGTTGTGAACCTGTGTGTTGCGCAATGCCAGTTGCATCCAACTCAAATTTACCTGGCAGGGGAGATACAATGATCAAGTATTTCATGACAATCATTTTTTTTTAAAGATAAAAACAAATACAGATTAATACCAACCAAATTCTTGAAAAGAAGCATTATTTTGAAGAAAACAATATGTATGTAACAAATAACCAACTGAGTAGAGATTGTCAACTGTGAGTGTATTGTAGTAACACGCTTCAAGTGTCAACCCAAACTAGCCAAATTTTTCAGAATGCGTGACAACATCAAAGGACAATGACATCACATCAAAGGACGATGACATCACTGTAATACATAAAACGATATGTATGAATATTCGAAATGGTATATGGAAAACTAAATTTATTAAATTCTTATGTTGTTCACCCAGGGCGAGGCTCAGCCGTTGCACTGCGGTTGTGCTGACTCCTGTGAATTCCCCAAATGTGGGAATCTCAACTAGCCAAAGTGCAGTGTCGAATCAGCAGCAAGACAATGCCTCAAAAAGATGCAGCAAAAAAATATGTATGTAACAAATAACCAACTGAGTAGAGATTGTCAACTGTGAGTGTATTGTAATAACACGCTTCAAGTGTCAACCCAAACTAGCCAAATTTTTCAGAATGCGTGACACATCAAAGGACGATGACATCACATCAAAGGACGATGACATCACTGTAATACATAAAACGATATGTATGAATATTCGAAATGGTATATGGAAAACTAAATTCATTAAATTCTTATGTTGTTCACCCAGGGCGAGGCTCAGCCGTTGCACTGCGGTTGTGCTGACTCCTGTGAATTCCCCAAATGTGGGAATCTCAACTAGCCAAAGTGCAGTGTCGAATCAGCAGCAAGACAATGCCTCAAAAAGATGCAGCAAAAAAATATGTATGTAACAAATAACCAACTGAGTAGAGATTGTCAACTCTGAGTGTATTGTAGTAACACGCTTCAAGTGTCAACCCAAACTAGCCAAATTTTTCAGAATGCGTGACAACATCAAAGGACGATGACATCACATCAAAGGACGATGACATCACTGTAATACATAAAACGATATGTATGAATATTCAAAATGGTATATGGAAAACTAAATTCATTAAATTCTTATGTTGTTCACCCAGGGCGAGGCTCAGCCGTTGCACTGCGGTTGTGCTGACTCCTGTGAATTCCCCAAATGTGGGAATCTCAACTAGCCAAAGTGCAGTGTCGAATCAGCAGCAAGACAATGCCTCAAAAAGATGCAGCTAGACTTGCACTTTTGATTGGCAGGAAAAAAAAACAGGCCAGAGGGAATATTGCCACCGTGACAATGTGGGACAGGGTGGGGGAATGGGTGTGGCCTCGGATTTGGAACGTGGCACGCCAAGTGAGGCTTACCGTGACCGCATTGACTGGGACACCTAGTGTCTTGGACTGCTCTCGAGATAGGGCTGTACTTGCTCTGGTTTCTCTTCATAACGTACAAGCCTTTTACTAAAGACTTCCGTGGAGACGGACACCAATGAGTTAAACCTATTTTTAGCAGGCTTTCCCATTTGGCTGAGCCTTGTGCATTTGTGAAAGACAAAAAAGCTGTCTTCAGCTAGATTTTGCTTCTTCACCATGAAAGGCTTGGGCGGGGCTGCTACGCAGCAGCCATGGTTTTGCCCAAATAGAAAGTACTGCACCACAACAAGTGACAACTGTGCATGGAGCTGGGGTCGGGCAGCAAACAGTTGGTGGTCATCGCTTCTCGGCCTATTGGCTAAGATCAAGTGTAGTATCTGTTCTTATCAGTTTAATATCTGATATGTCCTCTATAAGGGGACAAAATATTAAACGGATTTTTAGCATCAGGAGCTGAAAAAGGGGCTTGCTCCATTCACTGCACGCATCGACCCGGTATTGCAGTGCCGCTGGGAACGGTGCACCCTTCTCCTACCTTGTGGAAAATGATATGATGCTCATCAGCATGCTGATATCCAGCTTCCTAGTCAGTGTGATTGCGGCAATGTTCATTCTGAGGCCTTTGGATGCTTTTGCAGTATGTCCAGAAAAGTGGCAGTGTTGCTGTGCAGCAGTGACTGGTGTACGTTGTGAACCTGTGTGTTGAGCAATGCCAGTTGCATCCAACTCAAATTTACCTGGCAGGGGAGATACAATGATCAAGTATTTTATGACAATCATTTTTTTTTAAAGATAAAAACAAATAAAGATTAATACCAACCACATTCTTGAAAAGAAGCATTATTTTGAAGAAAAAAATATGTATGTAACAAATAACCAACTGTGTAGAGATTGTCAACTGTGAGTGTATTGTAGTAACACGCTTCAAGTGTCAACCCAAACTAGCCAAATTTTTCAGAATGCGTGACAACATCAAAGGACGATGACATCACATCAAAGGACGATGACATCACTGTAATACATAAAACGATATGTATGAATATTCGAAATGGTATATGGAAAACTAAATTTATTAAATTCTTATGTTGTTCACCCAGGGTGAGGCTCAGCCATTGCACTGCGGTTGTGCTGACTCCTGTGAATTCCCCAAATGTGGGAATCTCAACTAGCCAAAGTGCAGTGTCGAATCAGCAGCAAGACAATGCCTCAAAAAGATGCAGCAAAAAAATATGTATGTAACAAATAACCAACTGAGTAGAGATTGTCAACTGTGAGTGTATTGTAGTAACACGCTTCAAGTGTCAACCCAAACTAGCCAAATTTTTCAGAATGCGTGACAACATCAAAGGACGATGACATCACATCAAAGGACGATGACATCACTGTAATACATAAAACGATATGTATGAATATTCGAAATGGTATATGGAAAACTAAATTCATTAAATTCTTATGTTGTTCACCCAGGGCGAGGCTCAGCCGTTGCACTGCGGTTGTGCTGACTCCTGTGAATTCCCCAAATGTGGGAATCTCAACTAGCCAAAGTGCAGTGTCGAATCAGCAGCAAGACAATGCCTCAAAAAGATGCAGCTAGACTTGCACTTTTGATTGGCAGGAAAAAAAAACAGGCCAGAGGGAATATTGCCACCGTGACAATGTGGGACAGGGTGGGGGAATGGGTGTGGCCTCGGATTTGGAACGTGGCACGCCAAGTGAGGCTTACCGTGACCGCATTGACTGGGACACCTAGTGTCTTGGACTGCTCTCGAGATAGGGCTGTACTTGCTCTGGTTTCTCTTCATAACGTACAAGCCTTTTACTAAAGACTTCCGTGGAGACGGACACCAATGAGTTAAACCTATTTTTAGCAGGCTTTCCCATTTGGCTGAGCCTTGTGCATTTGTGAAAGACAAAAAAGCTGTCTTCAGCTAGATTTTGCTTCTTCACCATGAAAGGCTTGGGCGGGGCTGCTACGCAGCAGCCATGGTTTTGCCCAAATAGAAAGTACTGCACCACAACAAGTGACAACTGTGCATGGAGCTGGGGTCGGGCAGCAAACAGTTGGTGGTCATCGCTTCTCGGCCTATTGGCTAAGATCAAGTGTAGTATCTGTTCTTATCAGTTTAATATCTGATATGTCCTCTATAAGGGGACAAAATATTAAACGGATTTTTAGCATCAGGAGCTGAAAAAGGGGCTTGCTCCATTCACTGCACGCATCGACCCGGTATTGCAGTGCCGCTGGGAACGGTGCACCCTTCTCCTACCTTGTGGAAAATGATATGATGCTCATCAGCATGCTGATATCCAGCTTCCTAGTCAGTGTGATTGCGGCAATGTTCATTCTGAGGCCTTTGGATGCTTTTGCAGTATGTCCAGAAAAGTGGCAGTGTTGCTGTGCAGCAGTGACTGGTGTACGTTGTGAACCTGTGTGTTGAGCAATGCCAGTTGCATCCAACTCAAATTTACCTGGCAGGGGAGATACAATGATCAAGTATTTTATGACAATCATTTTTTTTTAAAGATAAAAACAAATAAAGATTAATACCAACCACATTCTTGAAAAGAAGCATTATTTTGAAGAAAAAAATATGTATGTAACAAATAACCAACTGTGTAGAGATTGTCAACTGTGAGTGTATTGTAGTAACACGCTTCAAGTGTCAACCCAAACTAGCCAAATTTTTCAGAATGCGTGACAACATCAAAGGACGATGACATCACATCAAAGGACGATGACATCACTGTAATACATAAAACGATATGTATGAATATTCGAAATGGTATATGGAAAACTAAATTTATTAAATTCTTATGTTGTTCACCCAGGGTGAGGCTCAGCCATTGCACTGCGGTTGTGCTGACTCCTGTGAATTCCCCAAATGTGGGAATCTCAACTAGCCAAAGTGCAGTGTCGAATCAGCAGCAAGACAATGCCTCAAAAAGATGCAGCAAAAAAATATGTATGTAACAAATAACCAACTGAGTAGAGATTGTCAACTGTGAGTGTATTGTAGTAACACGCTTCAAGTGTCAACCCAAACTAGCCAAATTTTTCAGAATGCGTGACAACATCAAAGGACGATGACATCACATCAAAGGACGATGACATCACTGTAATACATAAAACGATATGTATGAATATTCGAAATGGTATATGGAAAACTAAATTCATTAAATTCTTATGTTGTTCACCCAGGGCGAGGCTCAGCCGTTGCACTGCGGTTGTGCTGACTCCTGTGAATTCCCCAAATGTGGGAATCTCAACTAGCCAAAGTGCAGTGTCGAATCAGCAGCAAGACAATGCCTCAAAAAGATGCAGCTAGACTTGCACTTTTGATTGGCAGGAAAAAAAAACAGGCCAGAGGGAATATTGCCACCGTGACAATGTGGGACAGGGTGGGGGAATGGGTGTGGCCTCGGATTTGGAACGTGGCACGCCAAGTGAGGCTTACCGTGACCGCATTGACTGGGAGACCTAGTGTCTTGGACTGCTCTCGAGATAGGGCTGTACTTGCTCTGGTTTCTCTTCATAACGTACAAGTCTTTCGCCTTTTACTAAAGACTTCCGTGGAGAGGGACACCAATGAGTTAAACCTATTTTTAGCAGGCTTTCCGGTTTGGCTGAGCCTTGTGCATTTGTGAAAGACAAAAAAGCTGTTTTCAGCTAGATTTTGCTTCTTCACCATGAAAGGCTTGGGTGGGGCTGCTACGCAGCAGCCATGGTTTTGCCCAAATAAAAAGTACTGCACCACAACAAGTGACAACTGTGCATGGAGCTGGGGTCGGGCAGCAAACAGTTGGTGGTCATCGCTTCTCGGCCTTTTGGCTAAGATCAAGTGTAGTATCTGTTCTTATCAGTTTAATATCTGATATGTCCTCTATAAGGGGAAAAAATATTAAACGGATTTTTAGCATCAGGAGCTGAAAAAGGGGCTTGCTCCATTCACTCCACGCATCGACCCGGTATTGCAGTGCCGCTGGGAACGGTGCACCCTTCTCCTACCTTGTGGAAAATGATATGATGCTCATCATCATGCTGATATTCAGCTTCCTAGTCAGTGTGATTGCGGCAGTGTTCATTCTGAGGCCTTTGGATACTTTTGCAGTATGTCCAGAAAAGTGGCAGTGTTGCTGTGCAGCAGTGACTGGTGTACGTTGTGAACCTGTGTGTTGAGCAATGCCAGTTGCATCCAACTCAAATTTACCTGGCAGGGGAGATACAATGATCAAGTATTTTATGACAATCATTTTTTTTTAAAGATAAAAACAAATACAGATTAATACCAACCACATTCTTGAAAAGAAGCATTATTTTGAAGAAAAAAATATGTATGTAACAAATAACCAACTGTGTAGAGATTGTCAACTGTGAGTGTATTGTAGTAACACGCTTCAAGTGTCAACCCAAACTAGCCAAATTTTTCAGAATGCGTGACAACATCAAAGGACGATGACATCACATCAAAGGACGATGACATCACTGTAATACATAAAACGATATGTATGAATATTCCTCGGCTGCGACGGACTTAAATGTGCTGCGCAGCATGCTAACATCCAGCTTTCTCGTCAGCGTGATTGTGGCAATGTTCATTTTGAAGCCTTTGGATTCTTTTACAGTATGTCCAGAAAACTGGCAGTGTTGCTGTGCAGCAGTGTCTGGTGTACGCTGTGAAGCTGTGTGTTGAGCGATGCCAGTTGCCCGTGATCCCCATGACAGCAAGCAGTGGGTGTGGTCTTTTGGATGGGACCAAATCATTTGTGTGTACTCCTCTCCGAGGTTGCTCTTTCTTTGTGGAAGAAATGTATTCTAAACCTTCTTCCATTGCTAGCATGCTTGGGTTTAAGGTTTTGTGCTGTTGCTGGGCTGTGTTTTCTTTCTTAGAGGCAGAAACAGCTTGCCAAGGTGAGCTAGTGCTAAAGGCACTGAGCTCTAGGATTTTGCGCTGTTGCAACTGTCAGCCAGGGTGCTGTGTCTGAGAATGACCACCCTGTCTCTGACTCATCCAACTTATACTTACCTGGCAGGGGAGATACAATGATCAAGTATGTTGTTCACCCAGGGCGAGGCTCAGCCATTGCACTCCGGTTGTGCTGACCCCTGTGAATTCCCCAAATGTGGGAATCTCAACTGCATAATTTCTGGTAGTGGGGGACTGCGTTCGCGCTCTCCCCTGATCATTATGTCCAAGTTAAATGAAAGGAGTCCTCGGCTGCGATGGACTTAAATGTGCTGCGCAGCATGCAGATATCCAGCTTCCTAGTCAGTGTGATTGCGGCAATGTTCATTCTGAGGCCTTTGGATACTTTTGCAGCATGTCCAGAAAAGTGGCAGTGTTGCTGTGCAGCAGTGACTGGTGTACGTTGTGAACCTGTGTGTTGCGCAATGCCAGTTGCATCCAACTCAAATTTACCTGGCAGGGGAGATACAATGATCAAGTATTTTATGACAATCATTTTTTTTTAAAGATAAAAACAAATACAGATTAATACCAACCACATTCTTGAAAAGAAGCATTATTTTGAAGAAAAAAATATGTATGTAACAAATAACCAACTGTGTAGAGATTGTCAACTGTGAGTGTATTGTAGTAACACGCTTCAAGTGTCAACCCAAACTAGCCAAATTTTTCAGAATGCGTGACAACATCAAAGGACGATGACATCACATCAAAGGACGATGACATCACTGTAATACATAAAACGATATGTATGAATATTCGAAATGGTATATGGAAAACTAAATTTATTAAATTCTTATGTTGTTCACCCAGGGCGAGGCTCAGCCGTTGCACTGCGGTTGTGCTGACTCCTGTGAATTCCCCAAATGTGGGAATCTCAACTGCATAATTTCTGGAAGTGGGGGACTGCATTCGCGCTCTCCCCTGATCATTATGTCCAAGTTAAATGAAAGGAGTCCTCGGCTGCGATGGACTTAAATGTGCTGCGCAGCATGCTAATATCCAGCTTTCTCGTCAGCGTGATTGTGGCAATGTTCATTTTGAAGCCTTTGGATTCTTTTACAGTATGTCCAGAAAACTGGCAGTGTTGCTGTGCAGCAGTGTCTGGTGTACGCTGTGAAGCTGCGTGTTGAGCGATGCCAGTTGCCCGTGATCCCCATGACAGCAAGCAGTGGGTGTGGTCTTTTGGATGGGACCAAATCATTTGTGTGTACTCCTCTCCGAGGTTGCTCTTTCTTTGTGGAAGAAATGTATTCTAAACCTTCTTCCATTGCTAGCATGCTTGGGTTTAAGGTTTTGTGCTGTTGCTGGGCTGTGTTTTCTTTCTTAGAGGCAGAAACAGCTTGCCAAGGTGAGCTAGTGCTAAAGGCACTGAGCTCTAGGATTTTGCGCTGTTGCAACTGTCCGCCAGGGTGCTGTGTCTGAGAATGACCACCCTGTCTCTGACTCATCCAACTTATACTTACCTGGCAGGGGAGATACAATGATCAAGTATGTTGTTCACCCAGAGCGAGGCTCAGCCATTGCACTCCGGTTGTGCTGACCCCTGTGAATTCCCCAAATGTGGGAATCTCAACTGCATAATTTCTGGTAGTGGGGGTCTGCGTTCGCGCTCTCCCCTGATCATTATGTCCAAGTTAAATGAAAGGAGTCCTCGGCTGCGATGGACTTAAATGTGCTGCGCAGCATGCAGATATCCAGGTTCCTAGTCAGTGTGATTGCGGCAATGTTCATTCTGAGGCCTTTGGATACTTTTGCAGTATGTCCAGAAAAGTGGCAGTGTTGCTGTGCAGCAGTGACTGGTGTACGTTGTGAACCTGTGTGTTGCGCAATGCCAGTTGCATCCAACTCAAATTTACCTGGCAGGGGAGATACAATGATCAAGTATTTTATGACAATCATTTTTTTTTAAAGATAAAAACAAATACAGATTAATACCAACCACATTCTTGAAAAGAAGCATTATTTTGAAGAAAAAAATATGTATGTAACAAATAACCAACTGAGTAGAGATTGTCAACTGTGAGTGTAACACGCTTCAAGTGTCAACCCAAACTAGCCAAATTTTTCAGAATGCGTGACAACATCAAAGGACAATGACATCACATCAAAGGACGATGACATCACTGTAATACATAAAACGATATGTATGAATATTCGAAATGGTATATGGAAAACTAAATTTATTAAATTCTTATGTTGTTCACCCAGGGCGAGGCTCAGCCGTTGCACTGCGGTTGTGCTGACTCCTGTGAATTCCCCAAATGTGGGAATCTCAACTAGCCAAAGTGCAGTGTCGAATCAGCAGCAAGACAATGCCTCAAAAAGATGCAGCTAGACTTGCACTTTTGATTGGCAGGAAAAAAAAACAGGCCAGAGGGAATATTGCCACCGTGACAATGTGGGACAGGGTGGGGGAATGGGTGTGGCCTCGGATTTGGAACGTGGCACGCCAAGTGAGGCTTACCGTGACCGCATTGACTGGGACACCTAGTGTCTTGGACTGCTCTCGAGATAGGGCTGTACTTGGTCTGGTTTCTCTTCATAACGTACAAGTTTTTCGCCTTTTACTAAAGACTTCTGTGCAGAGGGACACCAATGAGTTAAACCTATTTTTAGCAGGCTTTCCCGTTTGGCTGAGCCTTGTGCATTTGTGAAAGACAAAAAAGCTGTCTTCTGCTAGATTTCGCTTCTTCACCATGAAAGACTTGGGCGGGGCTGCTACGCAGCAGCCATGGTTTTGCCCAAATAAAAAGTACTGCACCACAACAAGTGACAACTGTGCATGGAGCTGGGGTCGGGCAGCAAACAGTTGGTGGTCATCGCTTCTCGGCCTTTTGGCTAAGATCAAGTGTAATATCTGTTCTTATCAGTTTAATATCTGATATGTCCTCTATAAGGGGACAAAATATTAAACAGATTTTTAGCATCAGGAGCTGAAAAAGGGGCTTGCTCCATTCACTCCACGCATCGACCAGGTATTGCAGTGCCGCTGGGAACGGTGCACCCTTCTCCTACCTTGTGGAAAATGATATGATGCTCATCAGCATGCTGATATCCAGCTTCCTAGTCAGTGTGATTGCGGCAATGTTCATTCTGAGGCCTTTGGATATTTTTGCAGCATGTCCAGAAAAGTGGCAGTGTTGCTGTGCAGCAGTGACTGGTGTACGTTGTGAACCTGTGTGTTGCGCAATGCCAGTTGCATCCAACTCAAATTTACCTGGCAGGGGAGATACAATGATCAAGTATTTTATGACAATCATTTTTTTTTAAAGATTAAAAACAAATACAGATTAATACCAACCACATTCTTGAAAAGAAGCATTATTTTGAAGAAAAAAATATGTATGAAACAAATAACCAACTGAGTAGAGATTGTCAACTGTGAGTGTATTGTAGTAACACGCTTCAAGTGTCAACCCAAACTAGCCAAATTTTTCAGAATGCGTGACAACATCAAAGGACGATGACATCACATCAAAGGACGATGACATCACTGTAATACATAAAACGATATGTATGAATATTCGAAATGGTATATGGAAAACTAAATTTATTAAATTCTTATGTTGTTCACCCAGGGCGAGGCTCAGCCGTTGCACTGCGGTTGTGCTGACTCCTGTGAATTCCCCAAATGTGGGAATCTCAACTAGCCAAAGTGCAGTGTCGAATCAGCAGCAAGACAATGCCTCAAAAAGATGCAGCAAAAAAATATGTATGTAACAAATAACCAACTGAGTAGAGATTGTCAACTCTGAGTGTATTGTAGTAACACGCTTCAAGTGTCAACCCAAACTAGCCAAATTTTTCAGAATGCGTGACAACATCAAAGGACGATGACATCACATCAAAGGACGATGACATCACTGTAATACATAAAACGATATGTATGAATATTCGAAATGGTATATGGAAAACTAAATTCATTAAATTCTTATGTTGTTCACCCAGGGCGAGGCTCAGCCGTTGCACTGCGGTTGTGCTGACTCCTGTGAATTCCCCAAATGTGGGAATCTCAACTGCATAATTTCTGGTAGTGGGGGACTGCATTCGCGCTCTCCCCTGATCATTATGTCCAAGTTAAATGAAAGGAGTCCTCGGCTGCGATGGACTTAAATGTGCTGCGCAGCATGCTAATATCCAGCTTTCTCGTCAGCGTGATTGTGGCAATGTTCATTTTGAAGCCTTTGGATTCTTTTACAGTATGTCCAGAAAACTGGCAGTGTTGCTGTGCAGCAGTGTCTGGTGTACGCTGTGAAGCTGTGTGTTGAGCGATGCCAGTTGCCCGTGATCCCCATGACAGCAAGCAGTGGGTGTGGTCTTTTGGATGGGACCAAATCATTTGTGTGTACTCCTCTCCGAGGTTGCTCTTTCTTTGTGGAAGAAATGTATTCTAAACCTTCTTCCATTGCTAGCATGCTTGGGTTTAAGGTTTTGTGCTGTTGCTGGGCTGTGTTTTCTTTCTTAGAGGCAGAAACAGCTTGCCAAGGTGAGCTAGTGCTAAAGGCACTGAGCTCTAGGATTTTGCGCTGTTGCAACTGTCAGCCAGGGTGTTGTGTCTGAGAATGACCACCCTGTCTCTGACTCATCCAACTCATACTTATCTGGCAGGGGAGATACAATGATCAAGTATGTTGTTCACCCAGGGCAAGGCTCAGCCATTGCACTCTGGTTGTGCTGACCCCTGTGAATTCCCCAAATGTGGGAATCTCAACTGCATGATTTCTGGTAGTTGGGGGACTGTGTTCGCGCTCTCCCCTGATCATTATGTCCAAGTTAAATGAAAGGAGTCCTCGGCTGCGATGGACTTAAATGTGCTGCGCAGCATGCTGATATCCAGCTTCCTAGTCAGTGTGATTGCGGCAATGTTCATTCTGAGGCCTTTGGATACTTTTGCAGTATGTCCAGAAAAGTGGCAGTGTTGCTGTGCAGCAGTGACTGGTGTACGTTGTGAACCTGTGTGTTGCGCAATGCCAGTTGCATCCAACTCAAATTTACCTGGCAGGGGAGATACAATGATCAAGTATTTTATGACAATCATTTTTTTTTAAAGATAAAAACAAATACAGATTAATACCAACCACATTCTTGAAAAGAAGCATTATTTTGAAGAAAAAAATATGTATGTAACAAATAACCAACTGTGTAGAGATTGTCAACTGTGAGTGTATTGTAGTAACACGCTTCAAGTGTCAACCCAAACTAGCCAAATTTTTCAGAATGCGTGACAACATCAAAGGACGATGACATCACATCAAAGGACGATGACATCACTGTAATACATAAAACGATATGTATGAATATTCGAAATGGTATATGGAAAACTAAATTCATTAAATTCTTATGTTGTTCACCCAGGGCGAGGCTCAGCCGTTGCACTGCGGTTGTGCTGACTCCTGTGAATTCCCCAAATGTGGGAATCTCAACTAGCCAAAGTGCAGTGTCGAATCAGCAGCAAGACAATGCCTCAAAAAGATGCAGCAAAAAAATATGTATGTAACAAATAACCAACTGAGTAGAGATTGTCAACTCTGAGTGTATTGTAGTAACACGCTTCAAGTGTCAACCCAAACTAGCCAAATTTTTCAGAATGCGTGACAACATCAAAGGACGATGACATCACATCAAAGGACGATGACATCACTGTAATACATAAAACGATATGTATGAATATTCGAAATGGTATATGGAAAACTAAATTCATTAAATTCTTATGTTGTTCACCCAGGGCGAGGCTCAGCCGTTGCACTGCGGTTGTGCTGACTCCTGTGAATTCCCCAAATGTGGGAATCTCAACTAGCCAAAGTGCAGTGTCGAATCAGCAGCAAGACAATGCCTCAAAAAGATGCAGCTAGACTTGCACTTTTGATTGGCAGGAAAAAAAAACAGGCCAGAGGGAATATTGCCACCGTGACAATGTGGGACAGGGTGGGGGAATGGGTGTGGCCTCGGATTTGCAACGTGGCACGCCAAGTGAGGCTTACCGTGACCGCATTGACTGGGACACCTAGTGTCTTGGACTGCTCTCGAGATAGGGCTGTACTTGCTCTGGTTTCTCTTCATAAAGTACAAGCCTTTTACTAAAGACTTCCGTGGAGACGGACACCAATGAGTTAAACCTGTTTTTAGCAGGCTTTCCCATTTGGCTGAGCCTTGTGCATTTGTGAAAGACAAAAAAGCTGTCTTCAGCTAGATTTTGCTTCTTCACCATGAAAGGCTTGGGCGGGGCTGCTACGCAGCAGCCATGGTTTTGCCCAAATAGAAAGTACTGCACCACAACAAGTGACAACTGTGCATGGAGCTGGGGTCGGGCAGCAAACAGTTGGTGGTCATCGCTTCTCGGCCTATTGGCTAAGATCAAGTGTAGTATCTGTTCTTATCAGTTTAATATCTGATATGTCCTCTATAAGGGGACAAAATATTAAACGGATTTTTAGCATCAGGAGCTGAAAAAGGGGCTTGCTCCATTCACTGCACGCATCGACCCGGTATTGCAGTGCCGCTGGGAACGGTGCACCCTTCTCCTACCTTGTGGAAAATGATATGATGCTCATCAGCATGCTGATATCCAGCTTCCTAGTCAGTGTGATTGCGGCAATGTTCATTCTGAGGCCTTTGGATGCTTTTGCAGTATGTCCAGAAAAGTGGCAGTGTTGCTGTGCAGCAGTGACTGGTGTACGTTGTGAACCTGTGTGTTGAGCAATGCCAGTTGCATCCAACTCAAATTTACCTGGCAGGGGAGATACAATGATCAAGTATTTTATGACAATCATTTTTTTTTAAAGATAAAAACAAATACAGATTAATACCAACCACATTCTTGAAAAGAAGCATTATTTTGAAGAAAAAAATATGTATGTAACAAATAACCAACTGTGTAGAGATTGTCAACTGTGAGTGTATTGTAGTAACACGCTTCAAGTGTCAACCCAAACTAGCCAAATTTTTCAGAATGCGTGACAACATCAAAGGACGATGACATCACATCAAAGGACGATGACATCACTGTAATACATAAAACGATATGTATGAATATTCGAAATGGTATATGGAAAACTAAATTCATTAAATTCTTATGTTGTTCACCCAGGGCGAGGCTCAGCCGTTGCACTGCGGTTGTGCTGACTCCTGTGAATTCCCCAAATGTGGGAATCTCAACTAGCCAAAGTGCAGTGTCGAATCAGCAGCAAGACAATGCCTCAAAAAGATGCAGCTAGACTTGCACTTTTGATTGGCAGGAAAAAAAAACAGGCCAGAGGGAATATTGCCACCGTGACAATGTGGGACAGGGTGGGGGAATGGGTGTGGCCTCGGATTTGGAACGTGGCACGCCAAGTGAGGCTTACCGTGACCGCATTGACTGGGACACCTAGTGTCTTGGACTGCTCTCGAGATAGGGCTGTACTTGCTCTGGTTTCTCTTCATAACGTACAAGTCTTTCGCCTTTTACTAAAGACTTCCGTGGAGAGGGACACCAATGAGTTAAACCTATTTTTAGCAGGCTTTCCCGTTTGGCTGAGCCTTGTGCATTTGTGAAAGACAAAAAAGCTGTCTTCAGCTAGATTTTGCTTCTTCACCATGAAGGGCTTGGGCGGGGCTGCTACGCAGCAGCCATGGTTTTGCCCAAATAAAAAGTACTGCACCACAACAAGTGACAACTGTGCATGGAGCTGTGGTCTGGCAGCAAATAGTTGGTGGTCATCGCTTCTCGGCCTTTTGGCTAAGATCAAGTGTAGTTTCTGTTCTTATCAGTTTAATATCTGATATGTCCTCTATAAGGGGACAAAATATTAAACGGATTTTTAGCATCAGGAGCTGAAAAAGGGGCTTGCTCCATTCACTCCACGCATCGACCCGGTATTGCAGTGCCGCTGGGAACGGTGCACCCTTCTCCTACCTTGTGGAAAATGATATGATGCTCATCAGCATGCTGATATCCAGCTTCCTAGTCAGTGTGATTGCGGCAATGTTCATTCTGAGTCCTTTGGATGCCTTTGCAGTATGTCCAGAAAAGTGGCAGTGTTGCTGTGCAGCAGTGACTGGTGTACGTTGTGAACCTGTGTGTTGAGCAATGCCAGTTGCATCCAACTCAAATTTACCTGGCAGGGGAGATACAATGATCAAGTATTTTATGACAATCATTTTTTTTTAAAGATTAAAAACAAATACAGATTAATACCAACCACATTCTTGAAAAGAAGCATTATTTTGAAGAAAAAAATATATATGTAACAAATAACCAACTGAGTAGAGATTGTCAACTGTGAGTGTATTGTAGTAACACGCTTCAAGTGTCAACCCAAACTAGCCAAATTTTTCAGAATGCGTGACAACATCAAAGGACGATGACATCACATCAAAGGACGATGACATCACTGTAATACATAAAACGATATGTATGAATATTCGAAATGGTATATGGAAAACTAAATTTATTAAATTCTTATGTTGTTCACCCAGGGCGAGGCTCAGCCGTTGCACTGCGGTTGTGCTGACTCCTGTGAATTCCCCAAATGTGGGAATCTCAACTAGCCAAAGTGCAGTGTCGAATCAGCAGCAAGACAATGCCTCAAAAAGATGCAGCAAAAAAATATGTATGTAACAAATAACCAACTGAGTAGAGATTGTCAACTCTGAGTGTATTGTAGTAACACGCTTCAAGTGTCAACCCAAACTAGCCAAATTTTTCAGAATGCGTGACAACATCAAAGGACGATGACATCACATCAAAGGACGATGACATCACTGTAATACATAAAACGATATGTATGAATATTCGAAATGGTATATGGAAAACTAAATTCATTAAATTCTTATGTTGTTCACCCAGGGCGAGGCTCAGCCGTTGCACTGCGGTTGTGCTGACTCCTGTGAATTCCCCAAATGTGGGAATCTCAACTGCATAATTTCTGGTAGTGGGGGACTGCATTCGCGCTCTCCCCTGATCATTATGTCCAAGTTAAATGAAAGGAGTCCTCGGCTGCGATGGACTTAAATGTGCTGCGCAGCATGCTAATATCCAGCTTTCTCGTCAGCGTGATTGTGGCAATGTTCATTTTGAAGCCTTTGGATTCTTTTACAGTATGTCCAGAAAACTGGCAGTGTTGCTGTGCAGCAGTGTCTGGTGTACGCTGTGAAGCTGTGTGTTGAGCGATGCCAGTTGCCCGTGATCCCCATGACAGCAAGCAGTGGGTGTGGTCTTTTGGATGGGACCAAATCATTTGTGTGTACTCCTCTCCGAGGTTGCTCTTTCTTTGTGGAAGAAATGTATTCTAAACCTTCTTCCATTGCTAGCATGCTTGGGTTTAAGGTTTTGTGCTGTTGCTGGGCTGTGTTTTCTTTCTTAGAGGCAGAAACAGCTTGCCAAGGTGAGCTAGTGCTAAAGGCACTGAGCTCTAGGATTTTGCGCTGTTGCAACTGTCAGCCAGGGTGTTGTGTCTGAGAATGACCACCCTGTCTCTGACTCATCCAACTCATACTTATCTGGCAGGGGAGATACAATGATCAAGTATGTTGTTCACCCAGGGCAAGGCTCAGCCATTGCACTCTGGTTGTGCTGACCCCTGTGAATTCCCCAAATGTGGGAATCTCAACTGCATGATTTCTGGTAGTTGGGGGACTGTGTTCGCGCTCTCCCCTGATCATTATGTCCAAGTTAAATGAAAGGAGTCCTCGGCTGCGATGGACTTAAATGTGCTGCGCAGCATGCTGATATCCAGCTTCCTAGTCAGTGTGATTGCGGCAATGTTCATTCTGAGGCCTTTGGATACTTTTGCAGTATGTCCAGAAAAGTGGCAGTGTTGCTGTGCAGCAGTGACTGGTGTACGTTGTGAACCTGTGTGTTGCGCAATGCCAGTTGCATCCAACTCAAATTTACCTGGCAGGGGAGATACAATGATCAAGTATTTTATGACAATCATTTTTTTTTAAAGATAAAAACAAATACAGATTAATACCAACCACATTCTTGAAAAGAAGCATTATTTTGAAGAAAAAAATATGTATGTAACAAATAACCAACTGTGTAGAGATTGTCAACTGTGAGTGTATTGTAGTAACACGCTTCAAGTGTCAACCCAAACTAGCCAAATTTTTCAGAATGCGTGACAACATCAAAGGACGATGACATCACATCAAAGGACGATGACATCACTGTAATACATAAAACGATATGTATGAATATTCGAAATGGTATATGGAAAACTAAATTCATTAAATTCTTATGTTGTTCACCCAGGGCGAGGCTCAGCCGTTGCACTGCGGTTGTGCTGACTCCTGTGAATTCCCCAAATGTGGGAATCTCAACTAGCCAAAGTGCAGTGTCGAATCAGCAGCAAGACAATGCCTCAAAAAGATGCAGCTAGACTTGCACTTTTGATTGGCAGGAAAAAAAAACAGGCCAGAGGGAATATTGCCACCGTGACAATGTGGGACAGGGTGGGGGAATGGGTGTGGCCTCGGATTTGGAACGTGGCACGCCAAGTGAGGCTTACCGTGACCGCATTGACTGGGAGACCTAGTGTCTTGGACTGCTCTCGAGATAGGGCTGTACTTGCTCTGGTTTCTCTTCATAAAGTACAAGTCTTTCGCCTTTTACTAAAGACTTCCGTGGAGACGGACACCAATGAGTTAAACCTAGTTTTTAGCAGGCTTTCCCGTTTGGCTGAGCCTTGTGCATTTGTGAAAGACAAAAAAGCTGTCTTCAGCTAGATTTGCTTCTTCACCATGAAAGGCTTGGGCGGGGCTGCTACGCAAGCAGCCATGGTTTTACCCAAATAAAAAGTACTGCACCACAACAAGTGACAACTGTGCATGGAGCTGGGGTCAGGCAGCAAACAGTTGGTGGTCATCGCTTCTCGGCCTATTGGCTAAGATCAAGTGTAGTATCTGTTCTTATCAGTTTAATATCTGATATGTCCTCTATATGGGACAAAATATTAAACGGATATTTTTAGCATCAGGAGCTGAAAAAGGGGCTCGCTCCATTCACTCCACGCATCGACCCGGTATTGCAGTGCCGCTGGGAACGGTGCACCCTTCTCCTACCTTGTGGAAAATGATATGATGCTCATCAGCATGCTGATATCCAGCTTCCTAGTCAGTGTGATTGCGGCAATGTTCATTCTGAGGCCTTTAGATACTTTTGCAGTATGTCCAGAAAAGTGGCAGTGTTGCTGTGCAGCAGTGACTGGTGTACGTTGTGAACCTGTGTGTTGCGCTAATGCCAGTTGCATCCAACTCAAATTTACCTGGCAGGGGAGATACAATGATCAAGTATTATTATGACAATCATTTTTTTTTAAAGATAAAAACACATACAGATTAATACCAACCCACATTCTTGAAAAGTAGCATTATTTTGAAGAAAAAATATGTATGTAAACAAATAACCAAACTGAGTAGAGATTGTCAACTGTGAGTGTATTTGTAGTAACACGCTTCAAGTGTCAACCCAAACTAGCCACATTTTTGAGAATGCGTGACAACCATCCAAAGTACGATGACATCACCGTAATACATAAAACGATATGTATGAATATTCAAATGGTATATGGAAAACTAAATTCATTAAATTCTTATGTTGTTCACCCAGGGCGAGGCTCAGCCGTTGCACTGCGGTTGTGCTGACTCCGTGAATTCCCCAAATGTGGGAATCTCAACTAGCCAAAGTTGCAGTGTCGAATCGAGCGCAAGACAATGCCTCAAAAAGATGCAGCTAGACTTGCACTTTTGATTGGCAGGAAAAAAAAACAGGCCAGAGGGAATATTGCCACCGTGACAATGTGGGACAGGGTGGGGGAATGGGTGTGGCCTCGGATTTGGAACGTGGCACGCCAAGTGAGGCTTACCGTGACCGCATTGACTGGGACACCTAGTGTCTTGGACTGCTCTCGAGATAGGGCTGTACTTGCTCTGGTTTCTCTTCATAACGTACAAGTCTTTCGCCTTTTACTAAAGACTTCCGTGGAGAGGGACACCAATGAGTTAAACCTATTTTTAGCAGGCTTTCCCGTTTGGCTGAGCCTTGTGCATTTGAAAGACAAAAAAGCTGTCTTCAGCTAGATTTTGCTTCTTCACCATGAAAGGCTTGGGCGGGGCTGCTACGCAGCAGCCATGGTTTTGCCCAAAAAAAAGTACTGCACCACAACAAGTGACAACTGTGCATGGAGCTGGGTCGGGCAGCAAACAGTTGGTGGTCATCGCTTCTCGGCCTTTTGGCTAAGATCAAGTGTAGTATCTGTTCTTATCAGTTTAATATCTGATATGTCCTCTATAAGGGGACAAAATATTAAACGGATTTTTAGCATCAGGAGCTGAAAAAGGGGCTTGCTCCATTCACTCCACGCATCGACCCGGTATTGCAGTGCCGCTGGGAACGGTGCACCCTTCTCCTACCTTGTGGAAAATGATATGATGCTCATCAGCATGCTGATATCCAGCTTCCTAGTCAGTGTGATTGCGGCAATGTTCATTCTGAGGCCTTTGGATGCTTTGCAGTATGTCCAGAAAAGTGGCAGTGTTGCTGTGCAGCAGTGACTGGTGTACGTTGTGAACCTGTGTGTTGAGCAATGCCAGTTGCATCCAACTCAAATTTACCTGGCAGGGGAGATACAATGATCAAGTATTTTACAATCATTTTTTTTTAAAGATAAAAACAAATACAGATTAATACCAACCACATTCTTGAAAAGAAGCATTATTTTGAAGAAAAAAATATGTATGTAACAAATAACCAACTGAGTAGAGATTGTCAACTGTGAGTGTATTGTAGTAACACGCTTCAAGTGTCAACCCAAACTAGCCAAATTTTTCAGAATGCGTGACAACATCAAAGGACGATGACATCACATCAAAGGACGATGACATCACTGTAATACATAAAACGATATGTATGAATATTCGAAATGGTATATGGAAAACTAAATTTATTAAATTCTTATGTTGTTCACCCAGGGCGAGGCTCAGCCGTTGCACTGCGGTTGTGCTGACTCCTGTGAATTCCCCAAATGTGGGAATCTCAACTAGCCAAAGTGCAGTGTCGAATCAGCAGCAAGACAATGCCTCAAAAAGATGCAGCAAAAAAATATGTATGTAACAAATAACCAACTGAGTAGAGATTGTCAACTCTGAGTGTATTGTAGTAACACGCTTCAAGTGTCAACCCAAACTAGCCAAATTTTTCAGAATGCGTGACAACATCAAAGGACGATGACATCACATCAAAGGACGATGACATCACTGTAATACATAAAACGATATGTATGAATATTCGAAATGGTATATGGAAAACTAAATTCATTAAATTCTTATGTTGTTCACCCAGGCGAGGCTCAGCCGTTGCACTGCGGTTGTGCTGACTCCTGTGAATTCCCCAAATGTGGGAATCTCAACTGCATAATTTCTGGTAGTGGGGGACTGCATTCGCGCGCTCTCCCCTGATCATTATGTCCAAGTTAAATGAAAGGAGTCCTCGGCTGCGATGGACTTAAATGTGCTGCGCAGCATGCTAATATCCAGCTTTCTCGTCAGCGTGATTGTGGCAATGTTCATTTTGAAGCCTTTGGATTCTTTTACAGTATGTCCAGAAAACTGGCAGTGTTGCTGTGCAGCAGTGTCTGGTGTACGCTGTGAAGCTGTGTGTTGAGCGATGCCAGTTGCCCGTGATCCCCATGACAGCAAGCAGTGGGTGTGGTCTTTTGGATGGGACCAAATCATTTGTGTGTACTCCTCTCCGAGGTTGCTCTTTCTTTGTGGAAGAAATGTATTCTAAACCTTCTTCCATTGCTAGCATGCTTGGGTTTAAGGTTTTGTGCTGTTGCTGGGCTGTGTTTTCTTTCTTAGAGGCAGAAACAGCTTGCCAAGGTGAGCTAGTGCTAAAGGCACTGAGCTCTAGGATTTTGCGCTGTTGCAACTGTCAGCCAGGGTGCTTGTGTCTGAGAATGACCACCCTGTCTCTGACTCATCCAACTCATACTTACTGGCAGGGGAGATACAATGATCAAGTATGTTGTTCACCCAGGGCAGGCTCAGCCATTGCACTCCGGTTGTGCTGACCCCTGTGAATTCCCCAAATGTGGGAATCTCAACTGCATGATTTCTGGTAGTGGGGGACTGTGTTCGCGCTCTCCCCCTGATCATTATGTCCAAGTTAAATGAAAGGAGTCCTCGGCTGCGATGGACTTAAATGTGCTGCGCAGCATGCTGATATCCAGCTTCCTAGTCAGTGTGATTGCGGCAATGTTCATTCTGAGGCCTTTGGATACTTTTGCAGTATGTCCAGAAAAGTGGCAGTGTTGCTGTGCAGCAGTGACTGGTGTACGTTGTGAACCTGTGTGTTGCGCAATGCCAGTTGCATCCAACTCAAATTTACCTGGCAGGGGAGATACAATGATCAAGTATTTTATGACAATCATTTTTTTTTAAAGATAAAAACAAATACAGATTAATACCAACCACATTCTTGAAAAGAAGCATTATTTTGAAGAAAAAAATATGTATGTAACAAATAACCAACTGTGTAGAGATTGTCAACTGTGAGTGTATTGTAGTAACCACGCTTCAAGTGTCACCCAAACTAGCCAAATTTTCAGAATGCGTGACAACATCAAAGGACGATGACATCACATCAAAGGACGATGACATCACTGTAATACATAAAACGATATGTATGAATATCGAAATGGTATATGGAAAACTAAATTTATTAAATTCTTATGTTGTTCACCCAGGGCGAGGCTCAGCCGTTGCACTGCGGTTGTGCTGACTCCTGTGAATTCCCAAATGTGGGAATCTCAACTAGCCAAAGTGCAGTGTCGAATCAGCAGCAAGACAATGCCTCAAAAGATGCAGCTAGACTTGCACTTTTGATTGGCAGGAAAAAAAAACAGGTCAGAGGGAATATTGCCACCGTGACAATGTGGGACAGGGTGGGGGAATGGGTGTGGCCTCGGATTTGGAACGTGGCACGCCAATGAGGCTTACCGTGACCGCATTGACTGGGACACCTAGTGTCTTGGACTGCTCGAGATAGGGCTGTACTTGCTCTGGTTTCTCTTCATAACGTACAAGTCTTTCGCCTTTTACTAAAGACTTCCATGGAGAGGGACACCAATGAGTTAAACCTATTTTAGCAGGCTTTCCGGTTTGGCTGAGCCTTGTGCATTTGTGAAAGACAAAAAAGCTGTTTTCAGCTAGATTTTGCTTCTTCACCATGAAAGGCTTGGGTAGGGCTGCTACGCAGCA